>CM037880.1:145308098-145635598 GCA_021292165.1 Shinisaurus crocodilurus
CCCTCCCTAACAGAAATGGGGAGTCCCTGCTGGTGGGGGCCACAGGGCTTCAGCCCAGCTCAGGTGCTAGCATGCATGCCACGCCATCCCCAGGCGAGCAGGGAAACATGCACATGGCACACGCCGGGGCATGGCCAACCCGCATATAATGGTGTCCACGAACCTGAAGGCGGGGGCGCCTCTCCGCCGCTTCTCCTCTCCGTGGCGGCACCCCCACCACCTCGTTCTTCTGAGCGATGCGGAGCTGTTCTCCGCGCTGCTCGAGCTGCCGGCGCCGGACGCGCTGGTCCCGTCGCGTCACTTCCAGCACGCTGGAAGTGACGCAACGGGACCCTGCGCCGGTGCGCTGGACCCCCGCGCTACGTTTTTTGCCGAGAAACCAGGGCAACAAGGCTGTTTAACAGGGCCGTGGAGAGGCGAGCCGCCGACGGAGCAAGGTAGGCTCGTGCGAGCCTTGTGTGGGCGTGAGCGGGCCTATTTTGGCCCACTACGCCCAGCGAGGCAAGACGGTACATCTCTACCCACATATTTATTGACACTCTCAAAGAACTCTGAAAGGGAAGTGAGACATAACTTACCTTTGCGGAAGCCATGTTAATTCTTTTTCAGCAGGGCTTGTTTTGATGCTTTTATGCTTTCAACCAATTTACCTGGAGCAGAAGTTAAGCGAACCAGCCTGTACTTTTCCAGATCCTCCCTGGATCCCTTTTTAAAAATTGGCATTACGACCATTCTCCAGTCCTCTAGTACAGAGGCTGATTTTAGGGATATCTTACATATTTTTGTTAGAAGATCAGCAATTTCACATTTGAGTTCTTTAAGGATTCAAGGATGGATACCATCTAGGCCTGGTGATTTATTAATGTTTAATTGATCAGTAAGGTTGAGAACTTCATCTTTTGTCACCGCTATTTGCCTCAGTTTCTCAGACTCCCTTCCTGAAAACATCAGTTCAGGCACAGGTATCTGTCCTATATCTTCTGCAGTGAAGACAAATGAAAAGAATTCATGCAGCTTCTCTGCAATCTCCTTAATCTCCAGTACTCCTTTAACTCCACTGTCATCTGACAGCCCAACTGCCTCTCTCTAGCTGGTTTCCTGCTTCTGCTATATTTAAAAAATACTTTATTGTAGTGGTGAATTTCGTACCTTTTGTGGGGGCCCGTATCGCCTCTCCTCTCCTCATCGAGCAGGCCCCCTGATCCTCGGATTCTCTGTGGCGCGGAGGGGTTCTCCAGCCACTCTCTGCACCGCTCAGGCAGCCGCACTGCTCATGCGGGCTCCCGTCGCGTCACTTCCGGCTGGCCGGAAGTGATGCAACGGGCCCTGCGCCGATGCGGCTGAACCCTGTGCCACGGTTTTGGCGTAGAAACCAGGGCAACAGGGCTTAAAACAGGCCATTTTAAGTTCTGTTGCCCTGGTTTCTACGCCAAAACCGCAGCACAGGGTTCAGCCACGTCGGCAGGGCCCGTCGCATCAAAGCCGGAAATGATGCACCAGGAGCCCACGCGGGCGGCGCGGCAGACCAAGTGGCGGACCGAGCGGATGGCAAGGTAGGTCTGTGAATCACCGCAAATATCGGGGGAGCTGCGAGCGGGACCGATTTCAGCTCACTCCAGCCCCCCAATATTCACGGTGACATCCCTACTTTATTGTTGCCCTTGATGTTGTTCATCATATGCTCCTCAAAATAATTTTTTGCATCTCTTATTGTCTGCTTGCATCTCCTTTGTGCAGGTTTGTGCTCCCTTTTGTTCTCCTCATTTGGGCAAGACATCTAGTTTCTGAAGGAATCGTTCTTTTCTCTAATAGCTTCCTTGACACTGCTTGTTAACCATGCTGGTGACCTCTTGGACTTGGTGCTACCTTTCCTAACCCATGGTATACGTTCTAGTTGAGCTTCTATTATTGTGGTTTTCAGTAACCTCCAAGCATTTTGAAGGGATTTAACCCTTTCAACGTCCTTTTTAGTTTTTACCAGATCCCTCATTTTAGAGAAGTTTCCTTTTTTTTAAGTCAAATGTGACTGCTTTATGTATTTCATTTTTGACGTCTACTTTACTTTTTAAGAATGGATGTTGTCTAATTATGCAGTGCACACGCACACACACACACACACACACACACAGATAGTGCTTTTAATTGTGTTTTAATGCATTTGTTTTTATTATTGTTTTAATCAAGTTTTATTTGGGACTGTAATCTGCTTTGAGTGCCATTTTCTTGGTAGAAAGGCAGGGTAAAAATCAAATAAATAAATAAATGTGTGCTTACAATCATGTGACACGACTAAAAAATAAATTACATACCAAAATGATTAGGATTATTATTTTGCTGGGACCATCAATGGGCATGGCAGTAACAGGACAGACAGAGTAAGCAAGGGCAGGACAGGATGAAGCCAAAGATGGGCATAACAGGAAAAGGATATGCCAGCCTTCCCCAGCCTGGTGCCCTCCAAATGTATTGTACTACATGCTCGCTGGGGGATACTGGGAGTTGTAGTCCAACACATCTGGAGGGCACCAGGTTGGAGAAGTAAAGTAAGTTAAGTAAACTTCCTGAAACATTTTTGGCTTTATTATTTGGGAAATGCATATTACTGGATACCTTATATATGTTTAGTAATAAGTTTGGGTGTGTGTGTGTTTCTGTCTGTTGTTTGAGAGCTACTGGCCATATTAAAAGGAAAGGCCTAATCTTTAAGGACTGCCTTTTAAAAAAACACAGTGTCGTCATGAATGAATCAGTGCTCCATTTTAAACGAGGCTTCTGCACTGAGCTTAGCCCAGCACGGTAATTTAATGAATCTACATTTCATGACTGAAGTGATAAGGATGAAACATTTTAAAATAACCAAAAGGTAGATACACCAGAAAAAGTCTGATGAAACATTAAATGAATGTAGTGTAACACATTATCTTTGCTTCTGCACATCCAAAAAGCGCAATGAAGTAAAACATTGCATTAAGCCAAGAATAAAGGTAAAAATTAAATTGGCTCAGAAAGATCCAATGTAGTGGTTTATGCAGTAAGAACACAGTAAATTTGGTCATTTAATATCATTCTCTTTACCTCCAACGTGCACACTTGGCGGGGGGGAACCCTTCAAAGCTCATGGAAGAAGTGAATAAGAAAAGATAGAAGTGGACTTTAAGGAATTCTACTCATTTAATATGTTTTTAAAATCGACACCATTTCATGTGATTTTATGTATAGTATAATTATTCTTACTGACCATCATTTAGGTGCTGCAAATTCCCTAACACATGAAATATAATCAGGCCCGTTGGAGATAGAAACAAGACCTAATAAAGAAGACATATTCAAAAATATAACCCTGTGCCTCCAAATCAATAAATAAAGACAAGTATTTCATACACTAATGCATATATCTATGGCTATTATAAATTAGTTGCTTGCCAGAAAATACACTTCTTAGCACAAGTGCCATTATTTCAAGTTGTCTGTTTAATGCACACTTAGTATATTTTCCTCATGCAAAGCTGCACTGCATAATTAGACAACATCCATTCTTAAAAAGTAAAGTAGACGTCAAAAATGAAATACATAAAGCACGACATTTTACAAATTTGCATCTCCAAAAGTTATGTGCGGTTTCTGATAGGGAAAAAAAATTGCAACAAGATCACTATATTAAAATGGTCCCAGTTTCATCTTAGCTTGCTTCATCTGCTAGGCTGGCAGTAATGTAAGTTATAATGCACTCATTCTCATTCAACTTCAGTGGATGGGTATTTTCTAGAGTAGTTCTATTAAGTGGACGACTGGATAGCTGTCTTAATAAGTTTGCTGAATTATGGCCTTTAAAGCTTGGTTAGATAAATTGTTTGATGGCTAGTTGTTTTCATCGTAGGCATTTACTGTCTCCTAGGGACAGCTTGAATGTTTCTGTTTATGTCCAGAGCATTGGCCAGACTTCTATGAAGCCTATTGGTCATACATTGCAGGGGTTTGTAGCCTTTTCTGTTCTGGGCTCCCCTGTCTAGTTAGGTTCTATCAAACTGTCTGCCCACCATTATGGAAAATCAACAAGGTACATAGCAGTCATAACCCAGGCATTAAAAAGTGTGTGTGAAACCTAGGTTTTCTTCAGGTCTCACAAACATACTTCACAATCTCAAACCAGACACATTTTGCAAACCTGCTGAGATGCCAGGGCCACATGTGTCAATAAACACCCTATCAGAAGTTTGAAAGGGGTGGCAGAAGATTATCAGGTTTATTTTCCAAGCATCTTACCTATCTGGTGCTTGGGGGCTAGGCTGTTTTCAGATCTCCTCTTTTTTTCAGGAACCAAAGTGTAGAGAAAGTTAAGGGGAAAGGCCCAATTGTATAGAAACGACAGGTAATATTTTTTTCTGGAGATCGCTATGTAAAGGGGAAAGGGAGAAATGTCCAAGAGGGAGGGATCTAGATCTCTAAGGTTCCCTGACTGAGTAGCATCTTCTTCAAGGCCCAGCACCTTCCTCATGGGATATGACCCTCATGAATGCCTTCCTCTTAATGCTTCATATTTTGGATTCTGTTGCTGTGCTGTTTCGCCCAGAAGCTCACTTGTACATCTCAGCAGCTTTTCGTGGAGGGCTGCAGGAATGCAACAGGCTTGTAGGCTGTACAAGCTTGGACAGTATGCCAGAAGCCTTTGTGCTCGTGCCCGTTAATCACAAGGTGCCACTGAGGTATATAAGCTGGCCAGCCCGCCAGCAGCCGACACATCAGCCAGACAAAGAGAAATGAGTCAGCAGCAGGCAGAAGCAGATTGCAGAGCTGCGTCCCAATGGTGTCAGGGGCAAGTCCTGAGCCACCCTCATCAATTAGTTCAAATCAAATCAGACACAGTGCCATTCAGCTTAGCTGAGTCTTGCAACATTAACTTTCTGGTCTTTGCCATTGTGCATGCTCACTCTCACTTTTTGACACATACCCACATCAAACCATTGTATAATTTCCTTTTCTGGCATTGCAATCCTCAACTAATTACAGGAATGCAAGCTCCATTGAAATCAATGAGATTCATTTCCACGTTAATGCTAAGACCTTCAAAGCACGTGCAGAAATCCTATATCTGGCTATATGGAAATAAAAACTCTGTGAGCGCAAGCCATTCCATAATTGAAAAGGGCCACATCCGCACATCACTTTAACCCAGGAATCTTGGCTTAATAAACCATGATGTGAACAAGCAGCATGCCAGTGCACTCCCACTTTTCTCCCCACGTTATGCAAGCAGGCAAACAAGCCAGGAATTGATAGCTTTGTGTGATGTCTGAACCCAGGATTATGGTTAAGTTCACCAAACAAGCCAGAATTTGTAAATCAACAGCAAAACCTGGTTTAAAGCTAGCTTATGATCCTGACTTGTTTGGGAATAGTTAACCATAATCCTGGATTGAGATATCATGCAAAAGCTAACTTTCCTGGCTTGCTTAGTCATTCATGTAACTAGGAGTGAAGCAAGGAGTGAAGCAGGAGCAGCCTGTGTGCACCAGCCCATAGCTCATTCACATCATGGTTTATTAAGCCAGGATTCTGGGCTTAAAAGTGACATGAAGATGCAGCCATGAAAGGCATTTCTACACTATAGTCATTCTCTCTTCCCAGTTCCCAGTTCTGTGAGGGGGATAGAAATTTCCAACCAAATTCTCAGTACCCTCAATAAACTACAGTTCCCAGGATATTTTTTAAAGTGAGTCATGACCGTTAAACTGATTTTTTAAAAAAGCAACAACAACCACAGGTACTAGGTAGACTTAGTCATACCTAGAGCAGACCCTTTGAAATCACAACTTACATTCCATTGATTTAAATGGGTCTACTCTAAGTATGACTAAGTCTGGATCCAATCCAATGTAAGTTCATACTGTAGATAAGCCCTAAGATGCAGCTGTGCGTATCACTGGATCATGTCCTGTGTTTAGGATCAGTCGATAAGCTATATTTTCTAATCTAGCTGACTCCTACCAAGCCAAGTGCATCACTTTTTTTCTTACAACAGGAGGCAGACTCAGCATCCCAGGTTACATCAGGTAATTTTACAAGCCAGGAATTATGATTATACAAAATTAAAGCAGTTCAGGAGAAGAAACGTCTTGAGCAAATAGCAATTATAACATGAAAGAATTCCAGACCAGGAACAGACATTCAAAACAAAAGTATATAAGAAAGTATTCCCCAACCTGGTGTCCTCCAGATGTTTTGGATGACAACTTCCATCAGCCCCATCCAGCATGGATAATTGTCAGGGCTGATGGGAGTTGTAATCCAAAACATCTGGAGGGCACTAGGTGGGGAAGACTAGGATAACGTTGGAGCCCAGTACCTGTAAATGGCTTTTTGAGGCTAATAGACAAGATCCTCTAACAGTCGGGGGGAGGGGGATTAGGTGTATTATACCTTGCAAAGAGTTACACTTCAATACCTTCTTAAAATATATGCAGCTCACAGATTTCTGGAAATAGGATACAGCTATTTCATAGATTCATCACACATGATAACTGCTATTATCATTTGGCTGCTTCAACATGTAAAACTGACATCATAGATCAGTTATCAGGGATCATCCTCTCATCATATAAGCTAATTACTTAATAACATGAGACAAGCTTGGAAACAGTAAAGCTATAAGACATTTGCTATCATATCCATTTACGAGTGATGTGCATTTATACTTGATGGTGGGTGTGATATATACTTCCTCTACAGATCAACTCGGAAGTTACTTTTTAATCGGGTAGAGCAGATGTGAGCATCGCTCACACCTCTGCATATGAAGTAATAATGTTATATCCAAACAACTGGCACACAATTTATATATGACCAGATCCATGTTTCCCATAATCCAGTACAAGACAAAGATCTGATAAAAGCACTATTCAGGCATTCACTTGAAAGTGTGAGGGTTTAAAGTCTGTACTGGAGATATGCACGCTGCCCCTGTCCCCTATTTCTCCAGGCACACCAGGAGTTCAGACCTTGCTGTGTTTTAGGGATGTGTGAGGAATACGATATCGGTTGTGTGAAAATCTGACCTATTTTCATGATTCCACCCCACCCACCCCAGATTCCAGTTCATTAGCCCTGTGCCGGTGCCGACTTACTGTTGTGCGAATCAAGCCAGCCCACGGACTTCCATCTCTGGCGGGCTGCAGTTTGCACATTTTAAAAAAAAACACTAAGGAAATTTGTGCAAATTGTGGTATGTACACTATTTGTGCAAATTGGACACCGAAAACTATGCAGTTCTAGTGCAAATTGCACTAGAACTATGTATACAGTCATGCCTTGGATTGAGAGCATAATTCGTTCCGGAAACGTGCTTGTAATCCAAAACACTCTTATATCAAAACGAAATCCCCCAAAAAAATTTGTACAGAGATTTTTAATTTAAGCCATACTACAGTACTTGTCTTGCAAGACGTCGCTTGTATATCAAGTTAAAAAAAATTAAATAAATATTTAAAAATTTGCTTGTCTTGCAAAACGCTCTCAAACCAAGTTACTTGCAAGCCAAGGTATTCTTGTATGTAGTTTCCAGCTTCCAATTTGCGTAAAATGTGCTATTTGCACAAATTGCATAAATTTATGCAAAATGCACAATTTGAACAAATTCCCTTAGTGTTTTTTAAAAAAAATATGCTGAAACCATGGCTCGTCTTAGAGACAGAAGTCCATGGGGGTGGGGGGATACCACTTGGCTCGCTTCCGATCATAAGATCAGAAATGGACAGGAAGTCCGTCAAGGTCAAATGAGCCAGACTTTCCAGCGTCAGTACATCCCTCCTGTGTTTAACTGGGAAGGTCTGAAAGGCTGTTCTGCTCACATCCATTTGAATGCAAGTAGAACTCTCAGTGCCATCGGTAACTCTGATACAGCAGCGTTCACGATCGTGCGGGCTCTGTAAGCATGTTCAGCTTAACACACGAAGGTCTAACTGGCAACCGGACACACTGGAACATCGGGGGCAGGACTTATGTGCACGCCCATGTCCCCCCTACCCACTTTTGTCCTACACTCGAGGAGAATGCCTGCATAGAACTACAGTCAGAGACAAATTAGGAACGACGTGAGAGAAATCAAAGGTGCAGAAGGTAGACTCTGGATTTGTTATCACAAGCTTCTGGGGTTAGAAAGCCAGAGTAATAATTCCCAAAGGAGATATGCCTTTGTTCACCTGAGACAGCAACAGTCTTGGGCTGACCCTGGCATCACCTGCAGACATCAAATAATGGACATGTTTGTATGAACTAGACCCTAGTCCAGCCTCCCCGATTACGGTGCCCTCCAGTTGTGTTGGGCTACAACTCTCACAATCCTCAGCCAGCATGGCCACTGACTGCCTAAGCATGGCTGGCTGGGGCATGCTGGGAGGTGTAGGGCTTTCCCCCCCCTGTCTAAACATGCATAGGATTGCACCCTTAGTTTGTTTCTTGGCTCAGTTCCTTGAATCATATTGAGCGATTTGTTTTTTCTGACACCTTTCTGCAGAGCACGTCCTCCGACTGTGTCATGCTGTGGTCTGGATTGTGTGATTTGATTGGGGAGCGAGAAATGGGGGCATCTATTAGCTGGATGGCCTCTCCTTCTTTAAAACAGGCTTCGTTTCCCTGGCAAGAGGTGAGCGGTTGTATCAGCCTGATTTTTGTGGAGACATCCAAGTAGCTGCCTTCCTTCACAGCACCTTGGGGAATATCCCTCAGCCCATGGAGATTGCCTGCACGGAGCTAATAGCACTTGCTGAGGGCTTTCCTGGTGCATTAACCTGGAAGCAGCCGCCGCCGCCACAGCTACAACATACAGTTACTTATAATAACACTGGGGACAAAAGTCCACTTCTTAAAAGTTGGGGAAATGCTTCATTGTCTTCTACTCCCTCACACACACACACCCGGACAAACCTGGCAGGAATAACAAAACTAACTTCATCCATTGGCCAGTGAACCAAGGGACACTGGGAGGCTGCCTCCCTGCCTCCCAGGAGGAACATCACGGCAAGGGAGAGACCAACTGAGCCTCATCCATTGGCCAGAGAAGGAGCAGCTTCAGGGACCTCACTTCACTCCTCCCTGCCAGAAGGAACACAGGGTCCCAGCTGGCAGTTCTCTGGGACTGCATACTCTCACCTCATCCATTGGCCAGAAAACCAAGGGCCATTGGGAGGCTGCACTGCACTCCCTGCTTCCCAGGATAATATCATGGCAGGAGGGAGGACCAACGTAGCCCCTAGAGAAGGAGTATCTGCACGGAGCTTGCTTTGCCTTTCCCTCCCAGAAAGAATAGCTATAAGCACCTTAAAACAAAGAACTGGTCCCTGAGTTCTGCTTTTCTCCTCCTTCCTCCCGAACACTTTTCCATGTCTTTTAGACTATAAGCCTGAGGGCAGGGACTGTCTAATCATTCATCTTTGTACGCCACTCTGGGAGCCTTTTTTGGCTGAAGAGCGGGGTAAAAATGCTGTAAGTAAATAAATAGTCATTCTCCCCATCCATCCCTGAAAGAATGCACTATCAGCCCTTAACTGCTACAGTTTATGTGACCCTGTTGATCGAATCAACATCCACACAGAAGTAACAAACTATAAGGAAAGCACAGGAAAAGTCAAAAGAAAAAGGGGAGGAATAGTTCTTCCAACAATTATGTCATACCTGGGGCCTACGCCTATGCTCTTTAGAAGCATCTGAATCCCCTCTGTGCCTAAACATCACCCTCTGTACTTCATGGCTTGGTTTAACACGTCCTTCATTCAATGTTCAGTCAGCAGCAGGGAATATTTTGACTTCCAGGCTAATACCACCAGCAAAGTCCTCACCAAGCGCTGTCACTTCTACGTAGGCGCAAAGCACGCAATGCACAAAACTGCTGTGGTGAAAGACAGCTTTTGGGGAGTCTCCAGAATAATAAGGCTGATGCAATCACTCCCCTCTCGCCAGGAGAAAGCCTGATGCAAGAGGTGTAGCTAAGCTTCTGTAAGCAATTGTGGAGAATAAGCCTTCACTCAAGTCCCCCCAGGCACGATACATTGGGCACAATATGCTGTCCCAGGGTTGGCCATTTTGAAATGGCGCAGAGTGTAATTGTTTGTGATGACATGCCAGCTCTTTCTCATCCAGGAATCTACGTAAGGCTGGTTTGGGCACCTGCTAGGCCCGTTCTTGCTCCCGCCTATCCACAGGCACACACCGAGGATGCTGGAGGTATTGGAAGTATCTTTGTTTTATGTTTTTCCTATCAAGTTGACACAACTCAACACTGTTTGTCTTGTCACTAGATTATTACTCTAAATTAAAAGGTTATTCACCGTGAGTCACTGAATATTTTACATCACGCTTACAGTAGCTGCTGTAGCAGAGACACCTGCGTGGAGATGAGACTATATACATAATGTCACTGCACTGTCAAAATACAAGTACCTGTCTTCAGTGCACACCACTTGCCGTTCCTCTCCCTCTGCTCCCGTTAATCCTCTACTTTCCCTCCGGCGGAGTTACAGAGGTCAGTGCCTAGGGATGGAAAGGACCCTCGCATGACTGAAAACATGCTGCCTGTTGACAGAGGGAGCAGGATGGGTTTCTAAATAAATATACTGTTTTATGCCATTTGCAGCCTGGCCTGGCCAACCTTTGATCTCACCTCTGTATACAAATTTCATCCAGCAGCTGGATGTTCTCATTGAGGTGTACATGGAGAATTGGCTTGTAACTCCGCAGGTATAGAGCGTCTATAGGAATGTATATGTATGTTTAGGTTGCTGGAGAATGTGTCTACGTACGGAGGTGTTAGAGCAAAGGAAAAGGCAACTGGTCTCTGGACAAACAGGAGCTGCCAGAAATGTGATCAATGACAGAGCACACAACTTGTCCTTGAGAATCTGCAATGTATTTAGGATTGAAATATAGCAATGGGAGGTTCAGACAAACCGCTTGAGCAGTAAAGGCACACATGAGGTGGTTTCAGGGCCACATAAGCTAGCCCCTTCTTTCCCACAGCTGTGCTCAGCAGCCATATCCCCCAGCAGACATGTGTTGGGTGACCACGCGAGGGGTCGTATCACTTCTTCACAGGTGGGGGATCTTGGACCAATCAGGATCCCTTTTTACATGGAGGAGCTCTACATGCTTACATGTATATTTGTGTATGACCCATTCTCACTGCAGTAAAACATATAGCCAGTGGAGGAGTGTGTGGCTGGCGAGTGCAGTGGCGGCGGGGCATGGCTAGCTGGTGCAGCCCCACAACCCCATCACATGTAGGGTGAACACATGTGACAGGGTTGTATGTACCCTCCCCCTGACTTTAACACCTTCCTGTTTGGCTGAGGGCATTCGTCAGCAATAAGGTTCCCTGGAAGTTCTGTTTAAGACAAGCAGAGAAGTGATGAGACAAATCCATTCTCCATTTGATGTACTCACTTGATGTATATTCCATGTATGCATCATTAGTGGCCATGAAGACAAGCCATAGAACTGAATGCTGCCTGATATGGAGTGGAAGTCTGTTGTCCTGTTCATACATTAGCCACATGAAAAGTTAACATGTGAGTGAGAAGGGAGGCCATTCTGCCGGACCTACCGCAACACTGTGTATGTGCACCAGGCTCTGGCCCATTGACCTCTGCGTGGTCGGCAAAGGTTTGGAGGGAGAGCCAGTTGCACTCATGAAAGCTCCTCCATGTGGTCGGGAGCCCTGTGCGATCGATTATCCTGATCATGTGGAGGAGCCTGTGCAAGGTCAGCTGGCTTCCCCTTCAGATATTTGCCAAGCATGCAGAGGGATCCAGCCAACCAGGCAAGGTACATGAGGGGCAGGGTCGGCAACACAAGACTGGTGTGGGGCCAGGGGGTCCTTTTCCCTTTGCACATGTTAGCCCTCCATGCTGAGTGCTAATGAGCGAATAGGGCTAGAGAACATACACATGTAGTATAGCTCATGTTTTCCTTTCCTTTATAATAGGGAGGGATAATACCTATTTTGGACCTACCTTCTGTGAGCATTAATTAATTCGCCCAGGGTGGCAACCGGCCAGATGGGCGATTAACAAATGTAATAAATAAATAAATAAATAAATAAATAAAATTCATTCTGTGTCAGTCATCAGTTCCTTACAAATTGAAACTAACATTGTGTTCCTTTCCTTTCCTGTTCCCCGCCCCCCTAACTTTTTTGAAGTAAAACTCAAAATGTTTCCCTGGAGGCACACAGCTAATATTCATTTGACATGGACATAGAAATCTAGAAGTAGCCTGTGGCTGTTCCCAGGGGACGGCATATGCCTGGCAAGATTCAACTATTGTCAAACAAGTACTATATTGGAAAGGGAACGAGTGGGACCTGCAACAGAATGATGCATGGTAAAGTGCTCCTTTTAGGGCTCCAGCATTTGGATCTACACTCGGGGGAAATGAGCTTGCTATGAGCGGATAGGACTTTGACTGCACATGTGAAATTCTAAGATAAACCTGCAGAAGGACAGCCACGTTAGACTGTTCCAGCAAAAACAATAAAGCGTACAGTATTGTGGTACCTTAGACAAACAGATTTATTGTGGCATAAGCTTCTATGAACTAGGCCCCACAATAACATACTTCTCAAAAGGATTTCCATTCCCTGTCCGCAATTAACAGAATTTTCATTATTTGATCAGATTAAATTTTATCTGCGTAATAGTTCTTCATTCTGTAGCAGAAATGGAGGGTTCATGTCTTGAAATCTAACCATGTGGACTTAGGAAACTTATGTATATGAGGTCAGACGACATGTTCATCAAAGTCCAATACTGTCTACTCTGAGTGGGCTCTCTGGTAAGGTCTTTCCCATCACCTGATAACTGGCCATTTAACTGGAGAAGATGCAGGGATTGAACCTGGGACCTTCTGCATGCAAAGTGTGTGCCCTACCACTGAACTATGCTCCACAAATCTGCAAGTCTTACCAGTCTGCCTGTGTGAGCTGCTGCACCTGCAGGCCATATAATTTGTGTCTCTAGCCTAGACCAATTCACAGTACTATATTTGCAGTATATTTTCCAGTTGTATTGATTTTTTATATCACACTTTCATTGAATGTTCATGTGGTCTCCAGAGCCTTTCACCTTGTGCCCAGGTCTTGTTTTATGTGTCTCCACAAACAACTCTTGTCGAAATCCCAAGGTGATATGATAAATTGATATGTGGGCACATGGTGATGCACTTAAGTGACTACTTCTACAATCTCCTTATTCAAGGTAGATTGACCAGGTTGAAAATAATAAACCAGAAGTGTGACCATGTGAACTTGTGAAGTGCACTGAAAGCACCAAATGTGGTCATGTTAATCAGCCCAAAGCGCAGATAAACCTCACTGCTTCCAGTGAAATGTACATCTCATGAGTGTGCTCAAGGAAGCACCCTGCGCTACTTTGAACCTACATCAATTCACTTTAGAGTTTGTTTAGAAGATTACTGCCATTTTTCTGACCAGGGACTGGTAGAGATGCCAAAAAATGTATCCAGATCTTCTGAGCCTCCAGCTACTTTCCTGAGACCCACCTTCCTCCCCCATTTTAATGTTTAGGTCAGAGTAGAAGTAATAAGAGAATTTCTGGTCTTAGTTACTACTACTGCCAGAAGCGATAAGAGCCAGGCTGTCTTAGCCAAGGTTTGTTTTCTGTCATTAACCTGAGAGGACCTATGTAGTGCAATTCCCCTGAAACTGTGACAGTTGACTCATGCACTCCTTCCTTTATTCCTTAGCTGTATTAGTAAATACCAGGGATGTTGAAGAGTCCTTGGTCTCGAGTCACGAGTCGAGTCACGAGTCTTTCGACCCGAGTCTCGAGTCCGAGTCCGAGTCCTTGGTCCAAAATGGTGACTCACGAGTCACGAGTCACTCCCAAAGCTGACTCCACGAGTCCCTATTAAAATCAATGGGGGGGGGGGGTTCCCAACAAAATAAGGCTACTTCAGATGTGTGGTTTAAATAAATTCTAGGCACAAGTGTGCCTTTTTATTTCAAACCTCTGCAACTGATTTTGGCAAGAACAGACCAGGCAGAAAAACCCAAAATAACCAGGCAGGCAGAGGAGGCAGGGAACCCCAAAGCAGGCAGGCAGAGGCCTTTGTCTTGGACAATTCAACTGTTGAACTGGTCAAGAAGAGACCAGGCAGGCAGAGGAGGCTGGGAACCCCAGACAGGCAGGCAGAGGCAGCCAAACCCAAAATGTCTGAAAGGTTGCATTTTAGGAAAATGATTTTAAAAAATAAACTTGCTCTACTTCCTAAAATTTATCCATGTTGCATTTGAGGAACATGATTTTTTCTAAATGTTTGGCCCCCATTCTGGAACGGTGAGATCTCATCACAATTCCACCCTCACTGAACACCCGCTCCACTGGTGATGAACTTGCTGGAACCAGAAACACACTCAGAGCAGCCACACAGAGTAATCTCAGGTCCTTCTTCTGCCTCTCCCAAGTACACAACACATCAATCAAAATAAATCTTGACACACTGTTGGGGCTGCACTCCTGGTAGCCGTCCATAGTGGCTGAGCAGCGGCACACCTCGCTTTCATGCGCTCTTCGCCAGCAATCACGCTCCTCTCCACTCCTTCTGGCACAGCCCAGGGATGTTGAAGAGTCCTTGGTCTCGAGTCCCGAGTCGAGTCTCGAGTCCCATTAAAAATATTGGGACTCGAGTCCGAGTCGAGTCAGAGGGGGGACTCAGTCCGACTCACGAGTCGAGTCCTCGAGTCCGAGTCCCCATCCCTGGTAAATACTCTGGAATGCACCAACCAACAGATAAAGACATAATATTTCATGAAATGGGACACTGCATGCTTCCACAGGCCTTGGTGGGCTGATGCTAATACAGCCTTCTGTTCTTTGTTCATCAGAACATGAAAAAGAGTGAAAATACTTTATCAGCCTCTGAAATTGCTGTGGATGTTTTGACTGTCAGCCAGATTAGATTCCCTATCCTACATCTTCTCTTCCATTTGCGGAGTGGCTATTCACAGGGCCACGCTACAGACAAATTATGCGCAAAAATAGTGCAGCCTCAAGAGTACTGTGAAAAATATAGGCCACCAGACAAAGATGCTGATACACTGTTTTGAAGCCTATCCATTCCCAATTGAAATTTTAAAGACCCCCTTCAACACAGCATGGTTTTATATATCCTCTCTCTCAGGACATTTTGTAGTTGAGGGCGCAATCCTATCGCTGCTAGACAGGGGAGAGGTCAGAGTCCCAGTTGCAACCTCAGAAACATACTCTGAGGTCAGAGCTGGGATTCCGATGCCACCCTCCCTCCACCCTTGCAGCCGGCAATGAAAGAACTGCATTGGCTGCGGCTCTGAGGCCGGAAGACTGACCTCAGAACCAGTGGTTTGTAGGGAGGGGAGGGCAGGAGTAAGGCTCCACCGTGATAATATGTAGTATCCTGGCGCGGCATCTCAGCCTCACCTCCTCAAGAGTTGGAGGAAAAGATTGGATGCCGGTAATCCTCCAAGTTCAGAGGGTTATGGGCAGCCACATTGGATTGTGCTGCCCATATATTTTGTTGCCAAAACTGGTTAAGATTGGGGTGGGGGAAAATATTTTTCTGTCCTCACTTTTATAAGGAAAAATGTACTGGAGAACAATATAAACTCCATGGTTCCTGTGTTCCTTCATTTGATCAGAGAACTAACTCTGTTTTATTTAGGCTTGGACAGAACTCACCACTAAGAGCTTAATGGTGCAATCCTATATAACCTTTCTACTCAGAAGTAAGCCCCACTGAGATCAATGGGACTTTCTCCCAGGTAAGTATGTATAGGCTTACAGCTTAATACACACTTATCTGGGAGTAAGTCCCATTGAACTACTCAGTAGGACTTAACTCAGAGTACAAATGCATAGGTTTGCACTGCTAGATTGCTCTTCTAAGTATATTTCACCTAGAAGTAGGCTTCCTTGAAATCAATGGGACTTCTTTCCAAGTAACTATAGCTACAATCCAGACACTTACCTGAGATTTAGTCCCACTGAACTCAACTGACTTATGTCTTCTGAGTAGAACTGTATAGGATTGCAGATGTGTATGGGCTTGCATTGTATGTTTAGAGTCTTCCATTGAAAATAGCAGAACAGTGCAAGATTATGCATGTCTACTCAGAGGGAAGTTCCACTGAGTTCAGTGGGACTTACTTCCAGCAGGTAAGTGCGTTTAGGATTGCAGCCACATCATCCAAATATTTAAGCTCCGATCCCTGGCCAATATAATTGACTCTGGAGTTACATGAATAGATACAGATAACTTGAAGCAAAAGATGTGTATCCAACACTGTGGATGATTATTTGAATGTAAGGCTCACTGAATTCAATGGGGTTTACTTCCTAGTAAGAGTGTAAACCTACCTGGAAGTAAGCAAAACTGAATCCAGTGCGACTTACCTCTGAATGTTTACTCACCATAAGTCACCAGTAGGCTTGTTTTCTAAAGGAATAAATGTTGCCCTGAACTTTTCATTGACATGGTGGGGGAACTGAAAGTATGAAATGAATATAGCATAGGATTTGTGCTGTGACACTCTGATATTTAACAGGCCTCAGTTTCTCCATTTCATCAGATGGACGCGCTTAGAATGGCCCATTACTATGACGACAGGACATCAGATTTTAAGAGTAAGGCTTGATAGTGAACATGCACAGAATTATATGTAAAAGCTGCTTACTAGGTTGCAAGGTTTTTTTTTCTTAAAAAAAAAGATTTTCAAAAATGATTTGCCATCACTTGTTCACTATCCTGCTGTGACAACCTGCTCTCTCACTTAATGAAAAGAAATGCACCTATTTAAATTTAAGAGATATTGCAGAGCACAATATACAGATTACTACTACAAACAGAGAATTTGGCTTCTTATTCTCTACTATCTCTAGGCCTGAGATGGAGATTGCAGATCTCAAATGCCCTTCAAAAGGAATAAACTTCTTTTAGCACATTTCCCTCTTTTTTTCCCTATATATCAACTGTTCTTTTTGAGCACTCTTGACTTTTCTTTATTTTAAAACAGCCTTCCCTAACCTGGCGCCCTCCAGATGTTTTGGACTACAACTCCCAGCATTCCTGACCATTGGCCATGTGGACTGAGGCTGATGGGAGGTGATGGTCAAAGTGATGGAGGGCACCAGGTCATGTTTTAAAACACTACTCCTATGCCATCTCACCTTGTCTGGGCCTCATTCTCACCTTCATTTCAATCATAGAGCATGGAGGGTGGGGGGAGGTAGAATAAACATGACCAAATGGAATTCAGGGAATCCCCCCTGTGAGGGTTTGAGGCCTACACAGGATTTGGTTTGTTGAGGCCTACACAGGCTTCAGTTTGTTGAAGCCTGAAGGCCCAAACACTCCACGATGGGAGGGGGAGTTTGAGAGTTTTAAGTTACCCAATAGAAGTTTAGAATCAGTTCTCCAGTGCAAGGTCACATGGTTATAACCTTCCATTCCTGGGAAGACTATATATGTGGGGTGTGGTCAGCTAGCAGGGAGAGTGTGTGCTGAGCAGGAGAGAGAAGCAGAGAGAGAGAGAAAGAGAAACTGGCTGGCTGACTGCACAGGAATTAGGTAGACTGAAGTGAAACTAGAGAACATTGTTTGTTTGTTTTATTTTATCATACCTGCTTTTGATTTAAAACCACTCTATTAAGTAATTTCCCTAATACTATAAGTAAAGTTTGTTGTGTACCCTGGAGTTTGGAGTGACTTATTCACACGCCTACAGCCTACACCCACGTTACTGGGGGAAGCAGGCAAAGGACTGGGTCTTTGGGAAGAGGCAGAGATCTCCCAAAGGGCAGATCAAGGGGTCCTTGCAGTAGAGGAACCTTGACACCCCCATCACAGACAGAACCAAATTTGCCTTCAGTTGATGAAGGGTGGATTTCTTGTAGCTCCCAGGAAGTGCTGCTATCTATGCCATCAAAGTGCAGCTGTATCTTCTGGAATTAGTATAAGACACTTGGGCTTCATTCAGGGTTTCAGAATTGTTAAGGTACTTCCACAACAGACAGAAAGCCAACTTGAATAGTCTAAAGCACCGTGATTATCAGAAATCTCAGGACATAAATTATTTTAGCAGAGACTAAGCCAAGCTATGAATGTGACAAAATAAACTTGAGTACAGGGAATTCCCATTCACATACTTGAACCAAAATTGATTTGGAGGGAGGTGATTTCCATTGGCAGCCCAGAAACTCCTGTGCTTGCAGACTCAACTAGTAGGGAGTCAGAGAGAGAATCAGGATGCAGGAGGCAGTGGTCACCTAGAGAAAACATACAAGTAGACAATAAATAATGATTGTGCACACTGCAACAGCGCCATATATTTTTTTTGAAGCAGTAAGGAGTGTATGTTATACTTTTTTCTTCTTTCCAGTGATAGCCAACCTACCTCAGTGATGGAAAGCATCATAAAATCCCAGAAGACTCCAAAAGCAGGGACAAAGAGCCAGTACAAAATGAGTGAGTAGACAGGAGACTTTGGTGTTAAATATAATCAAACTCAAATAAACAGAAATGCATCCGTTTCTCCCTGTCAACAGTAATCTTGCAGCTACAGAGGCCATTTTTTTCTGTACGGCTTCAGGTTTCCAAACACTTGAGGCATAGCACAGAAATCTCGCCAACAGGCACTTACCCTGCAGAAATGCTGGCCTGCCACTGACCATATATATTATATATACACAAAGGAAGAATAGCCAGCTCTGTATATCAGAGTGACACATGATTTGAAAAAAATCAAGCAAGCATTTCTCATTACATTTATTAAATTACATTACGGCTGGTATTCATTTATCTACTTAAGGGGAAGAGAGAGAAAAACCCTCTGTGACTGAAAAGCATTATTTAAGCAAAAGTGCTGATGACTTAAAATGTCGTGTTGCACCGCATAATCCATGTTCAAATGACCTCTGAACAGGAAAGTTTGAAATACAGGGAACGATCCTACAAACAAAAACAAAAAAAGAATGCTTCCATATACCAGGCCTAAAAAAATGACGTAGAGGTATGGTTTAGGGTCAGGGGTAGTGCAGAATGGTATGATAATAAAAGAAAATGTGAGGACCTTTGATGAACAGGGTTAGTTTAGCAATGCAGAAAAATACTCAGTGTCCCTAACCATTTTTGTCTTCAACTTTAGCATTAATAACAAGACAAGCCTCTGTTCCTTACATTTGTGGAAGAAACCTTAGAAACATGTAGGTGTTTTACTCAGAAACTCCCAGTCTGCATCTTCAAAGGCTTGGATACCTCCTCACCCTTCTCCTCTGGCTACTATAACTTGCCATATTGTCCCTAATTCTCCATTAACTTCTCTCTGCTTACACTGTTGTCCATTGCTTTAGTGCCTTTATACTCTGTCCCAGGACAAAACTAGAAAGTGCTGAAAGATTCAGGGCCTATAAGGCTATTCAACACCACTAGGCTTCACTGTGAAAAAGGCCTCAAACTGTTTTTCAGTCATCATAACTAACTGGCCCTTGCACCTATTCTTCTGAAACTTTGCAGTTTTCTTAGGTAGGGTCACCTCTATGTTGTCTTTTTCAGAAGAATGGTCCACAAGAAACACAGGGGTTTAAGCACATCCTTTTGGATACCTTCAAAATGTAAGGTGCTCTTGCACAAAGGTCCCTGCACCTATTCATCTGAAACATGGTAGTTTTAATCTCCTAAGAAGTGAAAATCTCATCCAATTCTGCCAAGAAATAAAAACGTTATCAGCAGTTCTCGTAAAAGAAATTAGAATATAAAGGTGTGTAGCACAAAAATGACTGTGCCCATTTTTCCTGAAACTTGGCAAGCATAACTCCCTCCTAAGGGGCTATTATGCTGCAAATTTGATCGACTTCTAGCAAATAGAATTTAAAAAGTAAAGCCATTTTCTGATTTCCCATGATAGTCCATGAGAGACATGAAGCCTTGAATGTCTGAATCTTGACTCAAGTTGAAGCAGACAGCCTCCAAATTGGTACAAGCAGAATCAGGCCATTTTCTGACATGCCAAATCTGGGGTCTGAGTCAAATCTTGCTGTTGTTGCACACGTCTACAGGATGAACAGGCCTGTGCCTTACGCTGGCTCAGCTTGTCCGAGCATGGAAAGCTGCAGGGTCAAGCAAGCTTGGTTATTACTTGGATGGGAGACCCCTCCTCTAGTTTCCTGCATTGAGCAGGGGGTTGGACTCGATAGCCTTGTAGGCTCCTTCCAACTCTATGATCTATGAAATAACAATCCTGAGGCAACAACCCAAAGCACACAACCTCTGAAGCCAGTCCAATAAATAACGCTTCATTTTAAAAGGGTGATAGTCTAATGCCCTTATCTGTTTACTTAGACATTGTTGATCCTTCTGTGCAAATATTCACATACACAGAGTTTTGTGCAAAGGAAATTCTTGTTCTTAAATGCTTGCTTCCTCATGACCCAATACAATTATTTCACAGTACCAGCCTTAATAATATTAACAACAGCTCCACAAACATTATATTACCAATACATCCACCAGCATGTACCTAGGTATCACAGATCAAGCTGTAGGTTGAGCATGCTGTTTGTCTGGAAGGAATTGTTAGTTGCCCTGGGCAAGTGAAAAAAAAAGTGCAAACCTGAACTAAATGTTCTTAGTAGCTAGTATCAAAAAATATCTGGATGTGTATATTTGCCCTAGAAAAGACACAAGAGATTTGGCAAGAAGAAAAAGGAAAGGTCCGCTGTATTCAGCAGAGTTTAGCAAAGCCCAAAGAAAGCAACCAGCTCATTCAGTATATATTTTTTTCCTGTACTGTGGAAGATCATACAGAATCAACTCAGTAAAAAGAATTGTCATAAAATCTCACACCATTGACTTGTAAATGGAATTGAATCTGTAGAGTCTACATAATGATACTATCAAAAGGGGAAGTAGCTATCACATTCATATAACAGATGAGATATGAAATGACTACTATGGCAGATGAACACCCCAGAGGTATTTTGCTTTATTCTACTCACTGCGTTTATATTTCTAGTTTCTCTAATTTTAGGGGTTTTTTTTTTCCTCAGGTCTTAAGAGAAGGGGAGGGGAAAAGTCTAACAAATAACCTCATACAGAAGTCAATAGTATAAATACTTTTGTTTCTGAGGTTAGTGCTGAGGCTTTATTAAAACTGATTTTTCACAAGCCATTCCTGCGGTGTTTTTGCTGCTGCTCCCAGCATTCCTCACCTCCTCTTTACGAATTAAAGGAAAGAGAAGAAGAGGCAGTGACTTGATGTGCTTGTTCCCTAGCCAGATTTAGGGATACTGGATGTTAACTCTTCTTCCTCACAAAAGCCATAGCTACGCATTCCCTTCTCGTCCCCTTTATTCTGGCTCTGCTGAAGCTGTTCATTAGCCAGGGCATCAAATAAGCACAAGTTCCACTTAACAGAGATTCTAACACTCCTACCTGCAGCTAAAAGGCAAGTGCCGCAACTGTGTAAGCCAAAGTCCTCAAGATTGCAAAGGCAGCTCTTTGTGTACAGCTGCCAGAAGAATATAGTCACATGGCACTGATGCTGGTATTGGATTAGTAAACACGGCCTTCTGTCATGGGCCCCCAGGGATTCACACCCTGGGTTTAATTAGGGTTTCAGCCTGGCAAGCCTGCTTCAAAGAGACAGCAAGATAATCTACCGACCTTGGTGTATATATGGAGCACAGAGACCCACCGCCGCAAAGCTGTAGCTGTAGAGACATTCCCTTCCCTGCCCGTCCTCACCTCCCAGCCACCACTGTTCTTCCGTAAATTATTAGCAATGATACAATTTACAAGCTGGAGGGTACTGGTTAAACTGTGTGCTTTGGACTTATTATTAAACATTATTGGCCCCAAGGAATGAAATGAGCCAGAGCTCATTCGTAAGGAGTGTTGTTGGCGCTCTAATTCTATGGAAGAATATAATCCAATGTGAAGTAATGAAGATCTATGAAGGTGGAGGTGGGGGTAGTGATGAAACAGCCTTTTCTCCTTTTATGTGGTTTAATTTTCACTTCATCCAGTGACACGTTTTTGTTTTTGTTTTAAACCCACAACAGTGCACATTTTGTGCTCTCCCTGTATATTTATGCTGTGTATGATTTATCCATGGACGTATCAAGTACGAATACCTAGGCATCAATAAACTGCGCTTCAAGAGGGCAAATAAAGAAGGTTGGAAATTCAAAACTTCCCACATAATCCCACACCATTAGGAATGGGGTTTTTTTTAACTCCTACTTTGGAACACCTAAACTTGAGAAATGAATACATTCCACTCATGTTTAAAGGATGGGAGAGAAATTTGTTCACTTTGCATTTTAATGCACACTTTGTATTTCAGAACCACTTTGCAAACCAAAACTCAGTTATCCTTCTGAATTTGCGCTTCTCCCAATTTTGCAGTGGAGTTCTCCAATCAAAAATGTGTACAAAAAATGTTAGGGGAAATATTTTATAAATATATGTTAGGGAAAATAATGTTCAAATATGCATTGTATTTGGAAGATTGCTTGTAGTGGTGGGCAATCCGCCAGTGACCCGACCCAGCTCTAGCTTGGAGGACGCCTGCTGCTGCACCCGCCAAGCCGGGCCAAGAAGCGGACGCACGCCGAGCCACTTGTCAGACTTCTGGGTTCCCGGAACCTGTGCAGACAACTTGTACAGGCTGGGTGAAATGGGAATGCAGCATGCACATACTCACCTTCAGGTTCACCTTTGACCATTACAAGAACTGCTGCTGGCAGAAGTTGGCTATGCATTTGGCTGGTGGACTTCTTCATAAGCGTCATAACAGCTTCATGAAGCTGTTCTAGGCCTTGGGATATGGACATGTCAATCAACTCAATCTCTTCTATCTCTTATCACTTCTATGCAACTACAGCAATGTTGGCATGCTTTATTACAACAAACCTCAGGAAATATCGCTAGGAATGCAGCCTTGCTTACCAGGTAACAGAACAAAGAGTGCATTGACTATGGAAAGAAGGCAATGAGGAATGAGGAAATTGTGGGTGGGGGTAAGGCACTCAGCAAAGCGAGACCATTGCACTGGGTTTTAAGAAAAGCCATGCTAAACATACCAGGGATGTTGAAGAGTCCTTGGTCTCGAGTCACGAGTCGAGTAGTCTTTGGACCCGAGTCTCGAGTCCAAGTCCTTGGTCCAAAATGGTGACTCACGAGTCCCGAGTCACTCCCAAAGCTGACTCCACTGAGTCCCTATTAAAATCAATGGGAGGTTTCCCCAACAAAATAAGGCTACTTCAGATGTGTGGCTTAAATAAATTCTAGGCACAACAAGTGTGCCTTTTTACATCAAAACTCTGCAACTGATTTTGACAAGAACAGACCAGGCAGACAAATCCAAAATAACCAGGCAGGCAGAGGAGGCAGCGAACCCCAAAGCAGGCAGGCAGAGGTGTTTGTCTTGGACAATTCAAACTGTGCAACTGGTTAAGAAGAGACCAGGCAGGAAGAGGAGGCAGGGAACCCCAAACAGGAAGGCAGAGGCAGCCAAACCCAAAATGTCTGAAAGGATGCATTTTAAGAAAATGATTTTAAAAAATAAATCTTCGCCGGTGATCGCACTTCTCTCCACTCCTTCTGGCACAGCCCAGGGATCTTGAAGAGTCCTTGGTCCCAAGTCGAGTCTTGAGTCCCATTTATTGGGACTCGAGTGGGACTCAAGTCAAAGGGAGGACTCAGTCCGACTCACGAGTCGAGTCCTGGAGTCCGAGTCCCCATCCCTGAAACATACTCAAGGAGGCAATGATCCTCTGATCCATTCTGATTTTTGATTGGCAGCTGAAAATGTAAGATTCCAAAGATCAATATGAAGTGGGGAAATCCTGAACAACATTTTGTAGGAATTAGAGAGGATGAAAGACACAATTTTCTATCCTCCATTTTGACTCTCCAATGCTTCTCTCAATATCTGTGTTTTGTAGGAAGACCATTGGGATATAGAGGAGACTGTACTACTTGACCTGAAGAATAACAATCTTGGAGAAAGAAAAATAATTTAGCACATCTTTGAGTGTGTACATGGAATGGGCATTACTTTCCCCGCATTACAGTTCCATACAATTGAGGCATTTCATGCTTGGGATGTTGGGTGCCATTTACAAGTGTTTTCTAATGCAGAAACTGCACTGGAGAATAATAGTTATTGTTTTAGAAGACTTCTTTACCTACATGAGAATCACTAGTCCTTCCATCCCACATGGGTGTCTATAAAGCTAGCTCTGGATAATATGTATTTGATATAGATCTCTGTTAAAAGAAATAACTCAAAAATAAGAATTATATGGCTGGAGTGAACTTAAATCTCCTCTCTGTGTTTCTCGGAATGTTTTAGAAACATGTCTTGCTAGCTACCCTTTAATGATGCAATACAATATGTGAGCAATACTACAGTCACTAAGACCTATACATGTGTCAAAATTTGGCTTAAAATGTAATGCTTTCCTATTTAGCAGCCTAAATCTACTTTCATTTTTGAGCATCTGTATTTCCTTTAAGAGAAAGAATGTGTGTGTGTGTGTGTGTGTGTGTGTGTGTGTGAGAGAGAGAGAGAGAGAGAGAGAGAGAGAGAGAGAGAGAGAATATACAAAAGAATGA
Source organism: Shinisaurus crocodilurus (assembly GCA_021292165.1). Lineage (NCBI taxonomy): Eukaryota > Metazoa > Chordata > Lepidosauria > Squamata > Shinisauridae > Shinisaurus > Shinisaurus crocodilurus. The sequence goes on from CM037880.1 coordinate 145,332,756, forward strand.
CTCAGGAGAAGAATTCAGAGGAGATTCAGAGAGCACCAAAAATAAATAATATGCTGCCTTGATAGAGCTTCACAGGCCCACAGACATTGTTACAATATATTAAGATAGGAACCAAGAGACTTTTAAAACTTTTATTATCATGTATATAATGTCTTGGGGATTGTTAGAAGTACGCTATTTAATTTCCCCACACACCTGGTCATTTATCATTATTAAAATCTATAACTAAGCAGTTCCTCTGAAATACCCAATGGACACTAATATGTTAGAAAGGCCTGTTAAAGTTTGTCACCTCACTATGTCACTGAGTGCTAGCCTAAGGTCTTGCTTATGTAGTGTATTCAGTGTAGCTAGGCCAAGCTTCTTTGGCAATTAGGCCCTTAATTTCATCGGGACTCAAGGCTAATTTGGACACTACATTATTATTATTACCATGAACAGTAGATGCGAAACCACTCACTCTTCTTCCCTAGTAATAATATAACATATGAAATCAATGACACAAAGATCTCATAGTTAGATAGCTTACATTTTTTTTGTCCAAAGGTGATAGGCCTGATTCATTATGGCCTTACTTCTTCTGAAAGCAACCCTTTCATGAGTTCAGAGATTCTTATTCAAGCAAGGCTCTGGCAACTTTGACTTCTGGAGCAAGATTCAAAGCAAGACTACTAGGAAACACAGGGGGTAGACTATAGCAGTATAGCAGTACCAACAAAGGGACAACTTGTTCACAGCAGGATGAATTGAGGTATTTGTGGGATACCAAAGCACTGTTTGAGGAAGAATCAGGTTATCTCTACACTTATGGAAGTGGAGCAAATGCATTTTAAATCAAATGTTATTTGAAATATCTTGGGCAAAGCTTGTGAGGCAAAATGATTCTACAAAGCAATGCAGAACAATCTGGGCCAGCCTTCCTCTACCTGGTACCCTCCAGATGTGTTGGATTCCCACATCCCCAGCCAGCACGGCCAATGGCAGGGGATGGTCAGAGTTGTAGTCCATCAACATCTGGGTATCTAGATGGACCACTAACCTAACAGCAACTCCTTTTCTCCTTGCTTGTAACCTGAGCCCCTGTTCATCTGCCTTCTTCCAAGGACTCTTTGGGGGAAAGAAAACAAGAGAAAACCACAGGCTTTTGACTTTCTGGGATATATCCTGTTAGGCCCTTTGAAAGTGTGAGAGACAGAAGAAGTGGGGAATCAAAGAATGTGTTTGGATTGTCTTTGTTACACTGGCACAGGACAAGGATCAGGGGCTCATACATGATCCCAGGATCATCGCCCAGAGTGGCTGGGTACCGGCTAGATGGGCAATTTAAAAATACAATAAATAAATAAATAAAATTATTACTCATGTATTTATTCTTTATACAGTGCTATTAGTACACACGGCACTTTCTGGAGTTTCATAGATATGTATATCTTATGGGAGAGAGAGAGCCTGGCCTCCAAGGATTTTACAATACTGTATATGGGGAGGTATTCAATTGGCCTGCTCTTCCTCTACTGGTTCCATTGCACTCACAGGAGTCACCACTTCTGCAAAGGGGCTTTTGCGCTTCTAAAAATAAGTCCAGAAATTAGCGGAAATGCCCATTTCTGTATTGGGTTAGCAAAATTCCGTTCTGAAAGCTCTGCTAACCAGCCCCATTCCACTCATTTTAGGTTATTGTTAGAACTGCAAAAGCTCCCATTGTGCAACCCTGTGTGAGCGCATGGGCACAATAGGAGACTACCCAAAACAGGAAATAGGGCAGTCAACAGAGGGTAGTGAAGGAGGGACAACCAGAACAAGGGAAGTATGTGAGCACATGTACTTAAACTTAGTCACATGCAAGCACTCTTGCTGCGGTGTCATAGTCTAGGTTTGAACATTGGTTGTCAGTGTTTCCTTTCAGATGCTTCACTTCAGATTTTACTTCTGGGTTCCACTTCAGATTTTCCAAATATTAGATGCCCCACCTTTTTTTTTCTTGTGTGACAGAAGAAACACACTCATCCAGGGGGACATCCCCTCCCAAAATCCAAAGCATTAGGATCTCAAACTGCCAATTATTCAAATCACAGTTCTGCCCTACTCCCACCGCACCCCACACCACCCCACTCCTTGGAGCTTGAGGTTAATATCACTGTGACACCACTGTTCCAGCTTGTCCAGAATTCTCATTATCTGAATATTGTGGAAGTTTCCCAGAACTATGTGTAAAAGCAGATCACAGCAGCATTGCCTTTTAGAAGGTCACATATCTTCTCCTAACTCCAATTTGTATGGAAGAAGCAAGTTAGCAGCCAGTGGGAGCAATCTATATCCCATTGCTGTCAATGACAAAATTCCCATGGATTTTAATGGAACTAGACTGTACTCCAGATAATATCAAAAAACATTCCACAGCGATTTCTGATCGCCATGCGTTTGCATAATATATCCATGTTTTAAATTATTTTGCACATACTGTGTTACAGCAAAAAATAAAAAGTCCTGTTCTGAGACCATTGTTATCCTTTTTCACTAAATATCAAGAGACTCATGCTGGTGTGTGTGTGTGTGTGTGTGACCAGCTGAATCTGGAACCCAGGAAAAATAGTGCTAAATAATGGGAAATACCAACAGACTTTTAAGTACCACAACATGAATGGCACCAACTATAATAAGTATAAGGAGGAGTGATTCTGAAACAGAAGACTGGCGAATAGTTACCCAGCTGCTACAGAAATAGCAAGATAGATATTATGTTAAAAAGGAGGGGGGAGGGGAGGAAAGAAAGAAATTAAATGAAATGGATATTAGCTGGAAACATCTGTGTTCAACCACAGAGCAGAATGCATATTCAGCAGCCAGTTTATTGGCTCTTTAGAGGATGTGAATGGTGCATTGTAAATAATGACACGCCTGTAATAAATTCCCAGTAAAAAAGAGAAGGGCGCTCCAATTGTTCCTCCCACAATTCACATTTCTGGGTCCCTGCTGTGAGTGATGATTCACAGCAGTCACAAATTCCTGTTTTCAAAAATGCTATTGTATACTCCAGGGCTTTCATTAAGTTTTACACTAGCAGGGGAAATTTAAAACTTCAGAGAGGGTGGGAGAAAAGAAGGGCCGTCAGACTCTGTGGTGGTGACATTCATTTAATACTCAGTGTACTGTACTGATAGATGTGATCGAAGAGGGCATGTCAGAAGTCAGTCTGCAGTTGCTTTCTTTAACTAGAAAGAATGACACATGAAATCCTGGCAGTCTATAAAGAAACAACAAATCCAAAAGAAGAAGAAGAAGAAGAAAGAAAGAAAGAAAGAAAGAAAGAACAAGAAGAACTCCTCTCCCAAACTGCTATGACGGCATTTGTATTTTGTAAGGGCACAATCTCATGCTTGCCCTTGTGCAATGCATTTAATATATATGTGGTCCTGAGAAAAGGCAGCTATCTTTACATTTTGGATCAAAGTATAGTCCAATGTTCTGTACAGGAAAGTATACTGCTTTTGCACTTGCCCTATCCAAAATGGAGCTGGCTGCAAAGAAAGATTGCACTGGGGAGAAAATACCTTTCCTGTCAAGCTGGCTATCAAAACATGCATGCAGACAAATCTTCCTTGCCTCCCCCATTTGGGGAATTCCTACAACATCATTCTGGTAGATGGTTCTCCCAGCATAATCCCTGTGCTGGGTCTTTCACCCCCAAGACATGGTTTTATATTCAGCTGACATCATTTCAGCCAAACAGTTGTTCCACGGTTGCAAAGCACACTAATGAGATGAATTTTTGGCAGATTCGCTACCTTCTCGGTGCCCAGAGTTACACATGCAGTGTGCTGTGGATCTTCTTTTACACTTAAGGAGGCACTGAAATGTTTTTTTCCCTTCCTTCAAGAAAAGAATTGTCCCAGTAGCTTAAAATACCATGGAAGTTGGTTCTGACACTAGCATGTATCTGCCAAGTCTCATTCATTTGGAAGGAGACACTTGTTGCATTTGGTATTACATTAAAGGTGTTTTTGAAACACAGGGTTCAGTTGTGTTTAGATTGGCTTGAGCTTTATTGATTGCAACACAGTTGCTCTGAATATGGGCAGGATTGGTCTGTTTTATTTTAAGACTCTGCACTATATTTTACTGAAACTCCATGACTGACAGTGACAGTCCAATCCTATGAGTCCCTGTGCCAAGGCAACAATTTTAACAGCTACACAGCAGAGTTCCAGCACAGCAAGGAGCCAAACACTTTCCTTGCTTGAATGGTGGCATCCAGTTCTAGCCCATTCACAGTGAAAGCCCTTGATGCTACTACAAGACAGTTCATGGGTAGGACAGGCAGAATCTACCAGGAAGTGGACCCTCCTACAAAGGACCTGAGCACCATCAGTAGAAATTTTCCACATGGGTGGACATCTTATATTTCTGATTATTTTTTTTACATTTTCTGAGTAGTTTATTAAACACATTAACCTATACACCGATATTGTATAGCTAGAGCCTCTCCTTTGCTTTAGCTACTGTGGTGTAAGCATAGGTTTGTGTGTCCCATGACAACTAAAACTGTACTCTGTTACAAGCAAGTGCCATGCTTGCCATTTAAAAGCTCCATTAACAGCCCTGTGGTTGGGAGTGTGGGGTGGGTGAGTAAGCTTCACCTGTTGCATTTGTGCCAATTCAGACAATTTTAAAACAAAAAGAAAGGGATTGGCCTGCACTGACACCCACCATGAAATGTAACCGATCGCCTCGCGCGAGCATAGCAGGCCGAAATCGGGCCCGCTCGCGCGGACCCATGTTTTTCTGGCGGCGGCTCGCCACGCAGAGGCAAGCCGCCTGCGCCGCCTGCGCTGGTCCTGTTGCGCAATGGGAACCTGCTCCAGCACGCTGGACCCCCGCACTATGTTTTTGGCGGGGGAAACCAGGGGAACAGGGCTTAAACCTGTTGCCCTGGTTTCCCCCGCCAAAAACATAGTGCGGGGGTCCAACGTGCCGGAGCAGGGTCCCGTTGTGCCCATCTCCGGCAGCTCGAGTGGCGCGGAGAACGCTCCACACTGCTCAGAAGAACGAGGCGGGGGGCCGCCGCCGCGGAGAATCCAGGCGGCGGAGAGGTGAGGGCCCCCCCCCCACAGGTACGTGAGCACCACTATGAAAAACACCAGATATCAACAATTAAGGGTTTAAGTAAGGGGGGGAAATTACAAAAGCCGATTATAAAATAATATATAATATAATAATTATAATATATAAGATAGTATATAATAATATAATTCTGGAAAAGTCATCTAGCACACTGGCGCTGCTGCTGCTCTTCTTCTAGCAAGGAGCAGCATTTTTCAATTATCCCTCAATTACACAATACTTCTTCACACAAAGCATAATCAATTTGCTGCCACAAGATGTGATGGTCAGTGTTGTAGACTGCTTTAAAATATACACACTTTCCTGTGAGTAAGTCCCACAGAATGTAATAGGACTTACTTCTGAGTACACATGCATAGGATCACGCTGTTGTTCTGTTTTCAGAGCAGCGCGGTAAATTTTACTTGGCTCTACCTGTAGTAGTAGTAGTAGGCGATCACTCGTGACCGAGTAAGATTGTCTTCCAGGATAAAAATTACAAAAAGAAAAATTTTAAAAGGAGGAAATTCTAAAGAAGATTGTGTAGACTCTAGCGATGGGTCCGTAAGTGACTGTGGAGGCCAATTCTAGATCCACACAGCTTCCCACAGTGAGGACACAGGTTACCAGATGGAAGATGGTCCTGTAAATGATTCATTTGACATGCTTTTCGCTTAGCGCATTTCTCCCTTTCACCTTGCACTCGGGCTTCTTCAAAGTCCATGGATCCTTTGTGAAAGGCCAACCTCCATTTAGATCGTTCATAGGCCAGAGCTTCCCAGTTTTCGATGTTTATATTGCATTTTTTTAGATTAGTCTTAAGAACATCTTTAAACCTCTTATACTGACCACTGATATTCCGCTTTCCATCCTTGAGTTGGGAATAAAGTAACTGCTTTGGGAGACGGCAGTCAGACATTCGAACAACATAACCGATCCATTGAAGTTGGTGTTGAAGGATCATTTTTTCAACGCTAGTAGTCTTTGCTTCTTCCAGTACACTGACATTTGTTTGCCTATCTTCCCAAGTAATCCGCAGGATTTTCCGGAGGCAACGTTGATGAAATCTTTCAAGGAGGTGGAAATGACGTTTATAGATAGTCCATGTTTCGCAGGCATACAATAAAGTTGGTAATACAATGGCTTCATAAACCAGCGTTTTTGTCTTCTTACAGATATCCCGATCCTCGAACACTCTATGTTTCATTCGAGAAAATGCGGCACTTGCGGAGCTCAAACGATGCAGAATTTCACTGTCAATGTTAGCTGTAACAGAAAGATCGTTGCCAAGATAGAGAAAATGGTCGACATTTTCCAGTATTGCCCCGCGAAGCTGGATAGATGGCATTACCAAAGGGTTAACTTGCACTTGCTGATGAAGCACTTGCTGATAAAGCACTTTGGTTTTTTTGATGTTACGTGAGAGACCAAGTTTTTCATATGCTTCTGCAAAAGCATTTAGGATAGTTTGGAGATCATCCTCTGAATGTGCGGAGACCACATTATCATCAGCATACTGAAGTTCCACAATGGAGGTTGTAATTACCTTACTTTTTGCTTTCAGCCTACTGAGATTAAAAAGCTTTCCATCTGTTTGATATATAATTCCCACACCATTGGGAAGTTTCCCCTCGACAAGATGTAAAATCATGGTGATGAAAAAAGCAATAGGTACTCTACCTGTGTACCCCATATGCAAGTCTTTTTATAACACATGCTGAAGTGCAGTGGAGAAAGCTCTCTACAGTAATGATTAGGATTATTCTGCAGGGATTTTGGATTGTGTGTGTTTTTTAAAAATGCATTAGCATTTTTAAAAGGGAGTTAGCAGAAAATACACGCTCCTCAAGAGAAAGAAAAAATCCCAACTACCTCAAATAGCAGCAACAAACATCATCATTCTATGTTGGCATTATCGTTGTTCTTGTTTTTAAATAAAGTACAATAGAGCCCATGTTTTTTTTCTGAGTGAAGAAAATAGGAGCTTGCAGGATGGGCCTGTGAACCACTTTGCACACTCAGAGATATCTAAATGTTAAATATTATAAATTCAAAGATTTCTGTGCTTAAAATACTGCAGTTGTGTGTTTCCTCTAATAACTTTTGTACTTGACCATGCCCTTTGGTTGCCTGGCCATGCCCTTGGCCATGCCCTCATGTTTCCTGGCTATACCCTCTTGATCACACCTTCATGTTGCTTAACCATACCCAGGGCTTTTTTTCTGGTGGAACTCACCGGAACTGAGTTCCAGCACCTTTTCTTCTATTAATTGCATTACAATTTAATCGCCATCTACTCCCGAGGAAATGTAATCCAAGAGTTCCGGTACCTTTTTCTCCAGAAAAAAAGCACTGACCATACCTCTTACAAATTCACATGTGTGTCCCTATTTTCATCTGTGAAATGCTGGAGGGTATGCTCTTCAGACAAATCCAGTCAGCATTAGTTTATTTTATACGCATGAAAAGTTGCTATGTAGTGACTCTCCTCACCTGGCTGTAAGGGCTAGTGTGAGTTGCCCTATAGATCCACTTCCTGCATAGATTCTTCCCATGTAGATTCCATGATGTAGATCCATCCCACTTCTATAAATTTTTCAGGTCTCTGCCAGATGCTCTTGGAAAATCCATAGCTAGGAGAGAAACTGTCCATACAAAGCACAGTATATGTTATAGCCTGGCACAAAGAGTTGCCACACAGAAGCAACTTCCTGCATGGACAGTTTTGCTTCTTTCATTATTCGCAAAATACAAAATGCACTCACTGTGGCTTATGCTGGCTGAGCGTGGAAAGCTAAGCAGGGTCAAGCCTGGTTATTACTTGGATGGGAGACCCCTCCTCTAGTTTCCTGCACTGAGGAGGGGGTTGGACTCGATAGCCTTTTAGGCTCCTTCCAACTCTATGATCTATGAAATCTATGAATAAAAACACAAAAATAAATACAAATACAATTCCTGTAAAATATACCATACTTGTTAGCAAAATAATAGCAACTAAAAATATATCTATGTAATTCTCTCTTATGCAATCATCCCATTCAATCAAACAGAGCAGATTATTCAAGTAAGTGAGCCAAGCCACATACTGAAAAGGAAGGCAAAAGTAACCTTTCCTCAGGAAGCAAATCCTATTGATTCTAGACTTCCCACTAATCGTAAATGCATTTAATTTCACATAGGTCCTATTGATTTCAAGCAAATGTGTTTAGCATCTGCACTACCAATTGTTCTGACTCTTAGAATTTCAATTTATGTGAGTTGTGGATTAGACTTTTGAGAGTGCTAATGAGCCCAGCATCTTCTCATTTTCAAGGGGGGGGGGGGAGGGAAGTAGTTCTGAAAATATCTTATTAGCAAGTGAAAGAGGATAGCTCAAATTAGGGCATAGAAAACTGCAAAATCTTCAGGTTTTTGAAGAACCACTGCTAGAATAGGGGGAACTTTCTTGTTATCGCACACAGCTTTTTTTATTATTATTGAAAACATTAACAATATCCCCACTTTTCAGCAGTGTGGCCTCTGCATGTGGTATCAGTTTTCACCTCTAATCCCTGAGTGGGATTGCTCTAGTGTGTTTTTCTGATTCTGAGGCAATTAAGGTCAACCGCGGTTCTCAAGCCAACAGGCTCCTGATATGAATGCAGGAGACCTGTTAACAGCCAGGTGCCCTCTGTTCTGGATCATTCTCTTCCTCTGGAATGTCAGCTTCATGGATTGTTTGCTTTCCTGGGCTCCTTCTTCAGCAAAGGGTAGTTAGAGAAAGTGTACTTCTTCACTAAAGCTGGAGTAGTTACTGAACAACAGGAACATTTAAAAATGTACAGGAATGTGCATCTTCAAACACTGTAATCTTCTAAACATCTTTATGACCATCTTTATAAAATGTCACCAAGAAAGAAAGAAAGAAAGCAAGCCTTGGCCAGTAAGCCTCCACACCTGATTTTTTTTTTAACAATCATGCATTTAAAAAACGTAAATCTCCTCACTCACGGCACCTTTGGGCCCAATTACTCCAGGCCTAGGGTGGGACCTGCAATCTTCACTGGCTTCCATTTGCTCTGTTTGTAAACTTTAGTTCAGCAGTATAAATCTCAAAGGACACGCGGCTTTTTCTGGGGTGCAATTCTGGAATTAAATGTATAAAACAATCCTTGGGAGGATACACATAAAGCACTGCAATGTAAATGGCCAAAAAAATAATAATAGTCTTAACAGTGCAACCTTATACTTGTCTACTCAAAAGTAAGCCCACTGAGTTCAATGAGGTTTACTCCCAGGTAAGTGAGTTAATAGGCTTGCAGCCTCAGCTGTTATTTACATACTTTCTGAAGTATTAATTCCTACATTTTTGTTTGGTTTGTTTCAGTGTGTACTTTATGTTTCCCCCTTGCTGCCTCCGCATCGCATAAAAAATTAGGGAACAGAGAACCAGAGGCATTACATAATATGCAGCTTCAACTGAAACTTGTTCCCAAACAGAGAATTAAAAACCTGTTCCCAACCCACTTAAAAAAAATACAGATGTGAATGATTCCTGGTAAACATAAGGGACGGGAGTAAGGTGGCGGCAGTTTCTTATCGCAACACTGTTTTTTTCCACACCACTTATCAACATGTAAACTTTGTTTTCTCAGGAGTAATGATTTTTTTATATATATATAAAACCACTGGGGACAATAGCAAATGTCAGATAAGAGCCTCATTACACATCAAAAACAGGCTTTGCCTGACACATCTGAAACAAAACTTCAAGACACTGAACAGAACTGGAAATGTTTGTTTGGTTCAAACAGTACCAGAAATTTTATGAGGAAAAGCTCTCTTCTTGCTGCCTTGGAAATAGAATTGATCTTGAATTAGAAGTGTGCTAGCCTATCAGAAAACCAACTCTAAGTTTACATTCAAATAGCACCAGCTTGGCTTCATTCCTTGCCCAAGTTTTTGCTAACATATATGCAGGGATATGCTTTCTTTTGCAGCAAACGAAATCCAAATTCTATAGTGATGTAGGCTACATTCCGACCTGAACAAAATCTTGCTTGGATAGGGATGTAAAAACCTACCTTGGGGGGTGCTTGCCTTTTTCTCAGCGAGCACCCCCCCACAAGGCACGAACCCACCCCACCACTCGATCCACCTCGCTGGCAGCGTGGGGTCCTATCGCGTCACTTCCAGCTGCCAGGAAGTGACGCGACGGGACCCCGCGCTGCGTTTTTAGCGTAAAAACCAGGGCAACACGGCTTAAAATGGCTGCAAATAGCAAATTGCAGCCGTTTTAAGCTGGGTTGCCCTGTTTTTTATGCTAAAAACTCAGTGCAGGGTCCTGTTGCGACACTTCCTGGCAGCCGGAGGTGATGTGACGGGACCCCGCGCTGCTAGCGCGGCATGGATCGATGGATCGAGCGGCAGGAAGGTAAGTCGAGGGAGTCTCAGGGAGGGGGCCACTTTCGGCTTGCTTTCAGCCCCCCCCCCCAAGACTCTCAGTTACATCCCTAGCTTTGGAACACAGTATAGGTTTTAGAAAAACAGAGTATGTCATTAAAAATGTCCGTCTTTATGTTTTCAGAGAAGCAGAAGTGCTTATTATTCTATGACTTATTCACAGGAGTGCAGTTACAATTTAGCTCCCAAGAAAGCTATCCACCCAAACAGAAAGAGTTGCTATTCCAACAAGTCTTGTTTAAGGGCCAAACTATGACTGGGTTCGCACAACACGATAAGCAACAGTTGTCGAACAATTGGAAAAACAAGCGGCACGCAGGCGCACTGATCTTCTGCAGCGGGAGCCGCTGAAGCGCCTCCTATAGACAAGAAAAGGTGTTGCAGGAGTGGACTAGTGTAGTGAGCCACCCGCAGGTGATGAAGGTTATATAAGCCCGACCCTGCTGCTGCTGCTGCTGCTGCTGCTGCTGCGAGGAGGAGGAGGAGGAGGAGGTTAGATTCCGTGTTGCCGCGAAGCTGTTTTTAATTATTCGCACGAGCTACGAAAAAGGAGAGAGCCCGGCAATCAGAGTTCAAGTCCAAGAACATGGCGTGAAGGCCATATTTTCATGGTGCTGATGAAATATGGAGCTGCGTTAGCCTGCCAGAGAATGAAGAGCAGAAGGGTCAGAAGTTAAATGAAAAAACTTTTTTGTTTCCCCCCCAATTTAAAAAAAATAAATTTTAAATTTTATTTTTTGAAATTGGGGGAAAACAAAAAAGGTTTTGTTTTCCCCCAAAGAGAGCCAGTGTGGTATAGTGGTTAGAGTGTTGGACTGGGACTCGGGAGATCTGGGTTCTAGTTCCCGCTCGGCCATGAAACTCACTGGGTGACTTTGGGCCAGTCACTGACTCTCAGCCTAACCTACCTCACAGGGTTCTTGTGAGGATAAAATGGAGAGGAGGAGCAGGAGGATTATGTAAGCTGCCTTGGGTTCCTTGAAAGAAAAAAGGTAGGGTATAAATATAATAATAAATAAATTTTAAAAAATCATTGTTTGCTTGTTGTGTTGTCCAAACCCAGTCGTGGTGAGTCACAATCGTTTGTTTTGTCCATGGAAACCACGATAAGAAACAGTTTGTGTAGGGTTTGTTGTTACAACTATTGTTTGTTGTGTCATCTGAACCAGGGAGAGCTGTTTTATCATTGGTGGTTCAAGAATCCTACAGAGTCACATGACAAGAGCGGCAAAACAAGCAGCTGCTCCAGTAATTCAATCTCTACTTCCAGTGTCTGCCTAGCAACACACACGTTGTTACTTGCTTTGATTTTAACTGTAGGATGCTTTTTACTTTTACAATCAGAGTACCAAAAACTGTATTTTTCTTTCAAAATAAAGTATGTAGAAGAGTAGGTTACAATTGGTGAATGTGGGGGGGGGAGATGGGGAGGGGAGGGGTAGTTGGGTAGTAATCAGAGGGCTGGAAAAATGAAGTCAAGGCTAAACTGTGGCTGCAGGAGCAAGAAAAGCTTTGGGGTAGGGAAGGTGTGGAAAAGATCTAGTTCAGACTTGTAACACAGGTGGGAGGCAGGATAGATGGGAGAACTGCGAGAGATAGGAGGTTCTCTGCCATGCGTGGATGTGAGTGGTGGGAAGAAGTAAAAGAGGTGCAGTGCTAAGCAGAGCTAGGCATGGAGGGGGGGGAAGAGGTGAAAGTAACCTTCACCTGTCTCTTAGCCAAGATGGGAGCGAAGGAGGGAGGGAGAGGGGAACATGAGAGTGGCTTCGGTGCCAGGCGGCACTGAGAACAAAGGGAGGTGTGCAAGGATCAAAAGCCACTGCTTGGACAAAGGGTGCCAGGCAGTGTGGGGGAGGGTGTATAATGTGTTAATAATCATCACCTGTATGGTAGACCAGGTGGGAACAAAGGCGGGAGTGAGAAGGGGGAGCATAAAAGGTGTTTGTGATGGGCGGCCAGGTTCGTAGGGATGTACCCGAGCAGCCCGATGAACACGAGTGAGGCCCGAACTGGGCCTGCTCGTGTCCGCGTGGGCTCTCAGCTACCCGCGCGGGCTTTACCTGTCTCGCTGTCTGCTGGTCCCGTCGTGCTGGACCCCCACGCTCTGTTTTTGGCGGGGGAAACCAGGACAACAGGGCTGTTTAAGAAACAGCCTTGTCGTGTTTAAGCCCTGTTGCCCTGGTTCCCCTGCCAAAACTGAGTGTGGGCGGGATCCAGCCTGGATGGAGGACGCGACGGGGCGGAGGAGGAGGAGGCAGCAGCGCACAGGACCAGGTAGGATGGCGGCGGGGGTGGCGGGGGGGGTTCCTGTAGCAGCAGGGGGGGCGGGGGGTCCTCCGGCGGTGGCGGTGGCTCGAGCAGCGCAGAGAACACTCCGTGCCGCTCTGAAGAGCAAGATCAGGCCACCGCCACCGCGGAGGTCCGAGCCGTGGAGAACTTCGGGCCCAGGTAGGGCCCTAAGTACATCCCTAGTTGGGAGTAGTGGCTGGGTTAGGAGAAAGTCAAGCCGTAGTTCATACTAGAGGTACCAGGAACAGGGTGTGTGTGGGTGGGTGAGTGGGGAATGCTTCTCTGTGGTGATAGAAACAGCCAGGCGAAATCGGGAAAAGTGACAGGTGGAGAAGTGCAGGGCAACGTATGCAGGAATCATTTTTCAATGGGAACAGACAACAAAAGTAATATCAATCAGCTACAGGGAGGTAGAGGAAAGGTTAAAGATTCCTTTCCTGCAGGAGGAGGGAGAGGGGATCACTCAGCTCTGACCAATCATGAACAGGCTGCCTACATAGAGAGGGAGTGATGGCCCCTGGGATGCATGACTGGAGGTGCAGGGGGGACTGGGTGGGAACAAAAGCACGATAATGACCAGAAACAATGATCATCTGTCAGAACCTTGTAAGTGACCACCAATTGTGACGATAGCTTGTCAATGTCGTGCGAACCCTCTCTCCCTATATGTTCCATACGAGATCCATGATTGTTTGATTTTTACTTCTTACTTAGCAGATGTGGGAGCTCTGAATTTGATCTGAGGAGTGATGCTACTGAAGGAGTACTTGCATTTTGCCTGGGGTTTGTGTGATTTCATTGGGAAAAGAGAGTGAGAGAAAGAGTTAAACAACCTCTCCTCCTGCATCACTGCATTATATCAAATCTGTAGCTTCCCACGGCCGATTTTAAGTAAACATCAAAATGTCAGGAGCTGCCAGCACCCACACCCCAGAAGAGGCCTACTGCCAATCCTTGGAGCCTCCTGGCCCTGCTGCTGCTGCTGCTCTGCTCTGCCCGATCACACGTCCTCGCTAAGCCAGAGAGCCCTGACAGGAGAAAGCAGAAGGAGCATCAGCCTCTGCTCACCTTGCCCTCTTCCTCTGGGCAGTTAGGGTAGGGTGGCCACTTCTGAATTGCCAAAAAAAAGCGACAACCCATTTGCATAAATTTTGCATCTCCTAGTTTATATGTATAGATGCAAATTTAGAAATTATCATTATAATTAAAATAGAAATACAGCACATCTCACCATAATGTGGAAGACAGTGGCCAGGTGGCCTTTGTGCCTTGCTCAGTCTGCTGTCCAGGTGCCGCTGATGATGGGCAAGTTCGAGGCCCGCTTCTTTCTTCCGATGGTTCTCTACCTTTAAACTGGACTTGGGCTGGACAGCCCTTCAAACAGGGGACCGTCCGCTACGAAAGAGAACACATGGTCACCGTAAGCTAGGTGGATTGGCCCTGTGAAGAAACACTGCATTTTTGTTTGTTTGTTTCTGTTTTATACTGTTTATATTCTTTGATTAACCTCTGAGTGCAGTTATAATGTAACTGAGTGGGCCGGAAGTCTGGCTTTGTTACTGGGCATAAGGCAGTAGTGGCTGCCTTGATTACGCGGTTGCTATAGAAGAGAGGCTTCAATCTGACAGTTTGAAAATATCTAAGAGGAGAAGCTGTCTTTGTTTATATAGGTAATAAGTAAAGTACAATTTAGATGGGATGGGGGTTTTTTTTCAAAAAATTTGACTGGTAGTTAGAAAGTTCATAAAGAACATGATTGGTCCACAGTTCTGACCAGGAGATTGGGGGGGGGGGGGAGTTGGAGACGGTTGGAAGAGAGCTGGTGGCTGTGAAGAGCAGAGCTCAGAGCTGGTAAAGGAGCAATCCTTTGAGTCTGACAGAACTCTACTGGAAGATCTGAAGACCAGATGGTTGCTGAATGGAGCCGGAAGCCATGCTTCGAGGTTGTGGTGAAGCTTCAAGCAGGCAGCAGAGTTCAGTTCAGCAGCAGCAGCAGCAGGTTTCAGGCAGAGATCTGACCAGAGGGAACTTCAGCGAGTAGTCCTTGTAGGATAATTCTGTTTCAAGCCAGAGGCAACAGGAAGAGGTTGAGTCAGAGGAAGACTGCTGTACAGCATCTATTCCTGGCTGAAGGAGATTGCCTTTGGTGGAGTTTAGAGAATCTGGTCTGAGGAAAAAGCTATTGAGAGTTTATTTGGCTATGAAAGACTCTTACATATTAGGAACAGTAACTATGCGTATATAATCCAAGTACTTTTAAGAAATCTATTATTTGATGATTGACATTTATGACCTTTTGTAAATAAGTTCCTTCATAAACAGTTTTGTTAATCCTGAAAGGTTATTTATAGTGGTGTTGTCAATCCTATACCTATGCCATAGGAACCAGGCTACTAAGTTTCTTTTAAGTATAGAAGGTTTATTCTGAGGGCAGCAGTTAGAGGTTTTATAGTTGAGTCAGCATTTCCTGACAGTGAGGTGTATAACAATGGTGGCAGGGAGTTCCATAGATCCAAGCCTCAACATTTTTTTTTAAAGAAACGTTGCTGAGATAACCAGCAGTGTCCCATCACAGGTGGTGGGAATGGTGGGATAATCTATGTTGTATCATTACAGCCCCAAAAGAGGAGGGCAAGTGACTAGGCAGTGGTGACAGTGAGGAGAAGATGGGCCCTGAGTGAACCCTGGGCAGGGAAAGAACAGGCCATGCTCTTAACATTCTCATACAAAGATTGGAGTAGTTAGGAATTCACTCTAGAGAGGAGCCCATACTCCTGTCCTTTTCTCACTTGTTGTACTTGTAACTCCATTCTCAGGCCTGCTTCATCCAGGATGAATTTCTTATACGAACATGCAGGAAGTGGTGTGACGAACAGTGTGATAGATGCACCGGTTTATGCCATCATCAGTACATGCCACAGGATTCTTCCAACAATCAAAGCGGCCAGTCACATGGTGAAATATAGAAGATCCAGACACAAAATTCATCTAATGGGAAGCATCCCTCAGCGAAATCAGTACAGGATTTAACTACTGCGGAAGATTTTAAAGCGTTTCTTAAACTGAACTAGCTATCCTTGTGAAAATGGGATCAGACTCTCAGTTCTTTTCCATTTGTTTTATCAAAATGTTTCCTACTACACTTTGTGCATGCATGGCAAATTCATAATGGAATCACATGAGCTCAGTCAGGGCTTCCAGTTCCCACATGAAAGACATGATTTGCCCTAATTGCATACCTTCTGGTCTGTAGCACATCTGCACAAGAGATGAGAACCACAGCTGGGCTGATGAAACAGTGAGGTTGTGCTGCTGGTTTTAGGGTGGGGTTCTCCTGAACTTTGACACTAATGTACTGAATTATGAACAGGAGAAACTGACCTTCAGAATGATTTGTCCATAGATGCCTACACCAACTGTACATGACCCCCTTTAGTCTGTCAGAAAGAGGAATGAAGCAACCAGCATTGCTGCTTTGTTTGTTGTGAAGCTGTTGTCTGAATACATACACTGGCCTTCCCCAACCTGGTGCCTTCCACACATTTTGGACTTCAACTCCCATCAGCCCCAGCCAGTCTGGCCAATGGTTAGGAATGGTGGGAGTTGTAATCCAAACATCTGGAGGACACCAGGTTGGGAAAGGCTGACATACACCAATACATCGTGCGATGCAACAGCATCTGAATTCCCAGCACCAAAACATGCTGTTTATATTTCGACATTTCATCGCTTTCCAAATGCCTGTTTCTTGTTTGTTGCTTTTGGGGTGGTTTTTAAAAGCAAGGGGTAACACCTTTTTTGCCCCCTTCTCAACATTTTAAAAAGTTGTACATTGTAGCTAAATAGACAGGTCTGTGCTCTCTGTTGGGGACATAAAACCAGGTCTGTTGACACCCACACCGCAGCAGAGGGCACATCCCAAATTGCCAGCTCTACCTCCTGGCTCCTTCCCCAAACCCAGAAATCTCAAAATCTAAACCCAGATATCAGACTCCTTTATTTCAAGATGCAGTAAGAAGTAACTTTCCTGGAAAGTTAGGTACTATTAATGGTACAGCTGAAAATCCAACACACAATTATTAGGGAGTAAATCCTATTGAACTCAATGGGACCGCCTTCCAAATAAGCATGCTTTGGGTCAGACTGCGTGATTTTTCCTTGTGGCAGAAAGGATACAGCCTTGCTTACTGCATCATTTTCAGTATTCTTTCTGTAATAGTATACTGATTGTTATATATCAGTGATGGCGAACCTATGGCACGCGTGCCACAGCTGGCACACAGGGACCTCTCTGTGGGCACTCGAGCCATTGGTCGCCAGATCGCGAAAAGACCGTCCCCTTCTGCATTCAGCGTCGGGTTTCCATAGTAACTCCTCTCCACTCATTCCTCGCTGGCCTCCACAGGCAGGCACACTCCAACATCTCCACCCCCAGAAGCGGACTGCGCAGGCACCCAGCCCTCCTTCTAACTGAACAGACAGCTCAGAAGCACAGCGCGCGCACGCCCGAATCTTTGCACGCCCGGTGAAGAGCCATGCCCTGAGACAGAGCGGGGTACGATTAGCTAGTGCCCCCTCCTCCTTCCTGCCAAATGTAAGGCACTTTGAAATAAATAAGTTGGTTTTGTGTTGCAGTTTGGGCACTCGGGCTCAAAAAGGTTCGCCATCACTGTTATATATCAATTATTTTCGATACCTTATACAAGTGGTACCCTGTGAAATAGTTTTACTGGTCCAACACTTTCTAAAATTGAACAAGCTAGCATTTAGTTCAAAATGGGAGCTTTTTAAAATTAAATCTTCACTTGTTGTGCTTCCAAGTTAGAACTTAAGGATTTTATTTTTATTTTTTTATTTTTTTGAGGAAAAGATATAGAGGCTTTGTTTTAATTTAAAAGCAGACTCAGTTCCAACTGTGTAACATATTGCCAGCTTTAGGGTGATTTACTTTCAGCTATAAGTAAAATAATAAATCATTCACCATTTTCTAGACTTGCTTCTTCAACATTCATCTCAGCAACTGCAAATCCCTTTGTTAAACCTATTTGCTTGCCAGTTGCACAATGAATTATAGATTAATTACTCAATAACAATTATGGAGGTGATGCCTGACTGAGGATTCACACTCACACATTTTGGTTAAGTTAAACATAGATATTCAGTTTCAGTGTTGCCTTTGAATGAGGACTTCCATATGATGAGGTAATAAAACAAACAAACAAAAAAGGATGGCAGATTCCTGTAATGTTCATAGTAGGGGTAAAATACACGAGATGGAGGGATTTTTACTATTGTGGACAAGATGAATAGGTCTTCACAGATGTCTGATGTGGTCCACAAGCTTTATTTCCTGAATATTCTTGATATTTAACAACTTTTAAGGGGTTAAATGCTTATAATTGTAAGAAATGGGTAAATTCTGATATACTGTCAGGAATTACACAATTTTGATTGTGATAAATGACTGATTGGCGGCAATCATGCTTTTTATCCAGGGACACAATAGCAACAACCCTTCGTGTGTGTGTGTGTGTGTGTGTGTCAGTGTGTGTGTGTGGACTCAAGTGCCTGATAGCTTTTCTGACTGCAAGTAATGTCAAAGACCCATTTAACAGAAATTTCCATAAGAGCATGAGTCCAGGAAAGGGAGGGGACAACAACACTTACAGAATGTCCAGTTTTATATGTAATGTTCTTATAAATGCTTTTTAAGATACTGCAATTTTAAAGATGGCATGTTCCGGTCAAAATTCTGGTATTTTCCCAGGATAGGAAATAACAAGCTAATGTGTCCCCAAAAGCTCAGTTTGTATTGTATTAAATTAAACCAGTTTGCTTAAATCTTGTGTTTTAAAAGCTTTTGTAAAAAAAAGGGGGGGAGGAAAAAAAGTTCATTTAAACCACTACAAATCACTGAAGTAGCACATATCTTAAAGATGGTGGAATTTCAAGATTATTATCAGGACAGAGGGTAACATACAGAACAGTAACTAAGCAGTAAGAAAATAGTATAGCACCATCTTCTGGTTGGAGTTGCTATCTACTTAATACTACGCATGTTTTTTTATTTTATCTCCAAAGTAGCTGAGCAAGGGAATTTGGGTTGAATAGCAGCCCAAACTGTATTGAATAGCAGCCCAAAGTATATTGAATACTTCATATAACCAGTACACAAAGATGTTCAGCACGGGCTAGATCAAAACTTCTAGAGAAACTGTGCATGTTGTTTCTAGTCTTGGACTTGTAACCTCTCTGCTTAAATAACAACCTTAAATATTCAGAATTTATCCCTTTCCTAGAAATGCTCTTTTCAAAGTGCTGAACAGAGAAGCGGCCCACTACTGGAAGAATGACTGTGTCTGAGCGGAAGACAGGTGGGCAAGGAGAAACTGCTTAAACCCCCAGCCCTGCACAGGTGAAATCACAGCTTGGAGAGGGTAAATTGAAGCTGGAAAGGAGAGGGGAAAGGTTTAAACAGCTCCTTGCCAAGGCCTTCTTCTGTTCCGGTGCAGCCTGCCCTGGATAGTTTTGTAGTGGGGAAAAATACAAAGAGAAAAGGATCACAGAACTCCACATAACATATAGCATGAGAGATATTCTTGAAGTCAAAACAAAATGCTTTGGCACACAGTCATTCATCCAGTGGCTGGGCAGCTCTGCTCAGCACTTAAAGGCTCGATTTGGGTGTAATACTAAACCATCATTTAGTGCTATGGAAACTAGCCTGAATGAGGCCTGTGGCTCACGCTGGCTCAGCTTGTCTGAGTGTGGAAAGCTAAGCAGGGTCAGGCCTGGTTATTACTTGGATGGGAGACCCCTCCTCTAGTTTCCTGCATTGAGCAGGGGGTTGGACTCGATAGCCTTGTAGGCCCCTTCCAACTCTATGATCTATGAAATCTATGATCACCAGCCTTGGCCTGGTGTGCTCCCACCCCATTCTTTCTTCTCCTCTGGCATGGCTGCAACAACCAGATTGGAAGTATTCCCTTCCATTTTTAAATTAACCACGGTTTGCCATTCCACCTGACAAGGACAAACTGTGGTTAGTTTAAAGCTTAACCTATGGTTTATTGAAACAAGCCATGATCAAACAAGCTATGGTTTCCGATTCTGGCTTGTTTTGACAAACCATAGATTAAGTTAACCAGAGTTCTCAGCCTAGATGTAATGACAAATCCATATTATGTTAAACCAGGAAGTGGATGCTTCCAATCTCCTCCTCATGGCAGAGGAGAAAAATGGAAGGGGGAGCATGTGGCTCTGGCAGAGTGTGTCAGCCCACAGATTGCTCAGGCTCATTCCTGTAGCACCAGTCTATGGTTTGAGCCTAAGGCAGTTATAACAGAGCTCTCATAAAAGCATCCACCAGCCAGCTTGATAGTTAAAGTACCTTGTTAGATCTGTCTGGAAGGCATAACAAATCAACTTAGCAATTATACCTTGCAGCCATGCAGTCTCTTGTGGAATGAAAAGAGCAACCCCAACATACAAATGAACTGAAACATAAATGCAAGCCCCCATGTCAGAGGTAGAACGTCTTTCAGCCTAAGGGCCAAGTTCCATTTCAGAGCAGCTCTTGGGTGCCACATTCCAGCAGTGGGCAGGGCCAAAAATACCAGCATATTTTAGCTTAAATCTCTTACTAATGGGGGTGGGGGGAAGCTGGGAAATCACCAAACGAGTAGCGGTTGGAGAAAAGGGAACATGGCCATCGGGGAACCTGGAGGGCCAGACTTGGTCCCTGGGCCTGCGGTTCTGCACCCCTGCCCTATGCACAGGTCCCCTTCCTTTATAAAGCCCGCTCCTGCAATCCACAACAATTTTCACCATGACATAACTTCCTATGGGTATGTACCACAATGTGCCCAGATAAAATAACTTGCAAGTCCAAGGTGATAGATAATAGTAATCCTTACATAAATATACAGGCCTGTGGCTTAAGCTGGCTCAGCATGTCTGAGTGTGGAAAAAAGCTAAGCAGGGTCAGGCCTGGTTATTACTTGGATGGGAGACCCCTCCTCTAGTTTCCTGCATTGAGCAGGGGATTGGACTCGATGGCCTTGTAGGCAGGGCTGGTGCTACCATTAGGCCAACTAGGCGGCTGCCTAGGGTGCTGGGCTGAAGGGGGTGCCAGAAACGCCGCAATTTGCTTCGATCCCCTCCAACTCCCTCCCGAAAACACTTCACATATATCTACGGAAGAAAAGCTTTTTTTTTTTTTAAGTCTTTCTGGGTTGTTTGAACTGCCCGTCACTAGCTGCTCTCCTCTTCCTCTCCCCCCTGCGCGTCTCTCTCTCTCTCGCTCTGCCTTCGCTTCCAAGGAACACACAAACTGACTCTCCCATATTTCTTCTGTGATCACTTGAACTGAGGAGCGGTGGCAGGCGGCGGCAGCAGCAGGAAGAGATGGAGCGGGGGGGTCGGAGGGGTTTGTCCTTGGTTTGTTAGTTACAAAGAAGAAGAAATAAGAGGGGAGGGTGGAGGGGAATTTCTTTCTTTTTTTTTTTTAATCGAGCAGCAGAAAGAAAAGAAAACGGAGTACTGTGTGGATGGCAGAGCATGTGCGTTTTCACATGACATCTCTCTGTGCCGGTTTTAGCAGATCCCCACTGCAATTTTTTCTTTCTTTCTTTTTTCCTTTTTTCCTTTTCACTGTTCAGTTTTACAGGGAGGCGCAGCAAAACAAGAGAGGGAGAGAGGTTGAGAGGGAAAGCTGCAAAGAGGCTTATAGAGGAGGGCGGGCTGCACGCTTACTTCAAGCTCCTCCTGCTGTCAGCGCCTCAGCCAATCAAAAGGCTCCAGAGTTTCAGCAGAGGAGGAGGAGACGCTTTGTAAAGACAGGCTGGGGGCTGGGCAAAGGAGGCAACGCGCGCGCGCACACACACACACGCCTGCCTAGACGAGGCTCCAGTTTCCTCAGGGACTCGGAGCTGGGTTTTCCTTCGTTCCTGCACTCTAAAGACTTCCAGTATAAAAGTGTTTTCTCCACACTCGTTTCAAGCCAGCCTTCCCCCCACACCCCATTTTCAAAATCCCGCCAAAAGACACATACTTATATTAAAGTGATTCCTTTCATGGACAATTCACTCCCGCAGCCCCTGATAATGCCTACTGTTTGGGGAAGTCCCCCCCCCTTCTCGTCCCCTTTGGTACCTTCATATGAAAGCGAAAATCTGTATAATGGATCTTCGCTTTATCCAGCGGGATAACCGAGGATATCTTGATAGATTTCGAGAAATGTAGCAAATTGGTACTACATCAACATGTATTTTATCTATGTTTGTCAATGTTTATGATAATAATTTTTTTAGGTTTTGCCAATTGACTTTTAATGGGCATAGGGCTGGAGGGAGGGAGGGCTCAAGTGGGAAGGGGGGGGCGCTAAATATCTGATCTTGCCTAGGGCACCAAACTGCCTTGCACCGGCCCTGCTTGTAGGCTCCTTCCAACTCTATGATCTATGAAATCTATGAAAATAAGGGATCGCGATTATAAGCCCGCTTTCTTACTACCAGAAGAGTTTAATCAGAAGATTTATTTATTCACTACGAGGCTTCCCATTTCAACCCCCTTAGTCTGCTCCAGCACCCTAGTTTCGGTATGTTAATGCTGCAGTGCAGGTACATTGTGGTGACATCCCAGCAAGCTGTCTTCAGACAGCCCTTGCTGCAATGCTCCTCACTGTTCCACTCCAGGGAATGATTTCAGCCTTGATGCTGCTAGAAGATTAAAGCTGTTCTCATTTTCTACCCTAAGCCAAATAGACGCATAAGCAAGCTGTTTGATTGTTTCCCTGTCACCACAGTGGTACAATATTACCCTGCTTTTTTTTTTCTTTTTTGCAATGCTTTACTGTAAGTAGCATAATAGTGGTCATTTGCAAGTCAAATACAGAGGAAAGGTAGAAGAGAGGTTAAGAACGGTAGGTTGCAGCAGGGGGCTGTTCTTTACATGTTCCTATTTTGCAAATTACCATGAATACAGTGTCCTTTGTTCAGGGCAAGAAGTGAGGTGAACGTTAAGAAACCTTTTTTTCTTCCCCCCCCTTTTTTTGGCCATTGGGGGAGATCAGGATTCATTATCCCAAGAGTCCTTAAACTCCAGTAACATGTTTATTTATTTATTTTCCCAGATATTGCCAGTCTGAATGAGCCAAGTAAAAAGGATATGCCAGTCCAGAAAGATGCAGTGCAATGTAGTTGATTTTTATATACCATCCCTCATACAGAATGCCACAAAATAGTTCACAGGGACAGAAATATAATACTTTATAGAGCTCGGTGCAGCACTTCCCAGAATGGCAGAAAGGGAAAATGACGTATGGAAATGTAGCCAAGAAAAGGGAAGAGCTGCAATTTAAAAGGCAGTAAAGATGCAGGTAAGTATCCTTGGGGACAAGTCAGAGTGAAGGATGCAGCAATAGTGTTTAGTGTCAATCGGAGACGACGACGACAATTGATGAGCAGAATTAACTTGGAGACACAAGCGATTACTAGCAGGCAGGCTAACCTTTCGGCATCAAGCTCATACCAAGGAGCAATGGGGGGCGTTTGTGTGTCCTTAGCACAGTTTGGATAGCCTCTCTCCCACTGCTGCCTTAGTCTTGACTAAGAAGCAACCACTGTGAAAGGGCACAATAATCAACCTTTAGTAGTCATGCCAGCTGGCCAGAATGTTTTCTAACATGACAAATTGCATCATGCAAGCTAGCCCTGGAAAGATGAGCCAAAAACTCAAAAGCTATACATCGAGAGAGCACAAATTTCTGACTCGTGTTCAATGCTTGCAACCAGTGCTTTTTTTCTGGAGAAAAAGGTACCGGAACTCTTGGATTACATTTCCTCGGGAGTAGATGGCGATTAAATTGTAATGCAATTAATAGAAGAAAAGGTGCTGGAACTCAGTTCCGGTGAGTTCCACCAGAAAAAAAAGCCCTGCTTGCAACACATTCCAGTCCAAATCATGCGAGTAAATCTGCTGGGGGAGTGATGAGTGGATAATCCTTCATGGAGAAGAAGGTTGTACGGTCAGCTGAGGTTCTTCTGGTCCTTTTTGAGCATGTGATTCTGTGGCCCTGTTAACACACAGCACAGAATATATTGCAGTGATGCTGGTAAAGTTGCTCAAGATCAGGTCCAGAAACTAGCTTCAGGGGCTCGGTATAATGATTGCTGAAAGGAGAGGTGAGCTTTCAGCCAGATTAAAATCTGAACTGGAAAATACTTCCTGGCTTAAACCCTGTTTGGAAGGGCTACTTCTAGGAAAACGGCTGGCAGAGGGGGCAAAATTCCACCACTGCACAGGGGGTCTTCTTGCCCAAAGGGTCCCATGTGAGGATGGGCTTTTGCCCCCCAGCAGCAATTTCCCCAGGTAGAACCCTTTAAAAGTCCCCCTGTGGAAAATGGAAACATTTATCTGCTCCTTTTCCTAGTGGGCTACTTCAAAGAGCTACCCCTGGAACAACTGGGGGTGGAGACAAAAGTCAACACCCCATGGGACACCCTTGTACTTACAGAAGCAGGGGCGGATCTTTTTTGACAGAGGCATCATTTTTCCAAGCATTTCCAACTTCCAAGTTAGTACCAAGTAAGTAGGTGTTTACCTATCACTATCATTCAAGTGGTAAAGCATTTCCTAAACAATTATCACTCTGGACTGAAGAGGGGAAATTGTATTTTGAATGATCCCAATGGGGGTGGGGAGTTTCCTCTACATAGAAAAAAAAAGCATGTCAATAAGCTGGTTAGATTTCAGGTTTTATGTGCATCATCGTCGTCGTCGTCATCTATTTGTATGCCGCTTTATTTGTATGCCCAAAGCAGCTCACAACATAACAAATGAATAATAGGAAATATAATTTACAAGATATCAAAGAGCAATAAATATACTATTCAAAAATACAATAGAAACAATTACAAATAACCATAATGTTGGCAGATAAATATCAGTACATACAAAATCCAGTAAAACAGTACAAATAAACTAAAATAATCCAACAACTGAGCACTAAACAAGGGACTGGGGTTGGGAGAGAATGCATTTAAAGATGCAAACTCCCGCCTATAGCCTAAAATACTATTGTACAGGAAAATGCTCGACCAGTTCATTTTGCTGCCTGTATTACTCTAGTGCAGTGTTCTCCAACCTTGGGTCCCCAGATGTTTTTGGCCTACAACTCCCAGCATGCCCCATCTGGGGACCCAAGGTTGGAGAACACTGCTCTAGTGGAACAGATATTCAGTTTGGGCTCAATTTATTCAATCAATTATCCCAACTTTACTGGGGTGCTAAGTGAATTGTTATGCAGATTACATCTGAGGATGTAAAGTTTAAGATGTTAGCTGTGATTTGGTCTTTTATTTTTTATTTATTTATTTATTTCATTTATATACCGCCTAATACCGCCTAATAGCCAAAGCTTTCTGGGTGGTTTACAACCATTCACAAAAACACTAGCTAGCTTCCCTGCTTTGCCTCTCATTTCCCAGGGTGGCAGGGGGGGACAGTCCAACCGGAGCAGGCCCTGATGTTCCCTCTGCCTGCTCCTGCCTCCTTCACTCTGCCTTCTTTCCCACAGGGCCATTGATGTCAGTTAGCCCAGGGGACAGTCCAACTGGAGCAGGCCCTGATGTTGCCTTTGCCTTCTCCTGCCTCCTTCACTTCTTCTTTCCCGAAGGGCTGTTGATGTCAGTGAGTCCTGTGGGGGCGGGGGGCAGTCCAACTGGAGGAGCAGGAGACCCAGAGAGCCACATTACTGGGTCACAGCATATGAATTTGACAGATGACAGATGAATTTCTTCACAGCTACTAACAGTCTTGTCTTCGTTTTTTTTTTGTTTGGTGGGTTTTTTGTTTTGTTTTTTCCCCAGTTCACCAAGGACAGCTTTTCTTTTTCTCCAATACCCATCGTTTGGAACATAAAATGTTGAATTTAAATCCATGAGTTTGATTACATCCAGCCGTCTAAGTAATATATTTTTTTTGTTATCCTCTTGATTTTATGACATCACTTTCTCACCGTTAATGAGGTAACTCAATAGTCAATGGAGCTCTACCAATGGAGAATAGTTTAGGAAAATAAAAGGACTGTTTACATAACTGTTGAATTCTTTCCAGTGGATTTACAAAAGCATTCTTCCAGCTGCCTCAATGATAGTATTTCTCTGTACTGAATTGTCTGATGGGGGGTGGAGGATGGGGGTAGACTGGTCTCACATTCCTGCTTGCCTGATGGGTGTGGATTAGGCATTCTTCTCATAATTACTCTGAATATTAAGGAGAAAACAGGTGACCAGAATGTGTTTTATACCAGCAGGATCTTTGCAACTAGAGCAGTCTTCTAGATAATTCAAACATTTTTGCTGCTGGTGGTGGGGAGATCTCACTTTTTAGGAGGGATATTTTGTGCATTACATCACTTGACACAATAGTATTAAGGCTGTGATGGTAAATAAAAATAATGATGACTATGTAGCATTAATATGGCATTTTTGAGGGTTTAAAGCATTTCACATACAGTATCTCAGTAAGCCTTACAACAACCCTTTAAGGTACATGGGCATTATTATCCCCATATATTATCAATGGGTGGCTAAGGGAGAGAAGAAGTGAAATGCCTAAGCCACCTAATGAATTCATGGCAGAAACAAGATTTGAACCACAAAGTTGCAGTCTCTTTGCCACCAGGTTTTGATAGCTTGACTTGTACGTGTCCTTTGCACACTTGCCAGTGTCCTAGTAGCCAGATCTTATGCATGTTTACTTGGAAGTAAGTTTCAGTATGGTTTATGTTATGTGATGTGGTTTCGATGTGTGGAAACTGTTAGCTTTAGGGCACAATCCTATCAACTGTGCACTAGATGTTCGTAAGCCCCGGCGGGAGATCTGCTCTGCATTTTAGCTAGATAGCCATTTTCTGCCATCTAGCTGGGGATCTTTGGAGGGGGAGGGAAGGAGGCTACAGCGGACACAGGATATGTCATATCCTGGCCTCTACAGTCTCCTCCTCTTCCCGTCCCTTGGAATGTCCCCTTTACCCCTCTCTGAGGTCACTTTTCCAGCCTCGGGAGGCAGCTGGCATGGTTCTTTCTGCGCCAGCTGCAAGGGGGGAGGAGGTAGGAGCACGGATTCTCAGCTCCTAACTCAGAGTTCTGTCTCCAACCTCAGATTTCATAGATTTCATAGATTATAGAGTTGGAAGGAGCCTACAAGGCTATCGAGTCCAACCCCCTGCTCAATGCAGGAAACTAGAGGAGGGGTCTCCCATCCAAGTAATAGCCAGGCTTGACCCTGCTTAGCTTTCCACGTTCAGACAAGCTGAGCCAGCGTGAGCCACAGGCCTGTGGGAATCCAAAGTATTCTATGGCCCCCAAGACGATGTCTAGGGGCCATAGGATCACTCCCTTAGAATCTCTTCTTTCACTTTTGAACAGTAAGGCAGAAATCCATGTAAACTTCTACATCACCTTCAGGGAGAGTAGAAATTCTAAATATAATCAATTGATCAGTAACACCTTTTTTTATTTTAAATAAATAAAAATAATAAATAAATAAACCCCCATGCAGGCACAGTGCAATTAAGCCCTCTGCCTTTCCTGCTCCTTGATAGCTCTTCCATAATGCACAAAATTCACTTGTCTTTTTCTTTCCCAAGGTTTTGGGCTGCAAGTTACTCCTGAACATCATATGTCCAGCTAGGGATGGGGGGAGAAATTTGTTCCGTTCACATTTTAATGAGAATTTACCTAATTTCGCACTTTTGAACCAGTATGCAAACCAAAACTCAGGATTCCTTCAGAATTTGCACTCCTCCAAATTTTGCCATGGAGTTCTCCAATCAAAAAATTCATACAAAAATGCATATATTTGGGGAAATAATGTTTAAAGAAAGGGGAAAAAGCTTGCAGACTTGCTTGCAAAAATCTGTACATTAGGCAGGAAAGCACACAAAAATGCACGTTTTAGGAGAAATGTGCCCAAAAATATTTATGAATTTTCATGCAAACTTTTTAAAACATTCTCTAAGTTTAAGACTGGAGAAATTCTGAAATTTCAAAATGAGCCAAACTTAAGGCTGGGAAAATGAGAAAATGAAAGAAACTGGAATTCCCAGATTTGTTCATCCCTAGGAAGTACTGAGAAATCTTAGACCTGAATCTACCCAAATTATATGCCAGGTTAGGCATAATTATGCGGGCTTCAGGTCATATGCGGGCCGCCATGGCCATTTAGGAGCCCCACCTGGCCCCCTCTACCACCACTGTCACCAAAATCCCAGTGATTCTGCTGGCAAACAAGGCATGCAGGAAGTATGCACCCTATTTCCAAGCAGAACTGGGCTCTTGACAGCCTCCCAAACAGCTTTTTGGTGGGCTGTTGGGAACATGATTCTGCTTGGAAACAGGGCACATGCTCCGCGTGTACCTTGTTTCCCAGAAGAAATGCTAATTCTGCAGAAAAACACGGTGCACATGGGGATGGTTCCCTTCACATGTCCTGTTTCTCTGCAGAATGGGGCTCCCAACAGCCCACTGGAACAGCTGTTTGACAGACAGTCAGAAGCCCAATTCTGCTAGGAAGCACTACACATATTTCCTGCATGCCTTGTTTTCCAGCAGAATCACTGTGACTGCAGTGGCACCTTTCGGTGGCAGTAGTGGCCATTTCTGTTGGAGGCAGGTGAGCGGTGCAGCCCTTGCAGGGTTCTAGGGGGCCCAATGCTGCCCCTAACCCCTGGAAGCTGCCTGCCTCTACTATATGCAATAGGAACAATCACATACCACTGTAAGCCAGTGTATTGTAGCATATTGTAGCAAGAATGACTGGACTTACATTAGGGAGAGCATGGTTCAAATACACAGCCATGACACTCTCTGGGAAACCTTGGGCCAATTGCTATTATTCAACCTAATTTACCTCACAGGGTTGTTGTGAGGATAAAATGGGACTGTGCATACTATCGTGAGCACTTTGGAAGATCGTTGGATCTCACAGATAAAACTTTCAGAAGTTTTATATGTTACAAGGTATATTTCTCACCTATTCAGTCACATAAAAACGTTTTCTTAAGTGGTCTTTGTTCACCTTTCAAGTGCTTTCGTTTCCACAACTTAGCTTAACACATGGAGAGACTAGTGACCGACAGCAGAGCTTAAACTGTCTAAATTATATTTCAAAGTTAAAGAAGGTTGCTGACAGGCGTTTTGTGACTGTTGTTTCATTAAGACCTGCGCAGGCAACTGTATTTTGATGCAGCAAAATGAGTGTTGGCATTAGATGAGAAAGCTGTGAATCAGCCCTTTATTGCTCAGGAACATCTGAGCTACATATTCGGTGGAGTCATGTAACACAGGCCTCTTAGAGACTATTTCTTACGTTATGGAAGCAGTGGGGGTGCAGCTTCTCTGTGGTAACTTCCCACGCTGCCCTGATAATGTTGAAACATCAAGCTAATATGGGGAGTGAGTGACTGATAACGTAGTTTTCTTCCCGTGCCAGCACTATCCCATTCTGGAGCGAAGGGGCAATACTAGCAGAGGAAGTAGCTTGGCAGTCCCTCTCTCTTGGTCTCAATGTTGCAATGTTACCTGGGCAATTTGGGATACAGGCACTAGGATGCCGCAACAACCACACTGCCTTGTAATTGAAAACCAGCATGTCAGGGTGAAGGCTAGGCTAGAATCCTTCTCCATGAGATGTCATAGCCAAGGACACAGGGAAGTATCCATTTCCCCACCTTCATCCTGACATGTTCCACAGCCGGAAGGGCTATACCATGTGCTTCACCTGAATATGCAGATTGCCTCTGTATTTAGGTACAAGCAGCAACCACAGGAGTCTTCACCAAATATGATTTTTCCACAGGGACTAAGCCAGCCTTCCCCAATCCGGTGCCTTCTGGATGGGTTGGACTACAACTCCCATAATTTCTGCTGGAGATGATGGCAGTTGTGTAGTCCAACACACCTGGAGGGCATGAGGTTGGGGAAGGCTGGACGAAGCACACCGGGTCTCTCTTTTAATTCCAAAACAGCTGTGCGGCTGCGGCTCTAATATCGACACTCCAGGAGGGTTTTTAACCTTTTCCTCTCTCTCATGCCATTTTCCCAGTATGAATCCCTCCATGAAGCTCCTACTAGTCCCACTGGGGGGAAAAATACAGGCTTGATCAAAGATGCCTATATTTTCGTACAGTGAGCTAATAGCAGCTTAAAGGAGGGGGATGTTTTTTATATCAGAAAAACAGTCCGATACCCCTTCCCGCTGCACGGGAACTCACCGCAGTGGCTAAACCAGCCTTCCCCAACCTGGTGCCCTCCAGATGTTTTGAACATCAACTCCCCTCAGCACCAGCAAGCATGGCCAAAGGTCAGGAATCCTGGGAGTTGTAGGACCTGGGGAAGGCTGGGCTAAACCTAAGATTTACTTACAAAAAGCTTCATATGGCTGAAATGCCACACACACACACACACACACACACCAATGCTCCAGCTTCTCCTTCTGCAACAATCCCTCGCCCAAGTCTCTGTTTCTCCCTCCCCCGTTCAACTAGCCACTTTTCATTCTCGCCACCAAGTTCAGAGCCAGCCTATGCAGCTCGGCAGTTTCCCTCCCTGCATCCCTAAAACCACCATGTCCACTGGCTCTTTCACCTCACAACTCCCTCAGTGCCATGGCTTACATGGCAAGGAGTGGGGGGAGGAAGAGAGCGGGACCCATGCCTGGACCATCTACAAGTTGCATGTGATGACAGTTGGTCAACACATGCATATGCCAAACTGTTCAGAGAACACGCCATTTGTGACTGGAACTGTGTCAGCCCAGTAGAAACAGGATTGCAAAATATCTAGTGCCATACATCTCTTCCACACTGCAGCTTTCTTAATTTCAAAATTCTACTCAGACAGTTCTAGGGGAAATGGAGTATATTAAATGAATCTGTTGCTGAGGTGATGACTTCATTGCTTCATAGTGCTGCCTCATCGTCTCACTTACAATTTCATCACCCTTGTGTCCTATGGAGTTACCATTTAATGCAGCCAGTTAATGCTTTGTGGGAATAAATAAACCCTGTTTCCAACCTACCTGTTTTAAACTCCAGCCATTACAACAGAACTCTTTCCACACCAGAGCCAGTGTGGCGTAGTGGTGAGAGTGTTGGACTGGGGCTCGGGAGATCCGGGTTCTAGTCCCCGCTCGGCCACGAAACTCACTGGGTGACTTTGGGCCAGTCACTGACTCTCAGCCTGACCTACCTCACAGGGTTGTTGTGAGGATAAAATGGAGGAGTGGAGGAGGAGGATTATGTAAGCCGCCTTGGGTTCCTTGCAGGAAAAAAGGCGGGGTATAAATATAATAAATAAATAAATAAATAAATCTCCCTGGGTGTGTAAGGGTGTGCATCTGAAGAATGCAGGTGAGGGGGTTGAGCCTGGTGAGTTTGCCAGACTTCCACCCCCCAATCGAGCTCTGCGCACATTCCTAGTTTTTACGCTCGTGCTTCTGTGCAGTTACTGCACCTTTATTCTGGCACACATGTGGAATAGACAAGCTTCACAACATTAGTTACCTGATATTGTCAAGAATGAAGCGCCAGTACATGATGGGTGATTTATGTGAAATTAGGATAATTGATATGCCATTGCAGCAGCCGACAAAGAAACAAATGTATTTCTAATTTTTGCAGCTGCAACACTTCTGTTTGTTAGTCTGAAACCTTATCCATTGTAAGATGTGCACATTCTCTGTCTGCTAGCACCGAAGGGAACTCATTTGTGGTCTTCCTTAATTTGCATAACTGAGAAATTGTCTATGATACAACTATGGATGTATGAGAATTTTGTTTCCATTTGTTTATGACAAGAATTTGCCCTGTTCACACTCCTGAACATGAACACAAGCACACTTTGCGGGCAAAGCTTTCACATTCCTGAGCTTGCAATGCTCTTTGCAAAAACGTGTATTTTAGAAAAATGTACACTTTTAAAATGCAGTTTGGAAAAATGTGCATTTTCATGCTTTAGTCAATGGGGTTGATGTACACTTGTCAGTACACACTTTAAACAAATGCGCACCCATATATGGGAACTTCTCATGTTCGAACAGGGGCAGGGGGAGGTCACAATCAGGAATGGGAATGAGGCAGACCGAACTTCAAGGTGGAACTCAGAGAACCTCAGTGGGCCTGAACTTCACTGCGTTTCTCATCCCTAGACTGATAGTGAATGTCCATTATTTCCATCCGTGTGGGAAATACACTATTCTTCTGCATTTCATATGTGGCTTTGAGCATCAGTGTTTTGAACACAGGGGTTACCTCCATACAGAAAAATGGCTGTGCACAAAGTAGGCTGCGGTCAGTCGTAGACAAGCAGTCTGCAGCACACTTACTCATGGCTTGTGTGTGCCCTATATTTTACTCATGGCTTGTATGTGCTCTCGTTACGCTACATAGAGGTAACATCTGAATTTATTTCTGCATGATTGCAAAATTACCATTAAGTTATGGCTTGTGGTAATTCATTCGGGACAAGTGATGGCCTATCTGGAAATAACTGATAGCAGCCTATCTCTAGAACACGTGAGCTTTTGAAATATGGCCATATGCTTTTCATAGTCTAGAACAGGGGTGGGCAACACATGGCCCATAGCAGCATGTGGCCCTGCCACCATGCTGTCAAAATTCACGGCAGCAAAAAAAATGGTGGTTTGCTGCTGAATTTTGGCAGCAAACTTCCACAGAGGGTTAAAAACAACAACAAATTTAACTACTTTTCAAGAAAACGTCAATGGATACCAGGGAAGTATACAATAAAAAGAAATAAAACTAATCATAACAATTCAATACTGTAAAACAGTAAGACAATTTTCATTTTAAAAAAATTCAAAGGCAGCTAAAACAAGCAAAGCAGACTAAACAATATACCATCTGTAAAGTGGCTGGGCAAATAATTAAGTTTCACCTGACACTGGAAAGACTGTCCACTAGCATTCCTAGTGTAAGGGCATTCCAAAGTCAAGGTGCCACCACAGAGAACTCTCTCTCCTCTCTCTCTCTCTCTCTCTCTCTCTCTCTCTCTCTCTCTCTCTCTCAGTTACCACATGACAAACTTCCCCTAACAAGGATACATGGAGATGAGCCTCCTCCAAAGATCTTAAGACAATGGCAGGAATATGAACAGCAGCAAACTTTCCAGTAACGGGGAGATCCCTCTTCCTGCTGCTGGTGAGTGTCATTTTTCTACTATGCACATTGAATGTCGTGCCCAAAAGACACCAGATAGAGGGCAGGAAGAATTGTTTCTTTCTCCTGCCCTCGCCTCACTCTGATGGCTTCACGACAACAACACCATGTGAAATGAAGTTACGTAAATCAGAGTGAGGTCAGGGTAGGAACCCGTCTCTGCCCCCACTTCCCACCCCAGCTCATGCCAGATTGGTTTGGAAATAAGCCAAACTATTTCCCAGGAAATAATAATAATAATAATAATAATAATAATAATAATAATAATAATAATAATAATTTAAAAAAAACAACAACGTTTATTTATAACACCCCTTATACCAAAGGGCAGGACAATTAGAATGTCATTTGGGTTATTTCTGTGTTGGCCAGCCCCTTTCCTTTCTCCATCCTGACTCCCCCTTCCCTCCCAGTCCACTTGCTGTTCTGGCACCACAATGGATGCCTTTCCCCTCAACACCTGGCATGCTACATAGTATTATGAGGTAGCATAGCGTCATAGTGAAGTAGCCCCTGGGAAATGTAGTTTTTATAAGGCATTACCACAATGCAGTGAAGGCCACAGTAATGTGTTATTTGAATCAAGCATTATGAGCCTGGGAGACTCATATTTCCAAGCCTGGAACTACAAAGATATTGCTAGTTCAGGATAGCAAACAGTTAAAATACTTAGACCTTCTTTGGCTTTCAAACACTAGCTGAACACCAGAGTCGTGAAATATAGACAGAGAGACAAAAGAAATTGGTGCATTCGAGCGGCTACTAGTTCTCAGAGCAATGCACACTATCCACCTGTACAAGTCTAGAGAAAGCTGGGTATTATTAAAGAGGCTTTTTGGCGATTCTTAATGTCTATGTGCATAATTACAAATCAAACATATTCACATTATTAACTTTTATAAGTTTATTAGTCTCAGTGCTAATGAAACCATTCATCCTTTGCAAAGGCACATGGGCTCCCTAATGAAACTTCAGTAGATGGGAAAGCAGTTAAGTGAGTACATCCAAATGTTTATGCCAGATTCTGTTTGCTGCAGCAAGGAGAGAAAACCAAATTGCTTTCAAGCAGCTCCCTGCAAACAGCCAGCAAATGCAATCACGCACTCTCCACAAGATGTGTTTTCATCTAGGCAGACATCCATGCTATATAGCTATGGTAGTCTTCTTCCAGTGGCAAAGCTTAATCATGTGGCCTGGAGAGCAAAATGACTATGAGCTTAAAATGCATCTTTTTAATCTAAAGTTTATTAGGTGTGTTGTTTTTTTCTTTTCTTTTAATGAAGAGAAATAACATATTTGGAAGAACCATCTCTTAAGTATTGGGGATGGGCTCTGAGGCACAAACCAATTTCTAGAGATGTGAAAGCCTGGAAGGGGAGAGGAAACTGGGGGGGGGGGGACTGGAAACATTTGAGAGAAACCAGTTTCCCCCCCAGATTTTTCAAAATCCCTGGGGGAAAAAATGAGGAGGGGAAATGTTTCACACACACCCCCAGGCCTTCACATCTCTACCCCTTTCACCCATTTATCATAGAATCATAGAATCATAGAAAAGTAGAGTTGGAAGGGGCCTACAAGGCCATCGAATCCAACCCCCTGCTCAATGCAGGAAACCAGGTCAAAGCATCCCTGACAGATGTCTGTCCAGCCACACCTTGAATGCCTCCAGAGTGGGAGAGCCCACCACCTCCCTAGGTAGTAGGTTCCATTGTCTTATTGCTCTGACCGTCAGGAAATTTTTCCTGATATTTAGGTGGAATCTGGGTTCCTGTAACTTGAGGCCATTATTCCGTGTCCTGCAAACTGGGATGATCGAGAAGAGATCCTGGCCCTCCTCTGTGTGACAACCCTTCAAGTACTGGAAGAGTGCTATCATATCTCCCCTCAGTCTCCTCTTCTGAAGGCTAAACATGCCCAGTTCTTTCAGTCTCTCCTCATAGGGCCTTGTTTCCAGTCCCTTTATCATCCTTGTTGCCCTCCTCTGAACCCTCTCCAGTTTGTCTACGTCCTTCTGAAAGTGTGGTGCCCAGAACTGGACGCAATAATCAAGATGAGGCCTAACCAGTGCCGAGTAAAGGGGAATTATCACTTCACGTGATTTGGAAGCAATACTTCTATTAATGCAGCCCAAAATAGCATTTGCCTTCTTTGCAGCCACATCGCATTGCTGGCTCATATTCAGTTTGTGATCTACCACAATTCCAAGATCTTTCTCACTTGTGGTATTGTTGAGCCAAGTGTCCCCCATTCTGTAACTCTGCATTTGGTTTCCTTTCCCTAGGTGCAGCACTTGGCATTTATCCCTGTTAAGTTTCATTCTGTTGTTTTCGGTCCAGCGCTCCAGCCTATCGAGATCTCCTTGAATTTTGTTTCTTTCTTCCAGAGTATTAGCTGTTCCACCCAACTTTGTGTCATCTGCAAATTTGATAAGCATTCCCTGCACCTCCTCATCCAAGTCATTAATAAAAATGTTGAAGAGCACCAGGCCCAGGACCGAGCCCTGTGGTACCCCGCTCGTTACCTCTCCCCAGTTTGAGAAGGAACCATTGATAAGCACTCTTTGAGTCCGATTCTGTAGCCAATTGTGGATCCACCTGATCGTTGTTCCATCTAGCTCACTTTTAGCTAGCTTGCTAATCAGGATATCATGAGGCACTTTGTCGAAAGCTTTGCTGAAGTCCAGG
Source organism: Shinisaurus crocodilurus (assembly GCA_021292165.1). Classification (NCBI taxonomy): domain Eukaryota; kingdom Metazoa; phylum Chordata; class Lepidosauria; order Squamata; family Shinisauridae; genus Shinisaurus; species Shinisaurus crocodilurus. The sequence continues at coordinate 145,368,513 of CM037880.1, forward strand.
TATATTATGTCCACAGCATTCCCACAGTCCACAAGGGAGGTTACCCGGTCAAAAAAATGAGATCAGATTAGTCTGGCAGGATTTGTTCTTGACAAATCCATGCTGGCTTCTAGTAATCACTGCATTGCTTTCAAGGTGCTTGCAGACTGACTTCTTTATAATCTGCTCCAAAATTTTCCCAGGGATTGATGTCAGACTGACTGGCCTATAGTTCCAAGGTTCCTCCTTCTTGCCCTTTTTGAAGATGGGAACAACATTTGCCCTCCTCCAGTCATCTGGCACTTCACCTGTCCTCCATGATTTCTCAAAGATAATAGACAGTGGTTCTGAGAGTTCTTCTGCCAGTTCCTTTATTACTCTAGGATGCAGCTCGTCAGGCTGGAGCCCCGTTCAGCATTCTAGGCCTCCTGAACACATGAGGGCCAGGACCGGTGCAAGGCAGTTTGGTGCCCTAGGCAAGATCAGATATTTAGCGCCCCCCCTTCCTACTTGATAGCGCTGTATTTTTTTCCCAAGGCGTTTCTGGCGCCCCCTTTAGCCCTGCGCCCTAGGCGGCTGCCTAGTTGGCCTAATGGTAGCACCGGCCCTGATGAGGGCTAAACACATAACTGTGTGAAGGGAGAGCACCACTTGATGCCCCTTCCCCTTCTGTGGAGTCCTCCCTGCCCTCCATGCATTGGAGGACATTGGAAGCTGCCTTCTACCGAGTCAGACCATCAGTCGGTCCATCTACCCTAGTATTGTCGACACTGACTGGAAGTGGCTCCCTGGGGTTTCAGCCCTACCCAGAGAAGCCAGGGGCTGAACTTGGGACTTCTGCATGCAAATCATGCAGAACTGCACTGACCTACAGCCCCTCCCCTAAGGACAAAGGTTTCGCCGCAGGGAACTGCTCTAGGAATGGAGCACCCTATTCAGTGTAAGACCCTGCATGATCCTGAAGGCAAAAACTGATGTCTGAATGGTGCAACAAGAGTTTTTGAAGTGTTGGCTCTAGTGCGTGTGCAGGGTACCATGCGAGTGCTTCAGGCAACAAAATACCTTGGGCCAGCACTGCCATGCTTCAGCGCCTGGATAGAGTGCAAAGCCCCTGCACCATAATTCTCAGCCAATAGCCATGCTGGCTGAGAATTATGGGAGATACACTCCAAGACATCTGGAGGTCAGCCAGTTGGGGAAGGCCACAGGTCAATCCTCTCCTCTACCCCATTGTGCTTCCAATTATCTTTGCGTGGAAAGAGCTAGAGCTGCAGCTAAGAAGACAAGGCTTCTAGGTCCCATGTGGCGCAGATCACGCACTGGCATTTCAGGTAACATAGTAATCAGTAGCACCACCTGTATAAATAAAATGTCAGCCCCAATGAATGAAGTGCATTGCCATTTATTTATTTATTTATTTATTATATTTATATATCCCACCTTTTTTCTGGCAAGGAACCCAAGGTGGCTTACATAATCCTCTTGCTCCTCTCCATTTTATCCTCACAACAAACGTGTGAGGTTGGTTAGGCTGAGAGTCAGTGAGTGGTCCAAAGTCACCTAGTGAGCTTCATGGCCGAATGGGGACTAGATCCCAGATCTCCCGAGTCCCAGTCCGACTCCGACACTCTCACCACTACGCTGCGCTGGCTCCCACTGAGAGCCAGTGTGGCGTAGTGGTTAGAGTGTTGGACTGGGACTCAGGAGATCCGGGTTCTAGTCCCCGCTCGGCCATGAAACTCACTGGGTGACTTTGGGCCAGTCACTGACTCTCAGCCTAACCTACCTCACAGGGTTGTTGTGAGGATAAAATGGAGAGGAGGAGGCGGCTTATGTAAGCCGCCTTGGGTTCCATGCAGGAAAAAAGGCGGGGTATAAATATAATAAATAAATAAAAAAATATATATGGTGATATTGCTGATAACTTATGCAGGAGAAAGAAAAGGCAAAGCTCCCACATGCATTGTGTCCATGCATTTACACACAGCAGTGTTGTGAAGGCCAGCTCTTTACATGCTTAACAGTAGTCCCAAAATTTTGCACCTGAGGTTCCGCCTGATGGCATTATAAGGTCCTATATGACCACAGAAAATCATACCCACCACTGTTCTATTCTCCTCCTCTTCCTAGAGGAAAACCTGTGACATCAATGAGAGAGAGAGAGAGAGAGAGAGAGAGAGAGGGGAACATATGGCTGTAGCCGAGGGAGCCATCCCAAAGCCAGGCCAGATGCAGACTCAGAGAGAGAGAAAAAACCTGGCTGCAGACCAACTCCAGCATTTGGGAAGCACTGCAGCACGGATTACTCTCCTCTGCATACATCTGCTTGGTTTTTAATGGTCTTAGCTGTTCTAGTACTGAATGAAAATTTGGCCAGTTATTATGATTTGTTTTAGTTTCCCTCTCCTTATTGTTTAATCTACTTCCCCACCCCCCACCCCCTTTGGTCTGCTAAAACATTTCAAGAGTTCAGTGATTTTAATGAGTGGCTGACGTTGGATGTGTTTTGTAGCTGCATTTGAGTGTCACAGTAGAGAGTGTTTGGTGAAATATTTAAGACTGATTCCCCTTAGTTAAAGGGATAGTTAAGCCTTTCTTCCCCACCCATACCCTCTTTTTTATTATCCATTTCAGAAAGACATCTCAAAGAGAGACCCGTGTATTTTCAGGCTTCTAAACTGTTCGTATAGAAGAGTACAAGATCTGCCTTCAAACTGCAACGTGCCCCCCCACCATGCCCCCATCCCATTCCTTCTTTCTGAACTCCGTTAAAATTGTGCATGATCTGTAAGAGCAAGATTTATTTCATTATTTATTTTAATTTGCAAAAGGAAACTCTTTTTCTTGATATTGTTGTTTGTTTATTTGTATCCTCAGCAGAAGGGGAGGGAGGGAGGAAGAAAATAAGCATTTTGCTTCTGGACTACACAATTTATCTACGAATTCCTCATTATTTTCCACACTGAAGAACGAGCATTGAGCCTGTAGTAAAATACGTATCAGAAAGAAACAACAGAAAACATTCTTAAACCAGTGAAGTATTTACTTTTTACTTTTTTTATATAGAGACATCTTAATCCTATTAACGGTAAATTATACTACCTATTGTGAAAGCAAACAAGAAAGAAATATTTGAAGCATGCAGTTAATTATGATACCAAGTGAAACATAATATTTATGCTCTCCCTGTGTAGCTGAACAATTTTTCTTTCACTATCTATGAGTCATGCACTGATTGAAGGCTTGAAACTGATGAGAGAATGGTGCGGGGGGGAACATGCTCTAGTTCTGGTATTTCTGCCCTAGACGTTTTGTTGTAGAGATCATTATTAGCAGTATGATAAATAACAGTCTTCTTCTTTTAATATGGGTAATTCTGAATTCTTTGATGAGAAACCTTCTTCTTCAGCTTCTCCTCTATGGGCAAGCTGACATCAAGAGTTGGTGATGCTGATTGTGTGGAAGCCATATGATGCTGAATTGATTGTGGATGGAGCCAAAGAATCAACTATCAGCAGGAGTGTTGAGGGTGTGGTACTTGCCACAGGATGTATGCAACCATATGTATGTTTTAAATAAACCCTCTGTATCTTTTAGGAACGCAGTACAGTAATACCTTGGATTGCAAGTAACTTGGTTTGAGAGCGTTTTGCAAGACAAGCAAATTTTTAAATATTTATTATTATTTTTTGACTTGATATACAAGCAACGTCTTGCAATACAAGTACAGTAGTACGGCTTAAATTAAAAAATCTCTGTACAAATTTTTTTGGGGGGATTTTGTTTTGATATAAGAGTGTTTTGGATTACAAGCACGTTTCTGGAACGAATTATGCTCTCAATCCAAGGCACGACCTTGTTTCCTATGGCATAGGTATGGGATTGACACCACCACTAGAGACAAGCTTGTATGATGAACAAAATGTTTGTGAAGGCAGTTGTTTACAGATGGGAAGAAAGAGTTGTTTTTCAGATAGTAGGATGTGATTGCTTAAATGTCCACTTCTTAGGTTAAATATGCTTAGATTCAGTTCCTGATTCTCAAGAGACCTTTCCACCAGGGCCAGTGCAAGGCAGTTTGGTGCCCTAGGCAAGATCAGATATTTAGCGCCCCCCCCTTCCCACTTGAGCCCTCCCTCCCTCCAGCCCTATGCTCCTCCTGGCGCCCCCTTTAGCCCGGCGCCCTAGGCAGCCGCCTAGTTGGCCTAATGGTAGCACCGGCCCTGCTTTCCACAGCTAAATAAAATTTCAGTAGCTTTCCCCTCAGACCAGATTTCCCTAACCTTCACCCCAGCCAATCACTCACAGCCAGGAACAGGCTGGACTAATCAGTTGCAGCTGGGCTTCGGAGACCAGGCTATACCAGTTCTCAGTTAAGGCCTGCTGGTTGCTGTAACAACAAACATCTTCATCAGCTCAGGCCTGTGCAACACAACTTCTTGACCTTGTTTCCTGCACTAACTGTCTTCCTGTGCTATGGACACCTGGAATCCTGCTAGACCTTGCTTCTAGAATTATACCTGACCTTGGACTGATACACCGTGCTTAACTCCAGCTTCTCACCGAGTCCCTGCTTTTCTGGACTGCTCTGATACCTGACTTGTACCATTATTCCCCTGACTTTGACCAGGTGGCACAGATGCAACTTGACCTCTGGTCTGGGGCCAAGACTGGACTCTGCCTAGGCATTACAATGATTCAGATGTTTCAAGAACTGCTTGAAAACTGCTGGTCTTCAGTTCCTCTTCCAACTGACAGCCAACTGTCAACAACCAACTGACCTCTGACAATGTATTTTTATAACCTCTGACCTTTTTAATTTTTTTGTCTCCTGGCCAGAACCTCTGATCAAGATCAATCATGTCCATACCCTCTGCCAGGGCCCTCAACTACTAGTCTTCTTTTAGTGACCAATCACCTTTTAACCAACAATCAGATCTGTTGACTCCTCAACCAATCCCAATGGTATCTTATTATCCATCTGGCACTATACTATCCACCTATATAAACAAAGGCAGCTTCTCCCACTATCCGTAGGAACATAGAGGGCTGCTGCCTTATTCTAAGTGAGACCATTGATCCACCTAGCCCAGTATCGTTGGCTTCTGGCCTAATTAGTTAGGTAACCTCACTCAGAGGTTACTCACAGTATATAAACATTACAGAACATAAAACAAACAAATAAAAATACAGTATTTCCTCACACACAAACATTTTCTGGAAAACTAGACTAATATTGATCCCTGGCTTATGAATTCATGCAGATCATAACTGGCATCTGATCTCCCCTGACACCTATTAACAAAACTAAAGAATACACAACGCTGGAAATTGAAAGTAATAAGGCCAATGGTCCTTCCTAGGCATAGACCTAAAATCCAAAATTGAGATATGGAGCTTTACTACCTCTAGCCATACCTGAGCCAATACATGTTGGTGCCTGAGGCACCCACCCACCCCAGTTAAAGTGTGTAGACCTAAAGCCAATTAAGTTACTCTGGCACCTGAGATAGAAAACCCCACAAGCACCTCTCCCGATCCCTGGCAGTAAAAATACAATATAAATAAATTAACAGAGTGATCCTATAGTCCCTAAACAGTGTCTAAAAAGCCATAGGATTTTTCGGATTCCCAGATCCAAAGTTGGAAAAGAGCTCTGACCTCAGATCTGGGGATCCGTGCTTGGAGCATCCTGCACCCACCCCCATAGCTGGCGTGGGGGAAAAAACACCGGCTGCTTTTCTGAGGTCATAAGAATGGCCTTGGAGAAGGGGTGAAGAAGGCATTCCGGGACAGCAGGGAGGGGGGGAGACTGGTGCCGCCAAGATACAACATATCCTGGTGGCACCTCAGCCTCCTTCCCTCCCCCTCTGAAGCGTCACAGCTAGACAGCAGAAATCAGCTGTCGAGCTGCTTTGCAGAGTGGGAGGAGTGCAGAGGTGACCTCAGGCCCGGTGCAAGGCAATTTGGTGCCCTAGGCAAGATCAGATATTTAGCGCCCCCCCTTCCCACTTGAGCCCTCCCTCCCTCCAGCCCTATGCCCATTATGAAATAAATTTCCCTCCCTGGGAACTGCCGAGCCCCATAGAAAAACTTTGTGGACTTTGAGACTTTTCCTTTGTGTTCACGAGGAAAGCAAAGAGGCAACATCAGCCCAGCTATGCCAGGAACTCCCAAGGGCCTTCTCCTACTCCATATATATGTAAAAGCCTGTCTCCTCCTGCAGGCAGCACAAGGGATATGAAAAAAGGATGTGAGAGAGGTGTGGTGGCGCTACCTGTGAGGAATAGAGACAAAAGGGCGTCTTGCAGCCTGTTCTACCTCGCAGGGTGGAGGTGCAGAGACACCGGTTTGACTCGTACACCTTCTGGGTTGCAGGGGGGGGATGCATGTAGTAGAAACATAGCAAAGAGAGAGCCCGTGGATCATCTGGTTCAAATTTAGGAGGGGATTTACGAAACTTGCTACTTCCCCTCCTCTCTCTATCACTTTGTTGCAATATTTCTTTATCAGAATAATGTATATTATCCTGTCTTTCCCTTTACCAGCCTAGTGCTCAAGGCAGACAACAATATTCAAAGTACAGTAAAGAAAACATCAACAGCTCAGGGCACAATCCTAAACACGTTGAGGCAGAAAAAAGCCCCGCAACTCCCAGCATTCACCAGCCAGCATGGCTGGCTGTTGGAACGCTGGGAGTTGTGGGGCTTTTTTCTACCTCAACGTGCATAGGATTGCGCATGGCTGGCTGGGGAATGCTGGGAGTTGTAGGATTCCCCCCCCTCCAAACACGCATAGGATTGCATCCTAAAATCATTTAAAACCAAAACACAGAAACAGCATGGTAAATAATTAAAACACTGGAGCCCCAGCTAGCTTAAAATACCTTTCCCTCCCTCCCTGGTTGCTGGAAATAACTGCTTTCAGGGGACCTTGAGCTGAAGAACCTGAGGCTCACGCGAGGGAGGGAAGGCGAAGGAGGTGTTTGCAGGTGTATCATTGGCCCCTGCCCGCCTCCCCTCCTCCAGTCTGTAGCCTTCTCTGCCTCTTTTGATGCTGGTTGTGAGGAGGAGCCTGCCTGCTGCTGTTCCTGGTAACGAGCTGGAGGAGAGAGAGGGAGGGGTGCGCTTCTTTCACCTTCCCTTCCCCGCCACAGGACATGATTGGTAAAACAAATTTGGTAAAATATGTGATGTATTTTTTTTTCCCCAAGGCATTTCTGGCGCCTCCTTTAGCCCGGCGCCCTAGGCAGCCGCCTAGTTGGCCTAATGGTAGCACCGGCCCTGGGTGACCTTCACCTCTGCACTCGTCCTGCCCTGCACAGGATGCCCATAATCCTCCGAGTTCGGAGGGTTACGGGCAGCCCCACTGGATTGCGCCCTAAGTAACTTAACAGTTGGAATGGCTTCCCTTTCATGACACTTGAAATCAGCTGCCTGAGGTACTTGTCTCTCTCTGCCTAATGGTAGTGTCAGCCCTGGTTCTAGTTCTTTGTAAAGAACTTGTAACTCTTATAACTCTCTCGTTAGACTAGAAATATATTTTTGCCTGGGTTTTCTGCAACAATAATATTTTGTTTAAAAGTAGAATGGATGGAAATGAATACTATTTTAGCATAATAAGAACCAAGTATTTGGGATCCCTCCATGATGGAAGCCCAGTTGCAGTTCCTCTGCTGACTGCCTAACAGATGAGATCTCAGCATGTGACAGTTGCTCCAGATTCACCAATCCAAAGCAAAACAGCATTAATAATCCTAGTAGTTATGAACAGACCACCAGAGAATGGTGGCTGATGTTCTTGAACAGGGATGGGCAGAAAGTAGATCTCCAGATGCTTTGGACTTCAATTCCCAGAGTACTACTGCCTGCATGGTCAATGGTCAGATATGCTGGGTGTTGAAGCCCAAAGATCTACTTTCTGTCCAGCCCTGCCTGTTCTAGTTATTCTGAAGTTAAAATCTTTGGATCTTTTATATGTTTTGAACTTTTCCCCAGTGTCCTGTGCTACTTGGGGAGGTGAGATCCCTATCGCAATGTCACTTCTGTGGGAAGATGTCAACTTTCAAGCAGCAATGACATCAACTATAAAAATACAAACTGAAATATAGCCAAATGATTCTTAATTGTCGAGATGAAGTTATGGATCAAATCTATGCTAATGAGTAGTGCGACATATTCTTAGTCTCCTACTGTTTCAGAAGCAAACAGAGCAGTTTGAACACCTATTTGCAGAACCAAAGAATACATGACATACAAAAGAATACAAGAACATAGAGTTTGAACACGTGAGCAAAGATGTTATGTTTGCCTCTGAATAATTAACCACTAAGCTACCACACCATCTGTAAGAAGCTAGACTCTTTAGGATCTCTGCTATTTAAATGACAAGAAATGCTATTGCACAAGGTATAATGGTGGATTTTTGTTATTTTAGCTAGCATGATTTTCTCTAATGCTAAGTGTTTAAAGCTGAAAAACATCATAGCAGCCAGGCAAAGCCAGGCAATATTTTACAAGCTGGCTTAGTTTTTTCCTCAACTAAATGTCACCAGAGTAGATAATTAAGTAGCAATGTAGAAACCAATTGTACTAGTCCCTACCCCAAACCTTCCGGGAGATTCTCAACAGCCAGTCAAACAGGTAGTATAAGTTTCTTGCCCACCAAATAAGTCTCCTTCGGGGAATACAATCCTAAGCCACCTTCTAGTACTTTCAGATCTTTCTCCTTGTCTTCAGACATTGCAAAGCAGTTCTAGAGTCTGGCCTGAAGTCATTCATTTGATACAGCAGCCTTGCTACTGCTAAGCTGGTCTGAATCTGGTTAATTCCTGCAGGAGATATCATTAGGGAATATTTGAGTTGCATCATAAATATAATTTTATGTAGAGAATCAAGTATCACCCTTCTACATTGCCAAAAAAATATTTTCTAAGCTCTTCTGCAACTTCCATTCTGATTTTGAGCCGTTCAGGTCTGCTCAGATTTACCGGTACTTTTTAAAATGGTATTAGTGCATTTTAGATCTTTGCACCGCCGCTGGCTTTTAATGTGGTTTTCACGTTAGTTTTATCCTGTTTTTATATTATGTTTTACTATGTTGCTGTGTTTTATAGCTTTAAGTTTTGTCATGTGAACTGCCCAGAGAGCTTTAATAAACATGGTGTGTTACAAATCATATAAGCTTTTAAACATGCTGAGGTTGATGATCCATTAGTCTGTCCTTTACTAAGCAAATATTATGAGTCCTGTGCAAGCATTCAGCCTCCTCCTGTGAGGGCCTTCACTCCAATGTCCCTATTCCCAACAGTCCCTGACCTTCTCGCAATGAGTGGGGAAGTTTGAAGGGGGACTTTCATTTGCTTGAATACAAGTAGTGTACAAGTGAACAAGCCCCGAAGCCCCTGCAGACCTTCCAGCTCAACCTTGTGGGGGCGGGGGAGATGTTGGGTGTAGGGCTTTTGTGTGTGTGTCCATGTCCCCTCCCCATTCATTTTTAGCCTTCCTGTGAGAAGGCGGAACACTTGCCTAGGCTATGGTTTCACACCAGACCTCTAGGGATTGTTCTCCTACAGCAGGGGTTAACCTTTAGCTAAAAGCCTCAAGAACTCAGAGTACAATGATTCCTCACGTGGCCACAGCAGAGGGAGAGATGGGAAGTTAGGTTCACGCCATCTGCTCATCTTAGAGACCAGTTCCATTTGGCTCCTCCTCTCCTCAGCTATTTTCTTTTAGCTGCCGTTTCACCTGCCTGCATGAGTGGGAGCGATGGGAAGTAGGGCCCACTCTCTCGGCTCTCCTGAGAGACCAGATCCATTTGGCTCCTCCTTTCTTCAGCTATCCTCTTTTAGCTGCTGATCCACCTGCCATGGGAAGTAGTAGGGCCCACTCCATCAGCTCAGCTGAGAGACCGGCTCCCTGAACTGTTTCCATTCAAACTGGTCATTATAAGGACTTTGTAACTTTAAGGTCTGGTGCCTGAGTGTGCTTCCACACACACACACACACACACACACCTTCTCCCCGTTGTATTGTGTTATGCCTTTTAGACTGTAAGCCTGCAGGCAGGGACTACCTTGTTCGTTATTGATCTTGTGTAAGCTGCTCTGGGAGCCTCTTTGGTTGAAGAACAGGATAAAAATGCTATAACAAATATATAAATAAATATAAAACCAGTGGCAACATCCCAAAATCAATTTTGATTTTGTCTGGCTGAGTAAACCCCCACCACCCCCACACACAATTGGTAGAAATTTCAGAGTGTGACTTATGTGGCAGCAAATAATAAAATAAAATAGATGCAGTGGGCCTCTTCCCGCATTCCTCTCTATTGACCAATCAGATTATAATGAATTAAAAAATAAATAGTTGCTTCTAAAATTGGTCTTTGAGCTCACATTTGAAATTTCATAGCATACTGGCCATTGGAGCAAAGGTGTTTCGTGAACAGAAGTGTCAGTTAGTAATATCATACCTCCAAATATTGAATATTAATATTAATATTATGCTCTTCCAACGCATGGTGGCGTTGGAAGAGCAATGGCTGTTGGAGGAAACCTTAAAGACAATTCTAGTTATACAAGATGGCACTGTGTATGCGTTGTACATTATAACTATTGCCAAATGTATCATTGAGATCTATACATACATATTAAAAGTGTGCACCAACTACAAGATTTGACTTGGTCCCTGATCTGGCGCGTCAGAAAATGCCCCAATTAAGCTCAGATTGATTTGGAGGCCATTTGCTTTGATTCGATACCCAAGTTGAGATTCAGAAATCCAAGGCTTCATGCCTCCTCCCACTGACTATCATGGGAAATTTAAAAATGGAGATATGATTAATGAAAATGGGTCTGACACTTAAAAAAATATATGCTGAAGCATGGTGGCGTTGGAAAGAAAGATTTTTCACTGCAGGAAAAAGTGTGAGAGAATACTTGATTTAATAATTGAGAAGGGAAAGAAAATGATTTTGAAATCATGAGCAAACATAACTTGAAGCCACCCCACCCCACCCCTGACCCAGCACAGAAACTCTGACTTTCTACTTGCTTTCTACAGAACAAGGAAGCTAAGAGAGGCTGTTTGTAACTCACAATCCCTCCCCCAAAGCACAATGATTGGAAAGACCCTGGTAAAACATGTCCTATGATTAGATAGTGGACCTATCAGTCACCCAACCACACTCCCTCACTCCCCCTGTCCTGCGCCCCCCCCCCATCAGCAGAGAAACAAAAACCAAAAGACACTATTTTTGGAGACAGCCTGTCTACATTTCCAAAGTCCAAATTGTGCAGAAAGCTTTGGGTGGGGACCAACTTCAGTTCTGGTCAGTTTGGAGAGATGCCCACTTCGCCTTGCGAAGCACCAGAAATGGTCCAGACTCCAAAGGGTCCTGATTCAGTTTAGGCTTTGGGAAAATCCAATGCACATCCCTATGTCCTCAGAAATCCATCTAAAGGAAAGGATATTCCAGTTTTATACTGAAATTTCTGCCTGTCTTCCATTGTGTCATGGCATTGCATATTTATATTAGGTGTTCAGAATGTCTGTTTAATTAGTAAACTAAGACAATTACTCCAGACTCTTGCATGCCTGATTGTGACTCCCAATCCGGCAGTAAAATTGCATATGGCACAGGATTATTCTGCACTGCACTGGGTATCCTTGCCAATTGTCTGTCTATTGTCTTTTCTCCGTCTATTTTTTTTCCATTTGTAATTCCAGTTTATTTTGAGCACAGTTTCTTTTGCCTTTTTAATTCCTTTGACCCTTTCCCTTGCCTGAATTTGTCATGGATGCCATTATTTTATTCCCTTCCCCTCACTAAGAAAGCTACTGCCAGGCCAGCAAATAGGTGTGGGAAAGATGCCAGAAGGCTTCTCACCAAGGAGTACAGCTGCTCTACTCCCTCTGAAGAATAATTCATCACCTCCCTGAAACACTCTGTCTTCATTGGCTTACAAACACAGAGCTGCAGAACCTGTAGGTGAAGCCGGTTGTTCTGCAGAGTAACATCATGTACTGTGTGGCGCCCTGCCACTGGGATATCGTTTCTATTGGGTTTTGTTTTCCAGGCAAAGAGGTTTTATGAGCTGCACTGGTCACTGCAATTTTGAATTCTCGCTGGCATTCTTTCTCTGACTTCTGGATCCAAAGAGCAGGCCAATACACAACTGTTAGATTCTTGTCTTAATCAATTATTTCTGTTCAGGATTCAAGAACCGTGTCATACACACTAATGGGCTTAATGCGCAAAGCATGCGCTGAACCACTGTTGACAGAGCTGCCCAGAGAATGTCTGCAAATGGAATTAGATTGAATGATGAACTACGTTGGTGCAAACAAACCAACACACCTGTCCCTTTGGTAATAACGGGGGCCAATCTGTGTACTGTCAGAGCTACACATATCTTTGAGAATCTGAAATGAGTCTTAATAAGTGGCCATAATCCTTACATGGAAAGTCAGCTCAAGTGCTTTATCCCATTCATCTTCTCATATATATATATATATATATATATATATCCATTATGATTCCCATTTTACAGATGAGAAGATTCTGAAAGATAACTTGCACAAGGACACTCAGTAATTCCATGCTAGCATTCAAACTCCTGTGTCCCAGGTCCAGCAGAAGAGTCTCTAACCACCACCTGACCTTCCTGGGCAACCTGTCGGCTCTCTCCATGCAGTGGAGCAGCTTGAAGCAGCTTCCAGGTAGATTTGTAACATGTAGACTGGCCCTATTTTAAGCTATTGCTTTGCATCCTTCCTTTGCTTCCTTACAACACTGTTTGTTGTTCATGTTGCTGACAGCAGTTGCTAGTGCTCCTGGTATGTATGGCACATTCAGTATGCTCTCTAAAATGACTGGCAACTATCATAGCAATCAATCAGTCAGTGCTGCGATGCCAACAGAAGGCTGGCAATATCATATTTCTTTGAATATACATCCAGTGGCATTCTTACTGGCTTGACAGTGATCTCTTGTGCTGGTCCCACAGAATGTAGAAACAGACTGGTTCCAGTACTCTATGCTTTCAGCTACTTCTTTTTGTCATATAACCTAACCAGACAGTTATATTTTGACTGGCTGTTGTACGTGGTTGATGAGATGCTAAACCATTCCCCGTTTGCAACATGGCACAAACAGAATAATTTGTTAAGCAGAACTTATTTCAAAATAGATTGTTCCCACAGGAAAATATCAATATACAATTGTCCATATGGCTTCAGACTTTCCTAAAGCTGCCCCGTCTGTCTTTACCTTCCACATTTATTTAATGGAAAAATTATAAATAAGAACACTTTTTTGAACCATCTTCATCCCTGGCAGTTCTTAGAAACAGGTGCCTTGAATCAATCTTTTACTTTTACAATAAATGAATCATTATTTAGGACAAAGTTGGGTGTTGATACCTTTTTACTACCTCTGATACACAATATTTGCTGCTGATATAGAATACAAGATTTTGAATCCCAGAAGTCTCAGAGAGAAGGAAAGATCAGAGGGTGATACCAATTTTGATCATATTTGCAGACCAATTTCCTAACAGCACATTTCAATCACAACAAAAACCCTTTATAATCAAAATGCATTGACAATGATTGAGCATTATGTCCTGGATCATAAGCTAAGTTAACTTAAGGTGCAATCCCATGCATGTTTAGACAGGGGGGAAAAGCCCTACACCTCCCAGCATTCCCCAGCCAGCCATGGGAACCTAATTAATGGCAACTATTTTAAAAGATTAATATATGAAGTGATAGATCTACCAGTGGCTAGTAGCCATAATAGTCCAAAGTGCATACTCTATTTTGAATAGAGATAGGGTAAAATCCGAAAAAGAAGGGTTGGACATTGGGCTTCAGGAATTATTTCCTCCAATCCATTTAGGACTGGAGCCAGATCCCCTCGGGAGTCATGACTAACATGGATATAATTGTGGGCTACACAGATTCCTGGGATTCACAGTTTCCCCCCAAAATTATTTATGAGATTTATACTGCCCAGTAACAAAACTTCTCTTACCAAGGTTTGGGGTATGGTTAGGAGCATTCCTGGGAACTGCACCATGGTAAGGCCTTAGGCTTCAGGCACTAGGGCTTTGTACAGTGCTGCAGGCATGTTCAACCATGTCTAGGCATGCTCAGAACATTTCCCTTGGTTCCCGGCAACGACGTTACCCATAGTTCCTGGCATCCCTACATGCTGCCGTGCATGCTTGTAACAGTATCTAGGCGTGTGCCTGCCGAGCACCCTCCCCGCAACCCACAGTAAATTTGGGGAAGGGAGAGATGCTTGAAACATCAGGCTGGAATGAATCATCCCCTAGGCCAGCCTTCCCCAGCTTGGTCCCCTCCAAGTATTTGGGACTACAACTTCTGACCATCATCAGCTATGCTGGCTGGGACTGATGGGAGCTGAAGTCCAAAACGTCTGGTGGCACCATGTTGAGAAGGCTGATCTAGGCAGATGTCCTCAAATTAAGCCAGTTTAAATCTACCTATTCCAAATCATATATGAAAAGTCCTGCCTGTCTCTAATTTTGAACGGCGGTATAATTAATTCTGGCTACCAGATTCTGGGGATCATCAACCCCAGGGTGGAGATCCTTCCTCAGGGCCTGCTTGCCAGAAATGCATCCATGATGCAATTTTTTTTTCTGACGTGTGCTGTCAGTAGAAAAATGCTGAGCTAGATGGACCAGTGATTTGATTCAACCCAGCTGTTCTTAGGGGAGCCTTTTCCAACCCGGTGCCTTCCAAACGTTTTGGTCTTCAACTCCCACCATCCCCAGCTAGCATGACCAATAAGCAGGAATGCTGAGGGTTGTAGTCCAAACCATCTGGAGGGCACCAGGTTGGGGATGGCTGTCTTAAAGGATACCTTGCTAGCTGCTACAATGAGCTCTGCTACAGTTTCTCACGTCATCCATGTTCTGTGCTGGAGAAGGATACTTTCATGCTAGTCCGACTAAAGAGAATTAACCGACGAGGAGGAAAAACATATAGTCTGCCCCACACAGCCTGACCTGTCTCCTACTGAACATGAATTGAAACTGATTGATCTAATGCCTTGCATCTGCCAAGCTGTCATTCAAGCCGGGGAGATTTGGATGGAGACAAGGAAAGCATGGCAAAAATGACTTTCTGATTTAGTTTACTGAGCCAGCCTTGAACTCCTTCTAGGTATACTGAAATCAGCTTATAAGAAAGACCTTGTTTGCTTGGAATGCCAAAAAATTTGCTATATAGCGAGTGGAGATTGGGAGAGTCCCTTTAATTTGTGCATAAAGTGTATGGGGAAAGAAATCCCAGATGTCTGCAGCATTGTGAGAACATATATGTGCATTTAAATGGCTTGCATCATTATTTACAGATGTAATTGTGAAATATGCTCTTTTTGCACTCAAAATTAAGGGTGGAACAGATGGTGAAAACTCACTTTAAAGCATTAAAGTCCAGTAAAATAACCCATACTGATTGTGCATGATATAACCATTTCTTATTCTTTATTACCAGTTCTAGCCAATCCCACCTATAAGACTTAGGATATGAAGCAGTATGAAACCGAAAATAGAATAAAATTTATTCAATATCAGTTTTCGATAATACTGCAATCCAGCCAAAGGTAAGCTTAAATCATTCCCATTGAAACCAGATTTACTGGTTTCAATGGGAATGATTCTCTTACTTCTGAGAATTAATCTGAAGTCCTCATTTCCAAATATCCCAGCACAAAGCCACTGTTGAGCAAATAGAACACCCCCACTCCCCACACTGAACTGCTCTGGTTAGCTACCTCCTCCCCTAGTCTTAGAAGTTAGTGTTATATACACATGTCTTCATTTTTTCATCTGAAGTCTTCATTTCCAAATATTTCCTAACAAAGCCGCGATTGAGCAAATAGAACACCCCGTCTCCCCACACTGAATGGCTCTGGTTAGCTACCTCCTCCCCTAGTCTTAGAAGTTAGTGCTATATAGCAACTGCACTACAGCACTAGACTCCAGAGGTTCAAGGTTAGATGAGCAGAAAGGTGCCAGAGTTCAGCATTCTTGTGCTCTAGGGACTGGGGAATTTCCCAACTAGTTATACTCTCCCTCCTACCCTAGTGATTCTGCCCAGGCTCCCTGAGAATAATTATGCAAACCATTATGGTCCTATGAATGTGTACAAGGGACTGTTGGATCCTATTCATTGTCAGATTTCTGTGGCAGGACCAGCTTCAAAGTGTATCAAGATTGGCCATTTGCTGGAACCCCAAGGGCAAGACCCCAAAGTATGACCATATGTGTAGAACAGGGGTGCAGAACCTTAGAGCTGGGGGCCAAATTCAGCCCTCCGGGGTCCCCAGATGACCCCACACCCTTTGCCTCAATCATTTGGAGGTTTCCTGGCTTTTGTGCAGTTTTTCTTCCATTCTAAAAAGCTGAAATGCCTCTCCTAAGGCTTAGTTACTGGCAGTAAGAGCTTTAAGCTAAAAGATGCTGATATTTCAGCCCTAACCATTTTGTCTTTGGCCCAGCTCCCTTTTGTCTTTAGCCCTGACCACCATTGGAATGTAGCCCCCAAGAGCTTTTCTGAACTGGAATTCAGCCCTCAGGTTGAAAGAGGTTCTACACCCCTGATTAGAGCATTCAAGGAAATTCAAGGAGCATTCAAGGAAAGAAATAACCAATCAAACAATAAATTATTTTTAAAGAAAGAACAAAAAAGCAAGCATGAACGAAAGGGGTGCATTGCTTTTATTTTTCTTTCTTTTAATTTTTTAATTGAAAGCCATTTCAGAAATAGGTAAAAAAAAGAAGAAGAGAGAGCTGTGATTTGCTTTGCGGAGAGTTTTTTCTGCCTCTTTGAAGTGTTAAAGCCAAACCATCAAAGGCAACAGACCAATTACGTTCACCCAGCTATTGTTCTGGATGGCAGCAAACATAATGCAAAATGGAAAACAGATTGAAACAAATTATTAGAAATTAACGCTAGGTTTGCAGATTTGATAAAAAAAAAAAAACTTCTCAAACACAATACACTTCTTGTTTCCATAGAATAAGAAGTCCTAATCCTGCAGAGGTAGCATGGGATCATTCACAGTTTGCATATCCTGCCTCTTCCAGGTTAAAGAGGCAGGGAGAGGCTGACTTGCCCAAACAACTTCCAAGGGCTGGCACTGTCCTGTCATCTGTGGTTGTCTAGTTTTTCTATGTTGGCCCTTTGGGTCCACACAGGTGTATACTTGATGGGGCTGTACAAAGAAGACATTATGTGTCATGGAATGTGTTGCACCAACATTGTACCTTATCCCATGTGGGGATAGTGGGGGTGGATATAAATATTCAGAAGATGTGGATAACCTGCAGATGTTAATGGGGAGTTACACAGTAGTTGGATCAACTTGATAAAATTTATATGAACTAGGAGACTTGTATGAAACCCAATATTCCATATTATAAAGGTAACAAAACAGTAGAAAAGCAGAAACATCCACCTGACTCTCATTGTTTCAGCCTTACATGAGTTAAGTGGGTCGCTGTCATACCTTTCCTATTGGGAATGTAAAATTGTCATATTGAAGGCTACTGTAATGTGTCAATTTAGTTTATAAAGGCACTGTGTAAGTTTCTAATATGACATAGATGCTTAGAAATATGACAGGAAGCACATCTCTATAACATAAAGATGTGCATATTCTGCAGGATTAGGACTTCTTATTCTATGGAAACAAGAAGTGTATTGTGTTTGAGAAGTTTTTTTTTTTTTATCAAATCTGCAAACCTAGCGTTAATTTCTAATAATTTGTTTCAATCTGTTTTCCATTTTGCATTATGTTTGCTGCCATCCAGAACAATAGCTGGGTGAACGTAATTGGTCTGTTGCCTTTGATGGTTTGGCTTTAACACTTCAAAGAGGCAGAAAAAACTCTCCGCAAAGCAAATCACAGCTCTCTCTTCTTCTTTTTTTTACCTATTTCTGAAATGGCTTTCAATTAAAAAATTAAAAGAAAGAAAAATAAAAGCAATGCACCCCTTTCGTTCATGCTTGCTTTTTTGTTCTTTCTTTAAAAATAATTTATTGTTTGATTGGTTATTTCTTTCCCTTGAAAATGGCATATTTATGTCTCTACAAACTAAGAAGTTATAACATTCTTGGCAATGAAAATAATATCATTTACACTGCATATAAATCTGGTATTTTGGCTTCAATATTGCCTATGGATAACTTAAAGTACAACTGTATTTCAAGCATGTTTCAAGTCCTCATGAAAAAATGCTACTTACATGATTGTACGACTAAGCGATAGCTTGTCTCTCTCTGTGGCGAGAAGTGCGGGATTAGGCAGTATAGCTTAAGCTTATGGTGATCATCCAGTGGCACCTTTCAAGGTGACTGACGTTTACCCAAGGCTGCCCTCGCTAATGCCCTGAGGCTTGCCAAGAGGGAGATTGAGACGTCTTTGAGGTTTTGCCTTTCTCGCCTACATTGGGTGCCTGGAGGCATCAAAGTAAGGCGACGATGGTAAAGCCCTCCAGCTCCACATGGAGGGCAACTGGCCGGGGGCGGACCAACCTGCCTCCGGTGCAGTGCGGATGTATTCGCCCAAATATTGGTTTTTTCCCGGCCAATGGCCGGGCTAGGTTAGTACCGCACTTCGCCCTTCACAGATCTTCAATTCAATAAATGTGGCCCTGATTTAAAACCATATACTCTGTGTCTGACTCTTCTTTATCTCACCCATACACTCGCAACTTGACAGAAGCACCCTGGCAGCTTGTGGGCTGGGTGATACCCAGGCCTTGAATTCCAAGAGCCTTATGGTCTCTACTGCTCTGAGATAAAAACACTAGCTGAGTTTTGGATTCCTGATTGATCGCAGGGCTGAAGCATATAAAGGTCATTGGAAACTAAGTACTACAATTAGAAGGGATCTGACACACACACACAAATTCAAATACAAACCCCCAACTCCAAAGACAGGTCCAAAACTGAACTTTTAGCATTCAAATTTCAAAATCAGAGTTGGGGCTTTTAATTTGGTATAGATATCTTGGAAGGGCAATAGTCAGGTGTAGTTGGCACAGCTAAACATTTTGGGTTAGATCAAGATGCAAGTAAGTTGAACTTAGAAATCAATTAGATGAGTTAGTTATGACTGAACTTTGTTCCCATTGAAATCCATGGGAACTAAGTTCAGCTATGGATCCAGCTCTTTTGTCTGCAGAAAAAGCATATGTCCCACATTTCAATGAATACATTTCAAAGGTCTGAATTCACAAATTGGGGTCAACCATTTTGTACTTAAGAAATTCATCAGTCTGTGTCAAGTTATAGCACCTTCCCTGCTGAGCATAAGTTTAAAGTACACGCGTATATGGTTTGTTGAAAAGCAGTAAGTACTGAACTAGGATCTTAAGAACTTTGCTAACACATGGCTTGCCTTTTTGGTGCAATCCACTTAGTGCTGCTGCTGCTCAAGTGCCATTGAAGTGAATGGGACTTATAAAGGAACAGTGTTTGTCTGAGCGATCCTTTTATTTGTCATTCTGTGGAGAAGAAAAACAGTCATTTGCTATAAGAAGATTCCTCTGTATATTATTTTAAGTCTGAAACCTGTTTAGTTTTTGAATCTAAACACATAACAAGACGATCCTCCTCTTTCATTACAAAACTCTGCCAAGAGTATAATGTGCTTTTGACAAACTAAAAATATGCCAAAGGATAAGGTCACCAAGTAAGATTAGGACTCTATTGTATGATGAATATGAAATGGTCCCTCCCTTCCCACAAAGTCATAATAATCTCCTTTCCTTTAATAACGAAAATAGATTGTCTTCCTGTCTGGGTCTGAATGGGTAGGTATAGAAGAAAAGAAAGGCGTTGTATTTTGTTTGTGTACTTTTGTACTTTGTATGCCATTTTAAATCTGACATTTATCTGAATGGTCAGAGGAGGTTAGAAGCCTCAGTCAGCTCTTCTGGCACTCATTTTTCTTGTCTTAAAAATCCCCCCCCCTTTTTTTTTTATCATACTACTGTATCTTCTCCCATTCAACACCAACTGCATCATGACATATCTGTTATCATGTAGAGTGTCTTCCAAGAGGCGAGTAGGCAAAGATGTTACTCTAATAGGCTCGCTCTTCTTAGCTCATGCATATCTGCAAACACACTTCTTGACATGTGTAGGATTCTACCTTCACATTATGCTTTTTGCCACAAAGGGAGAAACAGAAATAGGGAGAAAAGTATGTGACCTGGAAAACGATTTGTTTTTCAAAAGCTTTAAATACAAACCTATAAGGGATATGGCACCGAAAAACATAACTGTTGCCCCTTTTTTCTGGCACAGTCTTAGGCGTTTACCATTTTAATAGCAACAAAAACTTCTCCTTAGTGCTATGAGGAGCTCCGTGGCACATAGAATTGTAGAATCTACAGAAGAATGGAGCATTTATTCTGACAGAAACTATTCACAACAGGAAAAAGACAGTAATGGTGTTGCTGTTAAGAGAAAATCCTTGAGGGTTTCTTGCTGTTATGTTCATTGTGACAGAGATTAAACCGGTTATCTCCTGTCCTAAATGGGACTATATGTTTACCAGTAGATTTCAGAATAGATCCTGACTCTTGGTTCAACCATGCGTTGTTCACCACAGCATTGAGTGATGACTTGCACATGTGAATGAGCCACCACCACAGAATAGAACTGTTCTATCACTTCATGCCATCTCATCACAATACTTTTCAATGAGTGAATCACACATTCAGCAATTGAGCCATAAAATCTGCATATGTCCCCATCAAAAAACCCTGATCAGCCCTGTCAAAAATCCCATTTTAAAAGGGAGCCTGAGTTTTGACAGCTGTCAAAACTCTGTGCTCTCATAAATGGGGTGGCTTGGACTCTTCCACTTTCCTGAGCACCTAGAGTCTCAGGAAAGGTTCAAAAAGATGGAGGATGCTGAGAATAGTCAAGTCCAACACACACACAAAACAACTAGAGGATCTTTCTGGGAAGGGGGTGGTCTACACACCACCCCCTTTCACTAGCAAAGATCCCCTCACAGCTTCACTTCTCACTTGACAGCTCAGTTTGACAGCTGTCAAATGAGAAGCAAAGCAACAAATGAACTTAGTGTAGCCTTGCTTTGTCAATGTCCATGGATTTGACAGGATACACCATCTAGGGCATTGACAAGGCAAACCTGCGCATTCAGAACAGTTGACCAAAAAAAAATCTTTTTTTTAAGAAAAAAAATTGTGGAAATCTTGGGCACAATTTTGTAAAAAAATTAATTAATTAATTAAAAACTGGGTGGCAAATTAAGTGTTGCATAATAAAGTGGTGAGAGTCGATGCGTATGTGAACTGGTCCTTAATGTTTGCATTTTCCAAAGTTGTATTGTTGGCCTGCAGACCCATATTTCTATTGACTTCATTCCATGTGGATCACCACCATATATGGTGAGTACAAAAGGTCACCTGGCAATGGAAAAACTTGTTTTGCGAATATCCCATAAAATGGCAACTCTTACTTAGATACCCATCCCGAATCCCATAGAATACCAGCTCCTAAACTAATCCCACCCCTCCCACCAATGCACTATCCATGCCACTTCACCAAGATCTACACAGATCCCCAGTCTTTCATCTCTGCACATGTAGCAAAATGAAGTGGTGAAGTCCTGAGATGCTGGAATAGAGAATACCACTTCAGATTTCAGTTGAGGAATACTATATGTGAATCAATATATACAGCAGAATGACATGAGAATAAGGTGGTAGTATGGATATATGGAATCAATTATTATACTATGTATTAATAAAGGGGAAGGGGAGTATGCCTTGTCAGGGTATGTTATATTTTTGGAATGTGGAATTTAATTGATTAAGGGGATGGTTGTATATTAGTTGGTCCCTAGGCGGGTGGGGTGTGTGTGCACCTTATGATTTATTTTAGTTGTATGTTTGTGTTTTATAGTTTTGCATGTAGTTTATAATAATTAAATAAAATTTATTACCGTAAATATAAAAAAAGAGAGAATAAGGTGGTAGAATGAATTGTAGTACTTCAGACTGCAGGTGATCTCTCTACTTGTTTTCTACTTGCATGGAGTTGTATGTGTTTGTGTTTTAACATAGGTGCACTTATCACATGAACCCCATTTAAAAACCACCTACAGTCTGCAGTCCATTCTACTACCACATTCCTACTTCATTCTCCTGCATCTGAGATCCAGCCTCAAATACTGTATCACCATTGCCTGTTCAATCCATAAAAATTCTGCAATGTTTGTGATGGTGGCAAGTCAGGAAGGTTGCATTTTCTTCTGACTTTTTCCTACCTCATCTTGGCCTTCCATGGGCCCAGCCACTGCCCTTCAGGAAACAGTACCCTAGTCCCTAGTGAAACCTGTACTGGAAAGAAAAGCTTAAGAGAAATGGACTGATCCTTGAGACCCATAAGTGTATTGGACTGGGACTCAGGAGATCCGGGTTCCAGTCCCCACTTGGCCATTAAGCTCCCTGGGTGACTTTGGGCCAGTCACGGTCTCTCAGCCTAACCTACCTCACAGGGTTGTTGTGAGGATAAAATGGAGAGGAGGAGAAGGAGGTTGATTATGTAAGCCGCCTTCGGTTCCTTGCAGGAAAAAAGGTGGGGTATAAATAAATAAATAAATACCTCGGTAGTCATGAACAAGCAGGATTGAATGAGTGTGCTGGCTCCCAGCTGTCCGATCACTCCCATTGAGCTAAACAACCCAGGGATGTCCAAACGTGGAACTCTAGGTTATTGGGAAACAGAGAACTCAGAGTTGTAAGCCATGGTTTGTCCCTGGGTTGGTTAGATCTGCCTGGACAGGCATCAGTGGGAACAATCAGGTGACGAGAACCAGCATATTCACTTGTGCTCGCTTCTCTCACAACAACCCAGGGCTGTGATGTTGTGGTTGTGATGTTGAAACTGGGTCATTGTAAGCTTAGCTTTCTTAATTGTTTCAGGAACTGTGGTGCTTCAAAACAACCGCTCTCACTCAGAAGACATCATTGTCATGCCCATGTGACTTTGCAGAACTTCCATTTAAAAATGTCATGTGCGACCTTGCTTTTATGATATATCCATCTTGGTGATTATTTTTATTCATTGATCTACCAATGTTCATCTGCATATTATCTGCCATGAAGTACTGTGCACTGCAGTAAATCTCTCCATTGCCTTGTCCACCATAAAAAGCACTTCCGGCTGGAACAAAGTTGGGCATATTCTCTTAAGTATAGAGGCTTTTTGTGTTCTTTCCTCCCCCTTTCAAGAAGCTATTACTGCTTCACACTTGAAACACAAGACCCTCTTGATAGAAGTATTTTTAAGACTAAAATAAATAAAGGAGAAAAGTGGAATGGAGTCAAACAGGCAATTATTTGTAATAGAAAAAAATATTGATTTTTTTCTTTTGATACATAGTCTAAATTATCCCTCAAGAAAAGTAGTAATGCATCTTTAAGCAGATTTATTGGCACTAGCCATAAAAAATGTGTTATTTAATTTCAACACTATCACATTTTTCCATTTCCATTTGATATAGAGACGGAACATTGAGATAGACATTGGACAGAGAATTTGATTCAGTGGCCTGAAATGTTTCAAGGCAGTAGTAGTCCTAAGCAGGGGGTAAGTCCCACTGAACTCAATGCAACTTAATCATGAGTAAACATGCTTAGGATCATACTGCACTCCTTTAGGTGTGCTAGAATTCCTCCTCAACCCCCAAATTTTAATATCACTTAACTCATTAATCCTCAACTGACACACAAAGCCTAAGTCTATCCTCCCTATCTGCCATAACTAAGCCTGTTGGGAGGGGGGATTGCTTGGTGCAGAAGGAGGAGGTGCCTGGTCTAACTTGCAATGATGACGTTTCAACCCTGTATTGGCTGAAGTGTCCCGAGACCCAAGGTTGGGCACAGGATCTCATGGGATTTCAGTAAAAAGGTCTTGTTCTTGCTTGCCCAACCAAAGGTCAGTTGGACCAAAGGTCAGTTCACCCATTTGGGTGAAGAAGCACACTGATCCCTGTTTGGTCACTCTTAATGGAGTTCACATCTCAAGATGCTGGAAAATATAACTTTATTTTCAATAAAGCCCAACACATTTTGGTCATGATATTTTTATGGGCTGAAAGGTCCCTAAAAATATCAGGGCTGAAACAATTTGGCTTTATTGTAAATAAAGTTATATTTTCCAGCATCTTGAGACACGTTCTCTCTGTGTAGATCTGTGGTGGATACCTTCCAGTTTGTCTACACTCATCTCTCTTACTGGGGAACAGAAAGGAATTGTTCATGTTAGTCCTGATTGGCTGTTGGGCTGCCATGGGTTGTAGTAGTAGTAGTTGTTGTTTGCTTCCCTGAGCTGTTCCTTCTCCTGGTTCAGATTTCCTATTAAGTGTTAATTGGTTGAATTTGGCTATTGGTTAATGGATTGTCACTATCCTTTGTCAAAACATTGGCGGAAGGACCAGGCATGGAAAGAGAATGGGAATGTGCTGGGACTCGGAGGCCCTTCTCAGCGGAGATGGGGGGTGAGGAGTAACAAAATACTCATTAGGTTGGGACTGTTGGCTGTGGTACAACTGATAGGGATGCAAGCATCTCCAGTGGAAAATCTGCCTCACATCTTCTATTTCCTTCACCCCAGCAACTATTTAATTGCATTGTTCACTGATATCCTTCTTTCTTCATACCTGTCTCCCTTTGTTTTCTTCTGCACTCTCAAACTCTAGTGTGTAAGCTCCTTGGGGAAGGAACCGATCTTTTTGCTTATGCAACTCTGTCAAGTATACTGATTGTGCTAAACACATGTTTTTAAGTTCTCGGAAAGTAACGGCTTTTGCCGCTTTTCATGAATTTTCAAAGAAAGATATCCTGAAATCTATCTATCTATCTATCTATCTATCATCTATCTATCTATCTATCTATCATCTATCTATCTATCTATCTATCTATCTATTAATCTATCATCTACACACACATATATTATATCAGGAATAACTTTGTACTAGGAATACCTAGTCCCCAACCAAAACATCTCGGAATTCCAGTACTGCAAGGGACCTAAAGATAACCTAGTCTGATATTTTTTCAGGTGAAAATCATCCATACATTTATTGCCATATCAAAAACACACCTTAACCCTGTACTCTGCACACACCTTTCTCCCATCAAATGGCCAACAACTTTTTTTTTTAATCTTGGGGAAGTTTAAAATAGGGTTTAGCAATTTGATAGGTAGAAGAAGGATGCTAACTTGGAAAGATACAAACATTGCTGGATCATACATAGGCAGATGCCTCAAATCCAGTGCTGAATTGCTGAACCTACATGGACTTTGAGAATTCAGAACAGCTCTTCTGCACACATAAACTGACATTTGATCACATCGGACAGAAAATACCACCATCCACCCACCACACACATAAGTCAACACTGGTTGAAGAGCCAATCTGAAACCTGAGATGGAGAGAACTTGAGATTTTAAAAATTCAAATGTGGGAGAAAGCAAAACTGAAAGATTGATCCATCCTTAAAGAGAGTGAGGGAGGAGGCTGCAGACATTCAAATTAGGCTCTACCAGGTGCTATGATGGTTTCAAGATGCACCTAGGACTCTCCCAAGGGCTATATCAGAATGAAGACACACGATTTCTCACACTAAACGATAGAGAGGACGGAGGTTATCATCAAAACAATCAGCCAAGCAACTTTTTAAAAAATGGAGAGGAGGATTGTGTAAGCAGCCTTGGGGACCTTTCAGGGGGGGAAAGGCAGGATATAAATAAAATAAATAAATAAAAGATAAGCAAGTCCACTGCTTTTAGTTACCATTCTGCCCATTCCTCTTCCTCCCAAAGGATTTCTTATTATCTTATTCAGCCCCGCCTCTTGTTATCAAGCCTCCCATATGTGAGATTTGGCTGCAGTGGGTGCATCCTCAAATGATCTGTCGTTGTTGTCAATATCTCCCTTTACTGTTCACTGGTAAACTCTGGATTATGCAGGTGGCGGAAAGAAGTGAGCCATTTCATAATTAATCCCTCAAGCATTCCCAGCAAGTTATCATCAAAACAATCAGCCAAGCAACTTTTAATAATAATAATAATAATAATAATAATAATAATAATAATTAGAATAATTAGAATAATTAGAATAATTAGAATAATCTGATGTAAGATGGGAAAGGTAGAAGTGAAGAAATTACCACTTAAAAATATAATGTCCTTATAACATCCTGACTTTACAAAGATTTTTTTTCTCTCAGTTAAATTATCACACAATTTTAGTTATTTTCTTGAAAGCACTCGCTTTCGGTAGTAGGCCAGCAGATATTGGCCTTTACTTTCTTCAATTTAATCAGCCACGTGGTGTCAGAAATAAGAAGAAATATGCTATTTTTACTGGATTTGTTTACTTAATATGAACTTGATGTCTCAGTGATGGCAAACAACAACCATGCTGGAATGATGCTTTGTTCTGCTGGGGAATGCCAGATGAAGAAGAAAAAAAAACCATCCTGGATATAATATAGTGCATACCAGGAGGTGTTAGCAGTCTGTCTACAAACTCCAAGACATGGCTGAAGCAGTCACTGCCTTGAAGGATAAGGATCCTTCCACGTATTCACTTAAAAACACTTCTGCGCAATAATCTCTGACACTCCTGGTTCTGAGCTTTAGCATATATCCAAAGGTGCAGAAAACAATCC
Source organism: Shinisaurus crocodilurus (assembly GCA_021292165.1). NCBI lineage: Eukaryota > Metazoa > Chordata > Lepidosauria > Squamata > Shinisauridae > Shinisaurus > Shinisaurus crocodilurus. The sequence continues at coordinate 145,395,256 of CM037880.1, forward strand.
TAGTCAAAAACACAATGGGGAATGAGGTTCCTCATAGCAGCTATTGCACCCATGTGAGGAATGTGGCACTGAACACAGCCAGAATTTCCCCACATCTGACCAGTCCTGCTGTCAATAAAACTGACAGCAGGGTAGGTCAGGCTGACAAGGTTGCCACATGGCTAGTGTCTTGTGTGTCTTGGGTACACTAAACGAGCATGCATGCCTCAAACCTGGGGAAAAAATCACAGCTCACAACACTCAATAAAAGATAGCAATCTAGGTTTCTAACTGCCTTGGCTGGTTTGTAGCAAGTCATTCAAAAAGGCGGGAAAGAACTATTTTACACAGCTCAGATTAGAATGGCCATGCAGACCTAAAGCAGTCTCCATTCCGTTTAACACATAGCCCCTTCATATTGTTTCTTTCTAGCTACATAATAGTGATGCCTCTGCACTAATCAGAAGGCTCAGTTGTGTATCTGACAGAAACATAGGAAGCTGCCTTATACCAAGTCAGGCTATTGGCCCATCTAGCTCATTATTGTCTACACCAGGGCCAGGCAGTGTGGTGCCCATTACACTTTCCTTGGTGCCCACCATGACACCCTACTCCTCCCAATGTTTATTTAATTTTTTAAAACATATTTTCTTACTGCAGCTGAGATTGCCTCAAAGTGAGGTGGGAGATTCTAGCCGCTGCCATTTTAACTTCCCATGAATGCCTCTGGGCAGGTCACTTGTCCTTTGTCACTAGCCATGTCCACTAATGGTAGCCCACAGCAGTTTCTCAAATCTCCATATGTGCCCACGGGCCCAAAAAGTTGCCTAACTCTGGTCTGCACGGACTGACAGTGGTCTCCAGATAAATAGATAGAAAGAAAGAAAGAAAGAAAGAAGACTTTTCTAGCCCTATCTGGACATGTCAGGGATTGAGCTTGAGACCTTGTGCTCTACCACTGAGCTGCAGCCCTTCCTTGTCAAAGCATGAGCTACAGTCCATAACCTGTATTGTCATCAAGGGAGGCTGGTCCTCTGCCCTGCAGAAAGAGATGAAAGCATTTCATTCAGAGGCAGAGCAGTCTTCATGCCAGTAAGGACAATGGCAGCACAGGGATCTCCCTGCATTCTCCCACTTCTTACTGACCTGGATGAATGACCTGAGGAAGAAGGTTCTTTATCCATCCCACACAGCGGTCATTTTTCCTGAGTAGAAACTATATGTCTCTACCTTGCCTTCCTAAACAAGCTGTTGCTAAACACAAAAACAAATTCCTTATTTAAAAAATGTTTCCCCCGTCATATACTGCAAAATGATCATTACGGCCCATGTGTCAAACCAAGTTTCCTTCTTAAACAAACAATGTGTCAATGAAAATAATGGACTAATGCTAACTTCTATTATCATAGACATGCCTGGAGATGAAGAGCATTTGATCTATTGCTACTTCTTCAGGGCAACTTTCCTTTCCAAGGAGGTCTTGTATCACTATATCCTCTGCTTCCATTCTGTCAATGTTGCCTTTGTTTTAGAGGCTCTTCAGTTAAATTAATATAGTGATCAAAAGAAGAGAACTGAGTTCAGGCTTGGTTTAGATAATAAATCTACAGTCGCTTTAGATGAGAAATGACCGAGCTAGAATCCAGCCTTAGAGGTAAAATTTCCCAATAGGTAGGAAGGTGAAGGTCATGTTATTTAAAGCACTATGTACTGTGAACCAACAGAGAATTTTTAAACTAGCAAAATATATACGCACTGATTATATATGTATTCACATTGGTTTGAATACAGACTTAGTCATACTTAGAGGAGAGCCACTGAAATCAATGGGACTTAGGTTAGTTATAACCAACTTAAGTCTCATTGATTTCAATGGGTCTGCTCTAAGTATTACTACATCTGGATCCAACTGATTGTGTTCAATAGGGGTATAGGAATGAGTGGGGTAAAAGTTAAGCATTCCCTCATACCTTCCAGTCCTTCCCTGCAACTGCCTTCTGCCTTATATTAGTATTATGAGGCCTGAATGCGTGAGACAGTCACGTGGTTGAAGCTAAGTAGGCCTGGGTCTGCTCAGTGCTTGGAGGGGAGACCACCTGGGAATCTCATGTAGCTACCTTGAGTTCCAGAATGGAAGAAAGGTGGGATATACATGTATTAAATCAATAAATAGGGGATTGGGAACTCCATGTTTCTCTACTAACATCTAGTCTCAAGATCTCATATGTGGGTAGTTTGACAAAGAATTGCACACCTTCTTTTAGCAAATAAACAGTTCTCAAAGCATGCGGTAGGCTTTCCTAGGTAGGCCTAGTTTCCCGGGAATGTGCCAGTATATTCATGTGGGTTTTTTTAGATGAACATTTTATTAATGCTCTCTGTTCATGTGTTCTTTATGATGTTGAGCTGCTAATCACTTTAAGATGGTTGGCTAAACTGAATTTATGACTGCTGCCTGGGACATTTTAGATGCATTTTAAAATTTTACATTATTTATTATACTTTTTTTATTATTATTATTTATTTATTTAAATTTTTAATTTTTCACATCTTACAGCTACTAATGAATACAACAACAAAAGATACAACATAAACATTGTGCACCCCCCCACCTCTTGGGACCAAGTTATATTTCTCCCCCCAAAAAATTTTTTTATGTACCGTATATATACAAGATATTATTCTATATTCCAAAAATATAACAAATCTTGACAAGGTTTGTTCCCCTTCCCCTTCACCAACACATAATCCAAAAATTTACCCCAAATGTTCACAAAGGTGTCTTTCTCCAATTGTCCTTTTTGACACTTAATATTACAAGTTAATTATTTATTATGCTTATAGCCTGCTCTTACATGGCTTATCCAGGAATCTCCCATCCAAGGGACTGATCAGGTCCACACTAGGAAAATCTGTATGGAAATGTGTACACATTTTTTATACTGTACACATTAATGTATGCATTTTGCTGCACATTTTTAAATGCATGAATTTTTGGACACAACACATGTACCCATTGATTAAAGTGTATTTATGTGCATATTGGAAATGTATGCTTTTTCCTTTGTTCATTGCAGAAAAACACTTGACTCGATGCTGCTGTTGCTGCTTCTTCCCATTCACCTTCCTGTCACCTATCCTGCATCCCTGTCCTTCCAGTAAGCCCTCCAACAATTCTTCTGTCTCCCATTTCTTCTTTCCCCCAAGTTCCAGTTAGCTCAAAGATGGCAAGCCACCTCTCTTTCTTGTTTCCTACAACTTACAACTATAGGAAGTGCAAAAAGGTATGGTGATGATGACTATTTACTGAATTTCTTAGTTGTCTTTTCGTTAAAAAGGCACAATCTTTACTTAAGGAGGATTGCTTGGATGACATTTGAGAACTACACACTTCTTTGTCCATCTATTCCAAGAGTGGACAACTTCCAGGAATCGGGGGCTGCACTGCCTCCCTGGACCCCACCAGGGGCCACACTCCTGCTCCCATCACTGCATTTGTGGCCAAAATTTGGTGGTGTGATGGCAGCAAAAAAGTGGTGATTTTACTTCAAAACAAGGGAGGCTCCCAGGAACAAGATACTGTTTCCAAATGAGCTGTGTGCTCCCCACACACCTGGTTTTGAAGCAAAATCACTGCTTTTGGTGCCCTTGGTGGCAGTTGGAGCTGCAAAAAAGGCAGGGGCTGCATGAAGCCCAGAGGCCACATTTTGCCTACCCCCTTCTCTTCCTTTCTCTCTTTTGTTTGGCACCTTTTCTCTTTTCATCTTTGGGTTGAGTAAGGCAAGTGGCAACCATATAACTCATATGATTATTACAGTCATCATATTTTAAACTCAGATTACTTTATACACTCAGAGCATTGCCTGATATTAAAGTTAATGGAGCAGCTCTTTCTTGCCCATAGCTCCATGTATACATTGGAGAGCACCCTCATGCCCAGGCACCACTGATTTAAGGCACATCAAAACTTAGCCTGTATTGAACCCTATCTTAGGTAATATATACTTACCTCTGGCAAACCCTAGACATTGAGGATCTTTCTACTGTAGCCATGTTTATATAGATAGTTGCCATAGAAGAAAACAACTTGGAATAAGAAACCCCAGATTCAAAACAATACCTCAAAAGAACCAACCACTAAGAAGGTGTGCTATTACTTCATTCAACCACTACTGATTTGTTGACATTAGAAGCAGCAGTATTTTTCCAATGTCATCATTTAACAGCATAATATGACAGCATCTATACAACTGATGGGCATAAATCAACGTAATACCCACTTTGTTGCATTATGGTATTGTAAATTTTCATCTTGAATAGTAGGGGGGTGGCAAAGGCAAGGACAACAAATGATAAATTCGGCTCAAATTTTACTAGATCTGTGTGTGTGTGTGTGTGTGTGTGTGTAAGTACGTTTGTGCACATCTACAGCACACACCTACTTATACTTTAATAATGTTGCACTTCTGTGCATGCTGCATCACACAAATAATCCTTCCTTAATGTTGTCATTCTCTAAGAAAGATCTCCACAGAGAACTTTTCTGTAAGGTTTGCTAGATTAAAAAGAAAATTGACTCAATTCATCAGTACATGTGTTCATGTTTATTGCTAAGCACATCAGCATGCCTTCAGGTGGCCAAAGGGTCACCATGCATGGAGTCACTGGAATAGAGACTGTTGTAAAAAAAGAAAAGAAAAGAAAGAAGAAGCAAAGTTCATTCCATGCCAGGTCTCAAGGTCTGAACTACAGATTAAAACAGAATGTATACTTTCAAAATATGATGTATGAAAGAATAACATTACATGGGTACTTCCATCAGTTTTGATAACATCGTACGTGCCAATTTGAATTGAAATCATTGAAAGGTTGTGGCATGTATCTCTTCCAAGACATCAAGGAGGCATTCCCTCCTCTCATCTTTCATTTGTTCCATCCTTCTTTTCAGTTCTGCAGATGCACATGGCTGTATTATAACTCACCCTTTCCCACTAGATACCGCCACACGTGATCATTCAAAAGCACTGAAACCGGGCAGGGCCATTCAGTAGTAGCCCAAACCAATCCATCCTGCAACTTACCAGCAGCATCCTTCTGCCAGCTTTTCCCCAGGACCCCAACTGCTACTCTAGTACTACTTCAGGTTGTAGCGGCCCATGTGCTGGGAGCCTGGAGAAGATACTACTGGTGAGAGGGAAGGAGGGAAGCACTAGCCTGGAAATTACAATCTGAGCCAGAGCAGAAATCTTGGAAACATGGTGCCCAATACAGGTGAGCATTAGGAGATGCACAAATGTGTATTCCCAGCTAGGTAAAATCAAATTTTGTTGACACCTCTAGGATTGTACTTGAATTTCTTACAACATATCTTCATGCAGGTAATGAAATGGCTGAATGCTCCAAACCTCTTATTCCAATATAACATACCTTTGCATGTTCTAAAAATTATAGTCTGGGTGCTATTAAATTGGGTGAAGCCCAAGGCATTGCTTCACTGGAGAGGCCTGTTTACACAGCACTACTCAGGCACATAATTTCTACACAAGGAATTTCACCCCACCAGATTGTGTCAGTGTAGCTATTAAATGAGAATGTGATTATCAAATCTCTCTGAACCAAACTTCTCCGGCAGCAATTTAAAACGCTCCCTTCTGCTGGGATTACATGTAAATCCAGCAGAGGGGACGGTTTGCAGCGCTGCCAGGGAGAATCAGGTCCCCCTCCCAACCCAACTAGTGATAGACACTGTAGCGATGTACATGTACCTTAAGGCGTGCTCGCCTTGTGCTTGGCGAGAACCCCCGCCACTCAAGTCTTCTCGCGTCTTTTCGGACGCAACGGGGACCCGGAAGTGACGTGACGGGTCCCGGCACTGTGCCAGGAACTGATGCGATGGGACCCCGGTGCTGCTTTTTTCAGGTAAATATCATAGAAAACCACCTTAAAATAGCCACACGGCCGTTTTAAGGTGGTTTTCTTTGCACATGAAAAGGGGATGCCTTTTGGGATTTACACCCCCTTTACGGTAAGATTCTCCGCTTTTCTTTTCTTTTTGCCCTGGTAGTCCACAGGCTCGTGCACATTTTGCTCTTTCCCCCGAGCCTCTGGGTGCTCAGGAAAGTGCAAAAGTGCATCCCTCCCTTTTCTTGGGAAAAGGAGCTTTGACAGTTAACTGTCAAAACTCTGGGTCCCTTTAAAAAGGGGTCCTGACTGGGCAATGGATGTGTTGTTGTTGTTGTTGTTGTTGTTGTTGTTTTACTGGAATATATATAGCTATATGTCCCAGTCAAAAACCACCACCCCAAAAAGTTTAAACTGCAGGGAAAAAAAACCTTGGGTGGCCAAAAAAACAGCTTGGGATCACAGTGAGGAGGGCAGAAAGTGCCAGCTACCCCCAAGTGCTGCTTGGCCACTTGGGCAGCTGGCCCTGGCAGTGGCCAGGGTGAGCTCGGGAAGAGCAACAAAGGGTTTTTGCCACTCTTGCTGAGGGGCTCACTGGCCACTGGACTTTACCCACAGTGGGATTGGTCGTCCAGGTTTCAACATGACAACTCAGTGTGGGTAAAACAACCCCTACAACAGCCCATGGGTTCTCAGGGTGGCTTGTTTGAAAAAAACAACAACATGCCACCGTGGGTAAGCTGGGCTGGGTTTGGATGACACAACAACCAACCATGGCTCGCTGCTAACAGTGGGTTGTCATGTTGTGTGAATGAAGTCTCTCTCTCTCTCTCTCTCTCTCTCTCTCCCTTCAGAACATCACTAAGCAACTGCTACAACACATGGCTTTGACAGTAACAAAACAAGACCTCAGGTCTACTTAGATACTTTGTAGCCTTACAGAGACCACACAAATAAACATTACATAACAACAACGGTTATACACAGGGCATTTCTTCATACATGCCCAAACTGAGCATGAGCAGGAGAATGCGTTGTCTGAAAATGTTTGACAAGAAAAAAGTTCACAATTGCACAACTTCAAAAATGTGCCATTTCACACTTTAGTCTATGGGGTAAATTTGTGAAACTTTGGACATTTGCATGAATTTGAGGGGGGGGGAATTGCGCGATTTTCCTGTTCATGCAAAACGAACAGCAATCACAAACACTCATGCAAATCGAGGAGAGCCCGGCATTGAGCTGATGTTCTGAGAATCTTGGTGAACTCAAGCATTACTTGTTTGCCCATCCCTAGCTGCCCCACCATCCTTCTGGCAGCTCTTCATGTGCAAATGTCCAAGTGTAACAGTGCCACACAGCCCATTGCTGAACACACAGATCTGTAGCTTAGGGACAGGGTCTGCAAAATGAAAAAATAATTTCAATCATCAAATAAATGTCACATTGAATCTGAAGATGTGCTAAGCCTGCAAGGGATGTAATTAATAATTTAAATATTCCAGGCGAACTAGTAAAGGAAACAGCGTTGCATTTATGATGTCCTTATTCTGTTAAAGTAAATTCACTGAAACAATGCTTCTGTGTTTTATGGGTCTGTGGAAATAATAAAGAAACATCATGACTAGGGGAGGGGAGCAGTGTGCACAGTTTCTAAAACCACTCCTCATAGCACTTGATGCTATGCAATGACATCTTCCGTTAATGGCATTTTGCAGGCAGCTGCTGGGCTGCTCCTAAGGCCAAGTGTGCCTTTCTCTGCTAAATGCCCAAAGAACAAACTAAGACATAGAGTGCAGTTCTCCTATAATGTATTCAGAAGGGGAGGAGATATGGAGAACTGTCTAATGCACCAGGTGCGATGTTCTCCCTGTTGTGTACTTGGGGGACAGAGATGCAGCCATTTATCATTTGTAGACATCATGACATTGGTTTATTATTCTACTCTCCATTGCATTCTGGGATCCTAATTCTAGTCTTTCACCTGATCAACGGCATCTTCCGCACAAGTCTCTGTCTCTCTTGATGATAAGGCAGGTGCAAAGGAGGCTATTTTTGCATACTCTGCTGAGCTGACATAATATCTTTGTCACAGGAGACTAGGTAGCTTCCATTATGGGGCCACACTGCAAAGTAAGGTTGAAAAAGGAATGCCTTCATCAGGCATGTGGTATGCTTAAATTGAAACCTCCTGACAGTGCCTTTACTAGAAGTAGCAGTGTGTGAATTACTGGAGATAATTAGAAGACTGGATTCAATGTGTTGAGAGGGGGAACAGCTCTGAATCCTACAAGTTACCTAGATATCAACTGCTAGGCAGCCACACGGGGCAAAGGCAAGGGGGGTGGGGGAGACCGAAGAATGTCAGCACATTTCTTGAAGAAAATAAAAGCAATGTAAGTAGTTGCAGAGGCTGTAAAAGTTGATCAAGGAATTGAAAATTATCCATAATTTTGGATGTATGGCATAAGCAACCTCTTAGAGCAGTTGACAATAATAATTTTGAGAAATGTTTTCCGAGAAAAGTTGCAGAGGCAAACAGAAAGCAGATATTATTTTGTAGATAAATAGTGAAAGGCAAGAAATTGTATTGGGAATCATTCTGTCTTGATTTGCACAGGTGCAAATGGCTATACGTGGGATGCAAGGCAATTAAATCCAGTCCACATTGCTCAGTTTCCCACCTGTCACTGGGTTTTAGTAATGTAAACAGAAAACATAAAAAACAACAACACCAAAACCCATATTCAGCAATTGGTAAATTCTTGTTTAGGCTCTATCTGTATTATAAGGGTAAAAATATGTGTATGGCATTATAATCCAGTGGATCTTAATGGCACACAGCAGCCAGCACAAAACTGCACCATGTCTCTACTCGTGCCAATGGTGGTAAAGCATATCTAGAGTATCTAGGTAGTGCAGAGATCCTATGATAGGCTGCCCTTCCATGCCAGCAAAACCACTTTCAACAACAGCTGATTTCAAATGTCAAATCTGGAAATATTGTATCTGCAGCTCCTACATGTACAGCCCAATATGTGAATTCCCTCCAAACAATGCTACATCATGCATTGTGTACACCACTTTGAAATCTTTAGATGTAAACGGTTTATAAATATTCATCAATCAATACATCATGACATCACTGCATGCAACCATTTAGTTCTTATTTATACCATAAATGCCTTGGATTTTCACAATCCTTCCACCCCCTGGGAGGGCAGACATCCACACACATATGCTCATGTGTCATGTACTATTGTATATGATGTGGTAGAAGAATGTGTGTGAGTCCACTGTCCTACTGTACTGCATGCCCACGCTTCCACCATACACACCAGTGCTTTGAGAACTGGCCTCTGGTTCTCATGGCTCCCACTCATGTGCTTCAGCAGAAATAATTCTAATGACAGAAAATAAAAATGTGTACACTTGATACTAATATTTTACTTCTCTTAGTAGCATTTATGAGTAGAACCTATTACTGTTTTACTATTTTGAAATAGAGTTATTTCATTAAAAAAAAAACGCCCAACAACCCACCTTTCATTTCTAGAACTCCCCCCCTTGCTTTTTCTTTCTCACCTCATACTGTGTACATCAAAGAAGGCCAACATTATTTCAGTATTGACTTTTATTTTGATGAATGCGCTTCTATTTCATTTATTCTTTATTTGTACAGAAACTACACAGTATTTTTATATTGTTCCCCACTTCCTTTTTGATTAAACGGTTTTATTTGATTTCCCAGAAATAAAGCAGTGAAGCCAAGGAACGCAGATGCAGTAGGCTGCCCTGACTTTCAGATGCATTTTTCCTAGAAAATGTTTGAAGGTGTGCACATGAGGCAGCAGCCATGCATGCCGAAGCTGAGCAGGCCAGAGTGGTCAGTGGATGGGTACCCAGGTACACCATCCTGGATTCCATGATAATGGAAGAAAGGTGGGATATTTAAATGTAACAATTAAATATGTATATATAGAGAGAAAATATGTCATTCTTGTGGGCATTCCATCAGGTGGCTGTTCATTTACATATATGTCAGCGCTAAAGGCACATGTTCATTAATAATCATGGTAAGCTGCCATGAATTTTAACAGGTATGCCTGAAAGTATCCTAAGAAATTAAGTGTGTGATCCTATGGGGCTGCCTGTAACCCTCAGAACTCGGAGGATTACGGACATCCTATGGAGGGCAGGAGAAGCGCAGAGGTGAAGGTCGCCTCTGCACTCCTCTCATTCTGCAAAGCATTTAGACGGCTTCGAAAGGGGAGGAAAGGAGCTGAGGCACCACCAGGATATGTCATATCTTGGTAGCACCACTCTTTCCCCCTCCTTGCCCCCTAAAGCCCTTCTCCGAGGTCGCTCCTTCAATCTTGCAGAAGCAGCCGGCGTGGTTCTTTCTGTGCCAGCTGAGAGTGTGGGGTGGAGGGGGATCTGAGCATGGATCCCTGACACGAGGTTGGAGCAGTTTTCTGACCTCGTAGCTGGAAATCTGCAAAATCCTATGGCCATCTAGCCGCTGTCTAGCGCACCGTAGGATTGTACTGCCTGTGAAGCAACGCTGGTGCTCCAGTCCTATGGATTAGCTTAAACTACATCAGTGCAATGAGTGATTTGCACCACTACAGTGAAATAGAGTTACAGGCTTGGGGAGTAGGACATAGCCAGATGGCACTGCCTAGCTGGCTAGGACATCTCTGATTATTACTTTCCTCACTTTGAAAAAACTACTGCCACAAAGGCCTATGCCTGTAGTATGCTGCATGCGGCTATAATGCAGAGCAACCTTCCCCAATCTGGTGCCCTCCATATGTGTTGGACTACATCCCCTGAATCATCCCCTGACTAGCATGGCACCAAGTTGGGGAAGGCTGATGCAGAGGATCAATTCATAAAAAAGGCCAAGCCTGATCATTAGCTCAAGAGGGCTGCTTAACCCTTCCTTTGTTCATTTGTTTGTCCCTGCAGATATCCTCTCTCTCTCTCTCTCTGTTTGTTTTTGAAATACTTTCCACCAACTGCTGGGCTCTAAGACTGGAAGAAGCCAAGCTGAAGGGCGGGGGGATGCCTTGGGAGGAACCTTTGTATGGGAGAACCGGTGGGTGCATCCCTCCCACCTGCTGGTTCTCCCCTGCAGATGCACCCCCAACCTTACACTAGCTTTAGCTGGCAGACTATTTAGTTGCCCTTCCGCGCAGAGAGTTAGAGGTATACTAGGGGGATTAGGATTTGAATCCAAAATCAGCCATGGAGCTCATGCTGGTCTAGTGAACTGTCTTTCGGTCTAACTTATCAACCAAAGGATATGCTTCACGTAGATCTCTGAAGGGAGTGAGGAACACTCAGTAATGACATTTATAGCAGAATCCTATGCATATCTATTCAGCCATAGGTCCCACTGAGTTCAATAGGACTTATTCCCAGGTAAACAGGCATAGGATTGCAGCCTTAGTTGCAACACTCTGGAACTCCCTTCCAGAGAGGTTTTCGAAGGCAGGCAAAAACTGTCTTGTTCCAGCAGGCCTTCGGGGAATAAAATTGGACCTATGAGAAAGCAATGGATTTGCACTGCTCTTATAGTTAGTGTTGTTTTGGCTGTGATCTTTTATATAATTTTAATACTGTTTCTGATTTAATTATATTTTTAACTTTTGTTTTTTTCTATTTATATGTTTTAACTGTACAAATTTTAATGTTATGAAGCCGCCTTGAGACCCAGTATTCGGAAAAAGGCGGTTATAAATAAATATAATAATAATAATAATAATAATAATAATAATAATAGAAGAAGTTGCAGATTAACAATTAGACATTATATTGGTTATATTGATTCTACAGGGAGGCTTTGACTTGGATTCCTGCATTGAGCGGGGGGTTGGACTTGATGGCCTTATAGGCCCCTTCCAACTCTACTATTCTACAATTCTATGATTCTAAAATCAAATCGTTAGTTAACTAACCCTATGTTTCACCCTATGTTTCTGTGTCGACACTGTATCAAGCAATATCATTCTATATTAACCGATACCATGTTAACACATGCCAAATTGATCCATGGGTAACAAGCAAAGCACATTTCCTAATGCTGCTGCTGCTGCTGCTGCTGCTGCCGCCGCCGCCGCCGCCGCCGCCACCACCACCATCACTACTACTACTACTACTACTACTACTAATAATAATAATAATAATATCCTGCTAAACTACTAAGCTTTGGATTTTGTTTCTTAAAGTATAGTCTGGCAGTATTATTTGCCCCCAAAGTTTCCCGCTATTCCTGACCCATCTCTCTCTTTCTCTTGCTCTCTCTCTTCCCCACTGTGCAGTGAGCAGTGTTTATGGGGTCAGTGTTTGTAAAAGGAAGCCTGAACAGCAATGTCAAAAGGGTAATTGGCAGAAAAGAGATTCTTGCCTCTGAGTAAGAGGAATTAAGCTTTCCTTTAGCACCTTGGGACCATCTAGGGCTCATTGTTGCTAGACCTACAAGCCCTAATTATGAAGATCACACCGAGGGTCATGTTATGTAGTGAGACAAGAGTTCTTTCGAGTGAGAACAAGGTCACAGTTCCTTGTGTGCTACTGATTGATCTTTAGAGTTCACATCTGGGGAGAGAGATGGCCTGGTATGAAAATGCATTACAATTCATAGGACTACTTAATTTATATTCAGCTTTCACTGAGGAGCTCCCATTTTGGTCAGATATTGACAGCAACCGCCAGAAAGCATGCAGGAGAACTTTAAACAGAACTCAAGTGTCTTCTTCCAGAACATGGCAGAACTTTTTATTTTCTCTTTGGTAAAACTTTAATCTACTCTGTGTGAGGGGTGAAAGTTGCACTTCTTACGACTTCAGTAAAATGATTACTTTGGCCTTTATTCAGGCACATTCACACTGGTAAAGCCAAGAATGACTGGATTCAGTTCTCACCAATGCTAACTTTATCGCTATCAGAGCAAAGATGAAACAAAATGCTAATAATTCACACGGTCTGAAGAAAGTCTGTATTATGCATTAAAATATTCCCAACTAATTTACTTAGATACACACTGGGATCACTAGACCAGTCAAATTTTATTCCGAGTATACAGCATGTACAACTTACTAGACCACATTAGGGTGACCATGTGTCTTACTTTACACAGCACTATTTACACAAGAGTCCTCTATTTGAAAGGCTCTCAGAAGACAGTCCTCTATTTGATGGTGTCCTCTATTTGAAGGCTGTCCAGTCAAAGTCCAGTATAAAAAACCATAAGAAGGGGGGACAGCTGAGCAATGCCACTTCCAGATTTTTGAGGGCTCTTGGGCAAGATCCCCTGAATGGGTCCCCTTACTCAGTGAGTCTACCTTTTCACTGCCATTGTCCGCAGCTGCTATTGCTACTTATCCTCATTTCTCCTCATTGACAGTGAGCAAGCAGGCAATGGCTCCTACTGCTCTTCCTTCTCACCATCACCATTGTCTGGACCAGAGCGAGAGGCAGGTGAACAAGCAGGTTGCAATAAGAGGAGGAGTAACCAGTGGGCCCCTGCTAGGGTGTGTCCCTTGGCAGGTGCCCGACCATGCCTACCCTTGATGCCAGCCCTGAGGGAGAGCAGAGGTCTTTAATTTTCCCATCAACAGCACCTGGACAACGGTCTGAGCAGGCACAAAGGCCACCTGGTCACTGTCTTCCCCAGTATGGTGAGATGTGTTGCATTTCTCTTTAAATGATAGTAATTATTTATAAATGTGCATCTATGTGTATAAATTAATATCTGTAAATTTTATGCATATCTGTGTGCTTTTGTCTTCTTTTGGGGAGATGCGTTTCCACTTTTTTGAAGATGCATAAAAGTGCCACCCTAAGCCACATCCTTTAGGCAAAATTCTGCCTTTTGCCGGTGTGAAAACGTAAGAAGCAGGTTTTCTGAAAGCCTGCAGTGCAGCTATGCAGACCAACACAGGAGGCAGAGCCCTCCATGGTTCTTCATAAAGTTCTTTTTACTTCTTTGCATACTATGTCAGGACAAGCTCCCTGAATGGGACCCATGGTCACAGCTGGCCTAACAAGTTTAGGAGTCAAAGCGCTTGGGCATGCCCAGCGGTACCTTTGATCCTCCACTCCCTTAATTATATTACCTCCACAATGTATATCACAAACAGCTTTGAAATTCCCCTCAGTTTCCAAAAAAAAGGTTTATCATGCAGCATAGTGGGCTGCTGTTTGCAGGGATGTTGAAGCGTCCTTGGTCTCGAGTCGAGTCACGAGTCTTTGGACCCGAGTCTCGAGTCCGAGTAGTCCTTGGTCCAAAATGGTGACTCATGAGTCACTCATCATGAGTCACTCCCAAAGCTGACTCCACGAGTCCCTATTAAAATCAATGGGGTTTTTTCCCAACAAAATAAGACTATTCCAGATGTGTGGCTTAAATAAATTCTAGGCACAAGTGTGCCTTTTTATTTCAAAACTCTGCAACTGATTTTGGCAAGAACAGACCAGGCAGACAAACCCAAAATAACCAGACAGGCAGAGGAGGAAGGGAACCCCAAAGCAGGCAGGCAGAGGCCTTTGTCTTGGACAATTCAAACTGTGAAACTGGTTAAGAAGAGACCAGGCAGGCAGAGGAGGCTGGGAACCCTAAACAGGTAGGCAGAGGCAGCCAAACCCAAAATGTCTGAAAGGTTACATTTTAGGAAAATGATTTTAAAAAATAAACTTGCTGTACTTCCTAAAAACCTATCCATGTTGCATTTGAGGAACATGATTTTGGAACACGAGTCCTTGGTCTCGAGTCCTGAGTCGAGTCTCAAGTCCCATTAAAAATATTGGGACTCGAGTCTGATGGGGGACTCAGTCTGACTCACGAGTCGAGTCCTGTAGTCCGAGTCCCCATCCCTGGCTGTTTGAGAAATATATACCAAAAGCTCCCTTAGGAAGATGAACCTAGTTGCACACTTGGTTGGTTTCACACCCAGGGTTGTGTGTCTCTTACTGAGCCTGCTGAATGTCCAGCAAGACCTTTCACTGTCCCAAGTGGTTCCATTTTAATTTTTGATTTATGTAAAAATATTGCCTGTTCACATTTCCTAGTAAGCTCAAGCTTTCAGTACTTGGAGATGCAGAAAAATCCCACACAAAGTGGATCTAAGGGCTATGCTACTCATCACATTAAGCATGCTTTTTAAAAGCTCACTGTCACTTTTATTTTGGAGGCAAAACATCCCCACGGAGTCCCAATCCAGATTAGGAATGCTGCATACAACCGCCGGTTTCCCAGTGAAAATCTCCCCACCTCCCCCCGCGACTGCTTTTTGCCCCTGAAAGAGCTATTACCAGCCCAGATAAGAGCTCCCTGTGGCTGCTTTTCCTTCACAATAAAAGTGGCAGCATTAAACATGTTTTAAAAATGAAAAAAGGACAAGGACAAGTGGAACTTGCAACAAAATGTTTCAGTGTGGATTGCTCCTGCTCCATTTTCCGGTCACCCAGCCACACCTTATTTCAGGATACTCCATTCTATTCCCCCTCCCGCTTGGATGTCCATCCTCCCATGCCCCCTAAAACAGACAGGCCACTAAGCATGCTCAGTCCTCATTGGGTTGGGTTTGTTTGGGTGTTTTGCCCCCTTGATTTTTGTTTTTGTTTTTTAAACTAAAGATCTTTTTCTCTATATATCTGCAAACACTTCCCCTCGCCCCACCACCCTAAGCATGCTAAAATCTCCTTGTCGTTCCTCTCTAGCCCCATTTCAGCCACATCATGGCCTTCATAACTCAGCACCTGAGTTTGCTATTAATAGATAGGATGACCATGCTTATCGTCACATGCAATTGGGCTCTAAACTGAGATTGCTATGTATGAGCCTTGATGGCTTGTTAAAAGAATCATAACACAAGTTAGTCCTATTCACGGTACTTGTGAGAATATGGTAGTGAAAGGGTCAGCATGACCATGCATTTAGCCCCACCTCCAAAGCTGCATGGCTCCTTCTGCCCCTGAGGACCTTGTCACCACGTTCAGCATAACATCTGCAGCAGGGAGCCTCCACAAGAATGGGACCTCCCCCCTTCAGAAGATATGGATAACATAGCAACATGGATCATGAGGGGGGGGTGGCACAACCTTGGGGACAGGGCTAAATGCATGGCCCCACTGCCTCTTTCACCATGGATACCCTACACATGCGCGTAATGTGTGAATAGGCTATTGCTGACTCAGCATGGTTACAAGTTACAACCTCTATTCACACAAGCAAGAAATTGCTGGGTGTTTCAGATACATACCATGGAGACTAGAAAAGAAAGATCACATGAAAATTCGTATCAATTTTTGTACACATTTCTCCTAATACATACAATTTTGTATGCAATCTTGCCTAGTATGCACATTTTTGCAAGCCATTGTCCTGTTACACTGTCTTTAAATGTTATTTTCATGAATATATGCATTTTTGTGCACACCTTTCCATGATATATGTATTGTGTGCATGCATTTTTTGATTGGAGAAGTCCATTACGAAATTCAGAGAAGTGCAAATTTTGAAGCATAAGTGAGTTTTGGTTCATGTATTGGTTCCAAAGGGTGAGATTAGTTTTAAGTTTGTATTAAAATGTGAACCAAACAAATTTCTTCCCCATCCCTGATTGGAGGTATTCAGATTAGAACAAAGAAGAATAGAGCTTTTAAAGGCATCTTTATTAAGTTGAATATTTATTAAAAGGAATCAAATGTGGCTCAAGTAGACCTTGTAAAATGGCAGATAACACAGAATCTGTAAGGTGGCCTGTAGACATGGTGCCAGCATTGCTACTCTTTTGACACAATGACTAGGTTCAGACAACATGATAACCTACACTCAAGGATTGAGTATGGGTTGTTGTTGAACTGTGGGTTGTTGTTGAAACATGGGTTATCATGTTTTCTGAACCCAGCTGCACTAACAAGCCACAAATGACCCATGAAGAGGACCCATGGTTTGTTGTTGGATTGGAAACTGTGGGTTGTTCACCATGGGTTGTTATTTCAGCTGGATTCAGACAACATGATAATCCATGTTGTTCAGCAACAACCCATGGTTCAACAATAACCCACACTCAACCCATACTCAACCCTTGAGTGTGGGTTATAATGTTGTCTGAACCCAGTCAGTTGGATCCTCAAGGTGCCTCATACTCACCTCAAAGAAGAGGGTGGCACAGTGTGGAAAGATCCCTCACTAGCCACTCCAGCATGAGATCAGACAGCAGTGGCATGACCAAACTGCCACCCTGGTTTCAGCTCCACTTTCAGAGTCACAATGCAACAGAAACCTCATAGATGAGTTGCAAAATAGCTCCACAACTGTCACAACAAAGAAGCACCAACCCTATGAGAATGCACGTTATGCTTCACATGCTCTACAGTGGTGAATGGTGTCATATAGGAATGTCCACCCCATGTTTCCCACATCCTCTATTTATGATTCTGGGAACCAGTCTGTCCATGGTATCTTCTGCCAACAAGTACTATCCCTGATTGAAGACCCTATTTTGTATTCACCACCTCTCCAGTGCACTAAGGAGTCCTGTAATAAGCAATTAAGGGCATTTAATTTTACCAATTTGAAACTGGAAAACACAAGCTACTGGGGCGGTGAAGTTGCCAGAAGAGACATCAGGCCCTATGTTAGAATATTGGATTCATCAACTGCTATATGTGCTAAGCCTGCAGATCGGATAATTACAGTTCTATCAATGAAAAGCGTGTTTATCAAATCCAAATTTGCTGCAGTAAGAAAAGCAGCTTAAGTACTAGTACACCAGAGATATTAGCGAAGAGCTTGATATTATAGAATAACCATCAAAGCAGTGAAACAAATGGGCAAATAAGAGTGAATAAGTATAATCTGAATATCCTTGCAGATGTTATCACTACAGTTACATGGATGTAAGTTGCACTGATTTAAAAATGGAACTTTCTTCAACAGTGTGTTTAGGAGCACAATGTTAATAAATGATGCACTGCAAGGATATTGCGTCGCTTATGATTCCCTTACCTCATATCATAATTTTAAAGCACAAAGTCTTGTCTTAATGGACTCAGCTGCATGGTTACAATTCAACCATTTAAAGCTGCCTGATTAAGACTAAGTAAAAATTAAGATCGCCTTTAAAACTGAGTGATATGCACTTATTTTCAGGTAACGTAACACATGTTTATTTTTTTCACTGTTGCATTTTAATTGGTTTGTTTTTAAGAGTGTAGTCCAATGGGGGTGCCTGTAAGCCTCTGAACTTGGAGGATTACGGGCATCCTATGCAGGGCAGGAGGAGCACAGAGGCGATCCTCCTGCCCTGCAAATTGGCTAGATCACTGATTTTGGCTGTCTAGCTGCGGCACTTCAGAGGGGGAGAGAAGGTGGCTGGAGTGCCGGCAGGATATGTCGTATCCTGGCAGGCCCGGTCTCCTCCCCTCTCCACCTCCTACCTCTTCACCCCTTCTCTGAGGTCAGTCTTATGACCTTGGAGACGCAATCGATGCAGTTCTTTCCACACCGGCTGTGAGGGGGATCTGAACATGGATCCCCAGCTCTGAGGTTGGAACTCTTTTCCGACACTGTTTAGGAGCCATAGGATCGCTCTGCCCATTATGTTTTAGTTAAGTTTTTGTTTTAATCTCTATTTTATTATTGTTAGCCACCCTGAGTGCCATTTTTGGTGGAAAGACAGGGTATAACATTAATAAATATATAATGGGGGGGGGAGACATATTTTTCTTCTAATTAAATCTTACCAATTGAAAATCAACATTTTGATTATATTGACATTTCACATTCATGATCAACTTTCTCCATACGTTCAGTCATCTCTAGAATGTATGAATCTGCAGCTGCAGCTGACAGAACTTAACACACACACACAGTGTCAGACATTGGCAAGCCAGCTGAGAATAGCTACAATCAGATGGATTTCATTTGCAAAAACCTGTTCTTTGAGTGTTACAATCTGTGGCCTGAAAGTTAGGGGAAAGGTTCCATTCCCAAATGGGCCATTATGGCAAGATACAGGAAATAAATCCAAAAGTAAGTAATGCATTGTGAGAAAGAGGAGGAGCGTGGGCAAAAATAAAAATAAAACTGCTCTGTCCTCTAATGCAAAGCCTACAAGTAGTTCTCAATAATGAAGACATGCAAAGTAAGAAGGGCAGCTGCTGAAACTTATCCCCTGTCTTCCAGATCTCATACTTTCCTGTTCATCATGCTTCATTGGGAACCTGGCTGAGCTTCTCTCTGTGTGCAATTCTGGCACAATATGTTTTTCTCTTCCTTTCTTTTTCTGACTTTACTTTTCTTTCACCCCTGTAAAACTCCTATGAAATGTTCTCCTCAGAGATGCTTTGTATTTGGCATAATCCCATCTAAAAATAATAATTTTTATTTCATTTCTCAAGATTCCTTATGAAAAATTCAAAAGTGTAATAAACACATTTCATCCTCTTTATTCCCACCAAGTTAACAGTGGGCTGGATTCAAACTTAGGGTACACTAGTGAAGTCAATGGGTTTGATTTCAAAGGGCCTACTCTAAGTATCGAATTGAATTGAATATTTATTACGGTCATTGACCAGAACCAACAATAACATTAAAAACAAGGAAACAATCAATCAACAAAACATGCATTACTACTATACACCATTACACCAGCATACATATCAAGTTCACAACAAAATTTTATATCAAAATTATAATAGTCAAGCAAGGCCAGAGTCAGAGGTTAAAAAGGTGCGGCATATTATGGCAGTCGTACAAAATTTAGCCACTCTATTAGTAATATGAGGAACCGTGTCAGCGAGTAACAGGGAAATATAGAATTTATCCGTTCTACCTGGGCAATTACATAGGATAGGAAGAATAAGCTCTTCACGAAGATCCCGGTAGAAGGGGCAATATAAAAGTACATGCCCCACTACTCTAAGTATCTGGATCCAACCCAATGTGTTTACACAGCTAGGTATTCTGAGATTCACACATTACAAAACAACCCATTAGGTTGCAACCCTATACCTGGGAGTAAACCTATTGAACTGAATGGGATTTACTTCTGAGTCACCATGTATAGGATTGTACTGTTAATTCACTACATTCTCTATTTTGTTTACACAATCAATTAATTAAAGGAATTAATGAGTGGAGGACCCCTTCACTAGAGGGCCCAAACTCACATATATCACCTTAGTTTAGGTAACTATGAAGATAAATAGAGTGACATCCTCAGATAAGATGAGACTGTATACCAGCCTTCCCCAACCAGGTACCCTCCGGAGTTTTTGGACTTCAGTCATGTTAATAATATATCAAACTTGTATTATCCATAGACTTCATCAACATGCTCCTACTTCCCTCCACAAAGTCATAAGCAAAATATTGAATGAAAGATTGACCTTAGAGCTATTCCACATGTTAATGAGTTATACCTGTGAAGATGGGACATGGCGGAGGTTAAGCTAAGTTCCCCCTTCCCCTTCCTCTGGTTGATTTTGAATTATTTCACCCTTGTTCTCTTGCTCTTCTTTGGAATGCGTTGGGAGTCCTTGGGTAGCGTGAGATAGTTAGTGGCACCTGGGAGATAGCAAGTTATCTGCAGAGCTGTGTAGCAAGGCCAGAAGTTAATTGGGATGAAATCATGAGAAAGTGCCCACAGCTGGGAAAGGGCAGGGGGGGCTCCTTCAGAAGGCAGGAAGACGGGATTGGTGGAGGTTGGGCAGGAAAAAGGACCCTGGCTTTGGATAAAGGAGTTGGGTGGAGAAGGCACGGGGTTCTTCCTTCGGGCCTGGATGCTGTGGAAGTTCCATCATGGGCAGGTATGCCGGATTTGCAGGATAGCTGGGGAAGATAGGCCTGGTTTGGCTCGAGCAGTTCTTTGCAGACTTTTGGGGTTTGTTTTAGATATCCTTTTAGAGTCCCTTTTTATTCCCATCCCCCTTTCCTCACAACAACCTACCTCACCCCCTTTTCCCTACCTTCTTTTTAGCCCTTTCTTATAAGGGATTATTTTTATGTATTGGACCATTGGAGACCCTACACTGCTTAATTCTTAATTTTTGTTTTAATAAAGTCTCCATCTTAAAATTGATGTGTGTTCCTTTCTTGGTCTGTAAGGCTGGGCTGCTACACCAAATTGGTGTAAAGGAACCAGGGAGGTGGGTGGCAGTTCAGGGGTAAACTGGTACTGTGGCCTACCTTGTAGGATGGGCGTAAGCAGCCGTCTTTCACAATACCTATATTGAATCATATTTGTAATAACACTGAATTGAATTCTTGAATAAAAGACCGGTGCTAGAGGTGATACACAAGTTGCTCCTGTTCATCTTGAAAACTGTTTTGTTTTTTGTTTTTGGTGTGTGTGTGTGCTGAAGCACAACACTTTGGATTGTTTCCAGGTTTATGCAAGCGGAAGGCTGCTCATGCAACGGGGCTTTCTTGCTCCATGCACACACATAGCCCGCATGCCTCTTCTGAGTGTCAGAGGGCCTTCATGAAAGGGCTGTAGATGTAGCAAAGGGCTGCAGTGGGAAGAAAGAGTCACCAGAATTCAGGCAGAGGCAGCTTGCACAAGCAAACATAGATTAACATGTTATAAAATAATGGGCCAAGTAAGTTTTATTTTTTTCAGATTTCACTTGTGATTTCCAATGTAGTGTCGTATCAAATAAAGAGTATGGCCAAACAATAGGACATGAAATAAATGTTGGAAACCCATTTTTAGGAGCTGTATTTATCTCTGCATCATGCAGTGTGTACAAAGGCAATTAAGGGCACAATCCTATGCAAGTTTAGACAGAAAAAGGGCCTACAACTCCCATCATTCCCCCATGTCTAAACTTACATAGGATTGTACCTTAAGGCTACTTTAGATTTTTCTGGTACAGAGTTATCATTCTTAATCATCAAGGTCCATTTATTAGAGTTACAGTTCCAGTGTTTACCACACCATGCACCAAAGGCTTGGGACCCTTATTGAAATACACAGCATAAGGTCATGCATCTGGAGACCAATGGAGCAATCCTAACCTCAGCTGGAAGCAGGAAGTGGCGCAAGTGCTGCTCCACTGGCGAAGACAGAGCTACACCAACAGGACAACACCTAAGCTGTAGCACATAAATGACCAACATCAGTGGTGGGCATGAAGATGCCACATCCAAAGTCCCATCATTTCCCTGGCATGCCCACAGAAACAGCAAGGCTCCACACAAGCCCTGAAGCTGGCATAGTTAATTGCCCAATGGGAGGGAAGAAGAAAATGCTGCCCCATATGTCCTGCCCACAGAAAAAAACAGCAGGGCAATGGATGTGGTGGTTGCCCCACTAGCAAGTACACACACAGTAAATGAATGGTAGAATTGTTCTGTAAGAAACAAGAAGCAAGCAACTGCAGTTCTCAGTGTACTTATTTATGGAGAGCAAGCCCCATTGACATCAACAACTTACTTCCTAGTAAACATGTTTAGGATCAGGAGGTGCAGAGCAAAAAGAGAACTAGGGATGATGGTCAACCACAAGAAGAACAAGAGCTACCAATATAAATTAAATGTAAAGAAGGTAAATGAAATTTCTGGTTGCATCCCGAATTCCATTCCAAGCAGGAACATTAAAATATTAATCATTTTATTAATATGAATATTAATAGAATGCATGAATTAGTATGTTGCATACTATGTCCAGTTCTTGTCACCTATCTTCAAGGAAGGTAAAAATTGTCCTAGGTGCAAAGATGAGGCACTAGGGGCAGAATCCAATTTTTGCATTTTGTTAAATGGTTACAAACTACACCTCGAATGGCCATTGGGAGCTTGGGGAATGAGTGAAGTATTGGATACAAAACACAACTAATTGCATTCAAATAGAGTGAGCAGTGACTCACTACCTACATCTAAAGCATTCAGCCAATTAAAGCAGAAGGAAAAATAGCACTTCCTGGGCAATGTCCTGTTTTGTTTTGTTTTCTCTTCTTTAGGAAGTCCTATGCATCATTGCATAAATAGCAACTAATAAACATAATATGAAACAAGGCAGTGTTGTGATATTTTTCAGTAATTACTATTTATCAGGAAGAGGAAGTGTGAAGTTGAATATCTCTATGTGGAAAAGATTGCTACCTATTTTCCTCAGGTCTTGTTATTTAGGAAAAATATTCAGCCACACGGAGGCTGAAAACTATCAGACCTTGTTTAGGCATAAAATCCTATCCTGAACACCTTGAACATTTTGTCTCTGCCACATTGTGCGCTCACATGTTATGAGGATTTTTTTAAAAATTTCCTTTGTAAGGCAATAAATCATGATAGGAAGGAAGAGTTTATTGTACATACCATTTCTAGACACACTCGTATTATTACATTGGAATGAACTATTTTTTAACGTAATAAACAAAAACTTAGCAGCATTAAAAGAATATAAAAACCATAAAAGTATAGTTCTATGCCATCTGTCAATGCCTTTTTAAACATTTTGAGCAGAACAGATATCTCCTCAGGCTAGGCATGCATCTTCCTACTTCACATACATACTCCAAGTGGCACGGCTTCCAGTCAAAACAAACATTTGTTCAGTGAGTTTCCACTTTCATTTAACATAAAACAAAGTGAGGTTTGCAAATGCATGCTAAT
Organism: Shinisaurus crocodilurus; assembly: GCA_021292165.1. Lineage (NCBI taxonomy): Eukaryota > Metazoa > Chordata > Lepidosauria > Squamata > Shinisauridae > Shinisaurus > Shinisaurus crocodilurus. Next base: position 145,418,765 of record CM037880.1, read on the forward strand.
CCCAGTAGCACCCAGTCCACAAATACCACAGCAGCTTTGTAGCGGCAGATCAAATTGTACTACCAGTGTTTCAATGGCATCTAAAGCCATTCCTGTATACATAAATCCTTTACTCTGTCTAATTTTGATCAGGGTTGCCTGGCTGGGACAAAGAACAAGATGCTCTCCCCACCCACCCACCCACCCTATTCAACATACAGAAGCCAACTGGACTGGCAGTTGAATTTTACTTTAACATTGGCAAAAGGACAGCATCATCCAATGTACCAAAGGGAAGCATGCTAACTTAGGGAGTGCAGGGCATGCCACATAGCACACACTACGCAGCCCCCTAACAGAACAGCCAGGGGGCTCAGAATGGTGGGGCACTACTGGTGCCCCCCCCCACACACACACACAGAGACCAGCACCCACCTCCTGAAGTGGCTATACCACTTGGCCTAACAGTAGGGCCAGCCCCAATTTGGAATGCATATAAAAACAATTATCTGGTTATACAATTATACAAAGCACATTGAGTATAAGGGTGGAGTCTGAAGCGATGGCTCTTGTAGTTACCATTTGCCTGAGTGCATGTTGGACTCACAGTTGCCTGGCAGAAATGAAATTTTATAAGTTTGCTAGGAGAGGATGAGCTGTGATTGTGGCATATGTCTCTGAGTCTGACATGACAGAGTGGTATTCAGGCAACTATTCATAACAAGAAAAAGTCATCCCATATTGCAGGGGTGGGCAGAAAGTAGAACTCCAGATGTTTGGAACTTTAACTCCCAGCATTCATGAACATTGGCCATGCTGGTAGGAGTGTCTGGGAGTTGAAGTTCCAAACATCTGTAGATCTACCTTCTGCCTATCCCTGCTATATTGGAGAGTCCCTTCCAATCTGATATCACCTAAAATGGTTAACTGAACCCATCTTTAGACATTTAGGTATTCATATTTAAAGGGTAGGAGGAAAAGATATAATTTTGATGGATGTGTTGTGTATGATAGCATTTCTAACTAACCATCTTAATGCCACTGAATGGAAAGAGTATAATAAATCAGCAATCTTGTATCTTATTCCTGCAGTACTATTCTGGTTTTATCTCACAGGTTTGTGAATACTGTCTAATTCTTAGCCTCCTTCCTCAGCAGTGGGAGTCTTAAATATTCAAGGTCTAACCTGTCACCATGTTATTAAGCCTCTGAGGCCAAATTTACACTATCATCTTTTACATGTCAAAGCTAGCAGGTTTACAAGAACTGACCTGGTCTTGTGAATGGTTCAGTGTGCATCCAATTGCAACTCAAGAAGCTGGAAAACATCTTTGAAAACTGGGTTGGCCAGGGCATGTGGAGTTGCAAGTTGGACACATATTCACAGGCAAATCAGCTGAAAGATATGTCAACTAGTTTTGACTGCAAAATGTAAAAACAAAAAAAACCCCTAAAACACCTTGTGTGAATTTATTTGACATGATTTTTAGGCTGCCTTTAAGGATAGCATCACACCATTCTTTGTGCATTCCTAATCATGGTTTGTGTTAATTTTATCAAAGCAATGCTACATAGGAAGAAAGAGAGAGAGAGAGAGAGAGAGAGAGAGAGAGAGAATGCTGTTTCTTTATTTATACTCACTACAAACTATGTAAACCAGCCAATCAAATGATAGATGCTCCCATTTCCCATCATAATTAGCTAAATATTCTTTTACTTAAACAAGCTCTCATTTTGTTATAGACACAGTATAATAGATCCATTAACATGGTCTATCAGAGGCCAGGGATCTTTTATTTATGAGTGCAAGTACAAATGGTAACTATTTTTTATATGTATTTTTCTTCTTCATACCCTACACTGTGTAATGGCTTGGCTCCAAACAGTAATCACACAATGGGTGCCTTTTCTTCTTTCCTGACCTACCACACTGCACATGATTTAATCCATTGTTTTGGATGTTGCTGATGATTTATTGTACAAAAAATGTAAATGATCTGGATGGCAGATGTTTTATATTTTCTGACCATTCATTTTCAGTGGGAATGTAATTAAAATTTATGAAGTGTATCTGCTGAATTGCATTGGCAATTGATGATCTCTTCCAGTCCTGTCTGTCTGGAGATGATGAGCGATTGTGGACAGTGAGATGTGTTGACAAGGACAGAAACAGACGTGATGTTACTGTCAGGAGTGAGGCTACCTGAGAAAAGGGCTGTGTGTATTTTTCCCTTACTTTTTCCCACAGGAAGAAGGTGGCAACTAGAGCTGTCTTTCTTCTTGCTAGACAGAGTACAAAGCCCCGTCGTTCTCCTGAAAGCTGTCACTCTTCACAAGTACAATCTCTGTCTCCCTCAGCAATAGGCATCTGGAAAGCAAGATATCATTTACAGCAGCCCATGTCAGGGATATTAATTAAATTCCTGATGGCCACCCAGAAAAGTTAATGAGTGTAGATTTCACAACATCCCAACTCATAAAGCTACACGTTTAACCCTTTAAGTGCTAATTTCAGCCTTGTTCCAAGTGGGAGGAAGAAAGATAGGGAGAGATGGTATCGGGAAGAACCTGATGAGAGAAACATATCAGAAGGGATTTCCAGTCAACCTAAGGAGCGCTCACTCTGTGGCCAGCTGAATGGTCTATAACAGGGTTAGGTCTGAGTGAAACCTTTATGTATAATGCCAGCTGGCAGTGATAGTGGTATTCAAAGGTGAAATCCAGATAATATTTACAAGTGACCCCCAATGTTCACTGAATTTGAGGAACTCAGATTCAATATGCCAAGAATCAGGTTTTAGTAGAGGCCTTACAGGCTACATTGCTTTTTGTAACATAATTAAAACTAAACTCAGAACCTGGGATCTGCTTTTGGACCATGGGCAGGATGTGTGGCTGAGAAAGTTGAAACATCAATGACAAGGTCAGATAGACTACAAAATACACTACTGGAAGAGACAAATTTCAGAGAGAGGATAGAATTTTATCAAGAGAAATGAAGGTGGCGTGACAGACCTCCTGTTGCCCATTGGGTCCACACTCAGGGCCTATCTATCTATCTATCTATCTATCTATCTGTATCCTGCCTTTTCCCCCAACACTGGGACCCAAGGCAGTTCACAACCTTTAAAACTCATACAATTAAAACAGAAATAGAAAAAAACAAAAGTTAAAAATAGAATTAAATCATCAATAATATTAAAAATTATATATCTATATCTATCTATCTATCTATCTATCTATCTATCTGGCATTAAAAACAGTACAATATACATAATATAAAATGTAGAGAAAAATATAGCATTCCATTGCATCACAGGCTAGTCCCAAATGCCTGCCAGAACAGGAAGATCTTTGCCTGCCTCCAGAAGCTTACCAGTGAGGGCGCCACTCTAGCCACCCTGGGGAGGGAATTCCAAAGCACTGGGGCAGCCACTGAGAAGGTCGTGTTCCCACCAGGCGTGCCTGTGATGGTGGTGGAACTGAGAGAAGGGCCTCCCCTGAAGATCTCAAAGTGTGGGCAGGCTCATAGGGGAGAATACAGGCTTTCAGATAACCTGGACCCGAGCCGTACAGAGCTTTATAGGTCATAACCAGCACTTTGAATTGTGCCCGGAAACAGACTGGGAGCCAGTGAAGCTGTTGTAACAGAGGAGTTGTGTGCTCCCTGTAACCAGCCCCAGTCAGTAGTCTGGCAGCAGCTCTTTGAACCAGCTGAAGTTTCCGAACACGCTTCAAAGGCAGCCCCACATAGAGCGTGTTACAGTAATCCAGATGGGATGTAACTAAGGCATGTGTCACTGTAGCCAAATCAAACATAATGTTCATTGTATGGATGCGATCAACATGTATGATTTCTGTAATGTAAATAGCAGCTGTGTGACAGAGGGGCCCTGAGTAGCACAGGGATGGTGAGGTGAGGATGGAAAGTTTAACCCTTTTCTCCCCTGCTGTAGTACCAATGGAAATCACCGTTCTGCCAAAGCTGTTCTTGGCATTGGAAGAGATGCCTTCACTGGCATTCATGGAGGTTTCCTTCCCAATACGAAGAGAAGCTTTGAATAAGATTTTTGTCAGGACTATGGCAGGCAGAAAGTGCTTAATTCTGCCTTCCCACACTATTTACATTACAAAAAACATGTGCTTATTCATGACAACCCACACTCAAGGGTTGAGTATGTGTTGGATTGTCATTGAACTGTGGGTTATTGTTGAAACATGGATTATTGTGTTGTCTGAACCCAGCTACACCAACAAGCCATGTCTTGTTAACCACGAACAACCCACGAAGAGAACCCATGGCTTGTTGGGTTGTGAACTGCGTTAGTTGTTCACCATGCAGATGATAGTGGGATAAAAGGTATGAATGTGCACCCCATCAGCAACACTGGTATTATGATACCACCTTCAACTCTCTCTCTTTTCAAGCTATTTTGTTTCCAATGACTAGTCCCAATTAACACCCTGGTAGCTGAATTTTGTGCTAACTGCAGTTTCTGAGCCATCTTCAAGGGCAGCCCCACATACAGGATGTTATACTTCAACTGGGAAATTATCACAGCATGGATAACTGTGGCTAGACTGTCTGTGTGTGTATGGCTGCATTCTACAACTTATTAAGTAATTTCTATTCAACCATTTCCTTCTGCAGAATTACTCTGCCCAAAGAAGTTTGAGAAAATGCAGCTTTATAACACTGAATGTCAAGGCTTCAGTCATCTAACCCAGTTTCCTAACAGCTGCCATAATGCAGGACTTAGCTGTATGTATTTATTGACAGCCAGGAATTCATAAACTGCATATAACACACACACACACACACACACACACACGTGTTCCTTGGTTTCTACCATTAGGGATAAGACAATTATATATTATAGCCCTCAAAGAAACATCTCACAAGCCTTGTCCCTCTAGTAACAATCAAGCTTAACCCCACATTTATAATAGCAAGCCAAGGACTAAAGGGGGGGGGGCTCTGCTCCACTTGCCTCCCACTATGTGTCATAGTAGCTACAACAGCACAAACTAGTCTTAGTAAGATCACATCAAAATGAATACACAGGACTGATCTGCCAGGTCACGGTCTTCAAACACAGAACAGGCATATTCACATGTAACGCTAAACATGGTGTAACACTGTGTGCAGGAGCTTGAATGAAATGAGACCAAGTGAAGCTTGCACAGTTATCTCCCCTCTCTGCTGCCGTGTGGCCAGGAGAAGGACTTCAGCAGAGTTAGTTTCACTTTCCACAAATCCTAGCTTGTGATTACATACAAACCATGGATCAAGGCAGGGCCGGATTAAGAGCATTATGGGCCTGGTGCTGAGGAGGGCGTGCGGCTGATGAAGGGGCGGAGCAACAAGCCCCAGCCCAACAGTACCTGCAAGATACTTTCTTCTTTTTGGTCCCCCTTTCCTCCGCTTACAGTAGAGGAAAGCAGGTGGAATATTCTTCCTCTTCGCTGAAGACTTTTCCCTACTTGTTGCAAAGCTCACTCCACACTTCAGGGGCGGGAGGCGCAAAGTCGATTCCCGTCCCTTCCCGTCAAAAAGCACAAGGCGCCGTTCTCCGGAGGAGGGAGGTCGTTTGCCACCGGGCGGAGCCACGGGAAGATGGAGAGACGCGAGCAGGGGAGGGCGGTGTCCCCTCCCGGGTGAGCTCGTGGGCGCTGCCTCTCTCCTCTACCTGACAGAATCAGGCAGAGAGCGAGAAGAGTCAGGCGAGCGAAGGAGCGAGCGGGGCTCTCGCTTTTCCACAGTCCAAGCGCGTTTCCCAATCCAAGCTCCTCCCGCGTTCCCTTCTCTCCTCCGCTCCGCTCCACAATGTTTCCTTCTATCCCTTCCTCCCTCTCTCCCTCCGCCACCAGCACTTCGTTCCGTCCTTGCTGAAGAGGGCGCAGAAACGCTGCGCTCCTCTTCGCTGCCGCTGCGCCGCCCCCGCCAGGCCTCCACCTCCCCGCCCGCCGCCCGCCGCCGCGCCCTCCCGTCCCGCTCACCGCTGCGTCTCCCCCCACCCTCCCGCTCGCTGCCGCTGCGCCTCCCACCACCGCTGCCATCACCACCACCCCCGACCCCCCCACCACCTACTTTCTCCGTGTTGTGTCGCTTCCGGAGCCCCGCCCGCGTTGTTTTGGCGGGAGGAACCAGGGCAACAGGGCTTAAACAGCCCTGTTGCCATGGTTTCCCCGGCAAAAAACAGCGCGGGGGTCCCGTCGCGTCACTTCCTCCTCCTCCTCCTCCTCCTCCTCGGTGGCAGCAGCGGCGGCAGCAGCAGCAGCCGCCAGGTTGGTGGTGGCGGCCGGTCCTGATTGTGGGCCTATTTCGGGGTAGGGGCCTGGAGCTGCAGCTCCAATTGCCCCTATCTTAATCCGGCCCTGGATCAAGGTTTGAAACAAACTCTGATTACTGAAACAAGTCGGCTTCACAATCCATGTTTTGTAGTTGGCTTGTTGGAAACTGACCAGAGTTTGTTTTAAACCATGATCTCTGTTTCATACATAATGACAAGCCAGAATTGTGAAAACCAAAACCCCCCACTCTTTTGAAGTCCTCCTCTCAGCCATGGAGGAGGAGGAGGAGAGGAGAGTGGGGGGGGGGGTGAATGAAGAAGCTTAACTTGGCCTCATTCAAGATTGTACATGTTACGTGTGAACTAATTCAGTCTGACTCACAGGAACAGTGCCACTGAAGTCAGCAAGAGTACTTAAAGTCAAATGTGTTGCCGGTAGCAGTTTCACATATATATCATATATTCTTGTGGCCATCAAATTTATCCTCAAGTTGTCAGGATTTAGGGAAAGGGAAAGGTCCATTAGTCTGCTATACAACTGCTGCAATAGTAGACGTACATTTTTTAGAAGCGCACATTGGTTCAGTGCTATTTTACTTCATATAAGCACAAATGTGAATGGTAATAGTGCACCCTTAACCAATTCATTGGTTAGATTAATGAGTTCAAAACATTTTGATCAACCAGAAAAAGTGCACCTGTCCTGATTAACTGTGCAGCAGATATTTTAAAAACATATTATTGCTAATACAAGTCATTATAAAATCTGCCCATGGCAAGTGCCAGCTAGTGCAATCCTATACATGTCTACTCAGAAGTAAGCCCTGTTGAGTTCAATGGTAGCCTGGAATAGGCTTCTGATGAGGATTTTAACTTACAGACAGCACATGTAGAGACAGGCAACCCTTCAGTTACCCTAGTCCCAAGCCATGAAGGGCTTTAACGGGAAACCAGCAATTTGAATTGACCCCAGGAATGGAGCAGGAGCCACTGCAGTTGAGAAAGCACCACCATGATAGAATTGTAATGCCCACTCCCAATTAGCAATCTAATGGCTGTAAGTAATCTAGTGACCCCACCCATGTGGTTTTCACTTTTCAAATATTACCATGGTGGTTTGGAACATGATGACAATATTCAATTAACCAAAAAATATTTTGGTTTATCATGCTATATGTTAAGGGTTTTCCATATTCACTCAAGCTCTCAAATGCTGGGAAATTACAGCTGTTAAGGGTGATGCCCTGAACAGACACATTATTTAGGCAATATGGATATGATATGGTATCCTATGCTGTGGCTAGTTCCTCCTTCACCACTTCCTTGGAGCTGGAATGTGGCAGAGTGTTGGACCTAAGTCCCAGATTCATCTGTTCTGTCTGGAATAGACACAAACGGAGTCTAGGCAACTGAAGCTGTAACCTATGAAATCCAAAGCCTGAATCCTTCCTGTGCCATAAACTCAAAAAGTTCTTAAAAGTAAATCTCTCTCTCTCTCTCAGCTTTTGCTCATTCTGCACTATGGGGAAATATTAACCTACTGTATGGGATTTATGTTTTAAGATCACAAAACTAACCAAAACCCTGTGTGGGAGATTAAAATTTTATTTATTTATTATATTTATACCCCACCTTTTTTCTTGCAAGGAACCCAAGGCGGCTTACATAATCCTCCTCCTCCATTTTATCCTCACAACAACCCTGTGAGGTAAGTTAGGCTGAGAGTCAGTGACTGGCCCAAGGTCACCCAGTGAGTTTCATGGCTGAGCGGGGAATAGAACCCGGATCTCCCGAGTCCCAGTCCAACACTCTCACCACTACGCCACACTGGCTCCTAAAAGAAAGAGTAAGGAGGAATGCTTTGCCTGTGGCTATCCTGTACTGAGCAGGGGGTTGGATTATTAGATGATTTCAAGGTCCCTTCCATCTCTGTCATTCTATGTGGTTGGTATTGGTTGCCAGCTGGATGCTTGTAATATGTGGAATGGTAGCTTCAGTTGCATGATAGTTTCAGTTGCACAGACTCTATGTCTATTCCGCTGAACTCCATCCTCAAACCAACCTCTCCTACACTGCCAAGTTTCAGATCAAGCCTTTGAGTCATTTTCTGAGAATAAGTCATAGAACCTACTGCCACCCCCATTTCTGGTTGTACTGAAGGAATGTGATTCACTTGACATAGTGCCCTTAACACAGGGCCACAACTGTGGCCCTATAATGGCAACCTATAGCCCTTTCTTGAATGGCAACCACACCACTGAATTCACATGAAAACTGATCCTCAACCATGCATGAAGCTCACTGGATACCCACAGGCAAGTCTCTGTCCTTCAATTCTGCTTACATCCCATGGTTGTTGTGTGGACAAAATGAGCACTCCCCCCCTCCGCCATAAGCTGCCCTCAGCTCCTTGTTGTAATAAGGTGGACTATAAATATGACAGAAAAGTGTGACTAAACATTGAAAGGTCTGCTTTTACCACTAGTACTAATTTGGATTTGGACCTCAGGAGTGTGTCAGTCAAACCCCTAATGTTTCTGTTTAACTACAACAGAGGTGACGCCTGACCTTCATAAAAGCACTTGACCTCTGGAGAAGAAGACAACTATATCAATAAGTTTCTGTAACGATTATCACGTAATGCTAAATGGTGGAGCACATCAGAGGAAGGATACTGCCGTTCTTTGTAAGACTGGTTTTGTTATATTAAACTGTCTTACAGAGTAATCCTATGGCTTCTCAGACACTGTCCGAAGAGCCATAGGATGGTATGGATTCCCACCCCTGAGGCGGTAGACACAGCTGCTACCTCAGAGGCGGGAAACTGAGTACCAGTTAGTCTGTCCCCTTCATCCTCACAGGCGCCATGGTGACTTCTCTTCAGAGTGGGAGAAAAAGGGGTGGTATGGGTGGGGAGGGGAGGGAGGAAGAGAGACCTGGATCCACTTGATCCAATGGCCACTGGAAGGTAAGTCAACTAGATGGGCCAAGAGGCCCGTCTAGCTGAAAATGGTTAAAACAGAAGACGGAGGGGCTGTAAAAGCCTCTGTCCTTTTCCTGCCCTGCCTGGCTCTAGCTGGCAGGGCTTTGGAGAGACAGAGAGCTCCAAGATTCAAGCATCAATCCCTTAGGAGGATTGCGCTCTTCGGCTGCAAATTTTAGGTAACTCCAGAGAAGCCCTGCTGATCATTCTGAAATCAGGGGTTTGAGGATTTCAGCCACAGAAGCTTAAAATGGACTATCAAAGAAAGTGGGGCCACCGAATAAGCCACTTTTAATACATTTTATCCCTCAAGTGAATAGATGTAGAGAGGAGAGCTGAGGAGCCCCAAACTCAATAATTAATTTCCACTGCTGCAGGTTTTTTTTCCTATTGACTTTTCATTAAGCTTAGCCAGGATCGTGGGCCTGTCATCCGAGGAACTTTTCCATAAAGAAAAAAGGAGCTTGCTCCCCACGTGGATTTTCCCCAAGTTTCTCAGGGTCTAGCCACAATATATGCTTGGCATCCATGACAAGGTTGTCAAAAATAATAGCTAAGGAATTCACTGTCTGTCATTCTGAAATAATTATGTACAGGGCTTTACTTGCACCCTAGATGGATTATACGTTTCATTGAGGATATATATGCAACCTTTAAAAAAAAACGTAATTCATTGAGGGCATCACTGAGATTAGCAGCCAAATGAGGATGGCGGGGAATGAAGAGCATCTGTTGATGTGCATGTTAGCCATGCGTAAGTTAGGGGGCCTGTCACTCAAAAGCCCATTAATTGCGAAATGTGTTCATGTTTTATTAGCCCTTTTATCAGGAATTAATCACTCACTTTGATATAAAATTCAGGCTTGCAAACGAACTATGTATGGAACTGTCCCTCAGATGTGAACTAGATATCAGGGGGCTTTTTTTTTAGAACCATAACAAAGATACCCAGACAGGATTCCCTCTAGATCATAACAAGCGGGTGCATCCTTATTATTAATGTTAGCAGTAGTAGTAGTAGTAGTAGTAGTAAAGTATTTTTTTAACAGCCGCCATCTAGCAACAGTAACGATAGAAGGAGCAAAGCTGTACTTACTGATGTTATTCAGGTGCACTGTTAGAACAGAAATGCAAAACAGGGATGTTCCTGTTCAGTAAATATTATCATTTTTATTCACTCATTAATTAAGTTGCTTAATTGCTGCTGTCAAAAGACTCTCAAGTTTGTGACTAAGTTGCTGTACTGTTTTGATAGTTGCTGAAGAAGAAAAAGACAGTATTTCTAGGTTTGTTGTGTACTTTAAAATAGGTAGGAGTATACACGGATGGAGACTGTAACAACCGACACTTGACACATGGGTTTGTATTGGGGGCGGGGGCAGTGTTTGTGTAGTTCTCTACAAACTGGTATTTGTGCATTTGCACTTCTATTTACTTATATGCAGAAATTATAGGCCATCCTATAACAGAAAGTTTTCAGGACAGCTTGCAACATAAAATAAAATAAAATTTAAATCCCTGAAACAATAAAAATAAAATATGATACAGCATAAACCTCAAGAAGGGGAGAATAAAAAGAGCTAAAACAGATTTAATAGGCTTGGGAAAATAAAAATGTGTCTGCCTGGAACCAGAAAGACAACCTGGGTGCCAGGCAAGCCTCTCTCTTGGGAGGGAATTCTATAACCGTGCTACCCTTTTCAGACAGCCAGTTTGGTACAGTGGTTAGAGTGTTAGACTGGTACTCAGGAGATCCAGATTCTAGTCCCCACTTGGCCTTGAAGCTCACTGGATGACTTTTGGCCAGTCACTGACTCTCAGCCTAAACTACCTCACAGGGTTGTTGTGATGATAAAACAGAGAGGAGGAGGACCATATAAGCTGCCTTGGGTTACTTGCAAGAGAAAAATGGCAAGATATAAGTGTAAGAATAAATAAATAAATTTACCAATTGCCACCTGCCATACTTCATCTGGCAAGGACACCTCTTAGCATGTCTTAGTACCAGGGCACCTGGAGAAAGGCCTCCGAAGGTCTAGGAAGGTAGATGTGGGGAGAGGCAAAGAGATACCTAAAATAAATACTAAAGATGGAGCTAGGCCAGGGCCCATGAACAAGATTCCTAGGGCGGGGCAGGGAAGGGGTGGGGGGGGGAGAGACTTAAACAAGCCTGGTAAACTCTTCCTGGCCCCTTTCTTGTAGAATTTATTGGAGCTCAGATTGTCACCATTCTGATGTTGCATCTCCTTTACACATGCAGTTGTCTGGAATAGGTGGGGATACATTGGCAAATCTTTAGATCGTAAGAACATAACAATCCTGCTGGTTCGGACAAAAGTTCTTCTTTTCTAGACCAGCATCCTGCTTCCCACAGTGAGAGCCCACCAGCAGGGCATGAAGGTAATAGCTGTTTCCTGCTATTTTCGTCTAACTTTGGTTTGTTTTTTGTTTGTTTGCTTGTTTTAACTTCATTGGGTGGGTATTGTAGTTTGAGAAATGCCTGATGAAAATCCTTAGGTCGTGAGTCTCTGTCAGACAAGTTGAACAGAGACAACTGTATCCACAGGGCTTGGCTGTAGACAATGGATTTTGTATGTCTGGGTGACACAGCTGGAAGCATGTAACTATGTGCAGTGGTCAGTAGGTTTCTGATATAAGGTGGTGCTTATATGTCCATTACGTAATTGCACTGTCATGTCTTAAATTTGTACAAGTAGGTTAAGTGTCTATTTATAGAAGTCCAAGAGATTCCTGGTGTGTGTGCGTGCGCACGCACAGACACAGAAGGAAGACAGAAGATCAGTTTATGAAACCCCTCAGCTGCTATTTCATTGGTGTAATTGATGTTCCATGGCCTGCATATTATCATTTCTGTCATTACTCTGTGAAAATCATTTTTATGCAAAATATTCCCCCTCTTTTAATCTAACTTTCCCACAAGGGCCTGGAAATGGAAATGGGCTCAATGCCCTGTCATTCAATACAATTATAAATATTTTCCCCCTCAGATGGATTATTCTAAGCTCTTTTCAGAATACATCTTTTCTGGTGCACTGTGCTGATGAATAGCCAACACTTACAGCATATTGTGCATGCAACTTGAGGTATTCTGTATGTGATAGGATGATCAGATGTCCTAAAAGCCCTGGGACACTATTAGTACCAATCTTTGTAGAACTCTAAACTTCTTGTTCTTTAATATTATTGCTGATTAAGACTTCTCATTTTAAAAAGAGGGCTGGGTTGACCAGCCTCACATGACCAACTTCTTTTTTCGAGTACAGCCATGGCCCTCCGGTGTGTTTTAAATTTACAAAGCAAATGTAAATTTGCTTTGTAAATTTACAAAGCCACCCACAATTTAGGCACAACTAATCTGGGTTAAGTGTTTCTGAGTCTGAACTCTTGCTTTAGAACACAAAAAGTGCCTTTGGGGATGAGATCAAGCACCACTTTCTCCATCATTCCTTGCAACAATTTCAGCAACCAACAGGTGGCCCACTGGAAATCAAAACGAAAGGCAGGAAGGCACCAAATGCATGGGAAAGAAGGGATGAGACCTCCAGGTGCAAAGAAATATGTTGTTGAGGCCAGTGAATTTTGAACTGAAATCTTCTTCCGGGGCACTTTTAGGTACCACCAATTTTAGTCCTCAGTCTCCAAATTCTGTTGCAAAATAATACAGGACTTCAGAGAATTAAAACTAAAACTGTTTTTTCTTGGGGATTTCCTGGAAAAATAATTTAATTTGAAATGTGTTGGGCCCTGCACCTGGAGGTCTCCTTCCTTCTGCACCCTGCAGGACACTGGAAAGTAGCCAGTGGTCTATTCATGGATTTTGGTCTACCCGTTCTGCCCACCTATTGTTCTGTATACTTCACCTCAAAAAGGAGATAGTAAAGGTGAGGTATTTCAGAAAAAAATGAACTAAAATTATAAAAATGATATAGCATTGTCCTGTGAAGAAAGACCTAACCACTTCGGTTTAGAGATTAGGAAGGAGGTGATGCAGGCTGTAATGCAGTGAGGTGAGATCTAATGTGTATCCTGTTTAACAGATTCTCAGATCTGTTAACACATGCATTAATTTGTAAACTTCATTTTTAAAATGATATTTGGTTTTTTTAGCAGGCAAAAATCTGAGTTGTCACCTGACCAAGACTTGGTCTACATGCATATTCCTGAATTACAGCTGAGGTGAGAACTGTGGGATAAATACTTATGAATATTTATGAAAAAGTAGATAGTCATGTTGCGTCGGATGCATCCAGGAGTCAAAAGCTTCACTGAGCATGCAGAGCTAACTGCATCTCTGCCTAAAGGAGTCTTCCCCAACCTGATGCCTTCCAGAAGTGTAGTCCAACAGGTTGGGGAAGGCTAGTCTAAACTGAGGCACATATGCTCAGGGCCTCTTGGTCATAAGCTATAGATGCAAGTCATTCCCTGTCCATAAAATCGTTGTCAAAATGCACATCCTAAGGAAGTAATTATCTACTAAAAACTTCTCCTATTTAGACAGTTTAGGAACAATCAGAAAGCAGTCAAAGCCCAAACCCAAACAGGAAGCCCAAACAGGAACCCTGTAAAACCCCACATGTCAAGGAGAGCTGATAGCCAACCTGAGTAGGTGGAGGCACTTTAGTACCTCGGCACCCTTTTCTAACTGTCCTTTATTTATTTCTAAAATGTACAGACTTCCCTTCATCCACAAGGGATCCCATGATGGCATAAACAACAGTAAACAACAACAACAACAAAAATGGAAAGACAAATTAAAACAACAACTCTTCAACCAGCAAGCCAAACGAAAACACAACAATCAGTTCAAAAATAAATTTAAATGTTTAAATTCCAAAGTATTGAAATGTTTAAAAACTTGGGCAAAAAGAAACTTTTTAATTTGGCGCAAAAAAGAAAAGAAAGTCGCAGCAACCGCATCTCCTGTGGGAGGGCATTTCAAAATCAGGGTGCCACCACACAGAAGGCCTTCTTCTCCTTTGTAAATGCATGCTCTATGCCTCCCACTGACGGCATCGGGCATTTAGAAGAGGAATACTGAGATGTTCTAATCTGCAGCCGGGGTGCCATACTACATGAGCTGAGGGTTCCTGGTTCTAATCTTGACATTTCTTGATATTCTAAAACCACTTTGTCCTGGGAGATCATGATGCTGAGTGGCGGCATCAACATCAAGCCCTTGTGCTAGCCATTTCCTCAGGGAAGCCTAGCAGGAGAATCTAGCTTTTGCCATCATTTGACTGGCTAGGAATTAATTATTCAACTGGAGAATGGCTGCATTACCTTCACGTATGAACTACCTTCAGAGCTCAGTGGTAGAGCACATGCTTTGCATGCAGAAAGTCCCAGGTCCGACACCCAGCATCTCCAAGTAAGGCTGGGAAGGAAAGACCCCTGTTTGAAATCCTTGAGAATCGCTGCCTCTCAGGGTAAACAATACTGAGCTACGTGCACCAATGGTCTGACTTGATATAAGGCAGCTTCCTACATTCGTATGGCGATTCTCCAGGAGTTACCAAACTGCCCATGCCAGCCCCAGTAGTGGTGGCAGCAACAATTTCCTGTGCCTGCTCCACTGAGCATTAAGAGATCTTTGCTTGAGTTGCATGATAAGCAAGAACTGACTATGGGCTGCGGTCTGAGCAATGACTGTTTCTTTGGGAGGCCAAGATGCAGCCAAGCATCAGGCTCTTTCCTAGCCAAGATATCCATATCCAACCTCCTCCTGTCTCCAAACAAGCCATAGTTAGCATGTATTTGCTAGCATGAGCTGTAGCTTAGTTTAGACTTTATGCTACAGTTTAGACTATTTGTTTTCTCGAATGAAACATAGAGTGTTCGAGGATCGGGATATTTGTAAGAAGACCAAAACACTGGTTTATGAAGCCATTGTATTACCAACTTTATTGTATGCCTGCGAAACATGGACTATCTATAAACGTCACCTCCAACTCCTTGAAAGATTTCATCAACGTTGCCTCCGGAAAATCCTGCAAATTACTTGGGAAGATAGGTGAACAAATGTCAGTGTACTGGAAGAAGCAAAGACTACTAGCATTGAAAAAATGATCCTTCAACGCCAACTTCAGTGGACCGGTCATGTTGTTCGAATGCCTGACTGCCGTCTCCCAAAGCAGTTACTTTATTCCCAACTCAAGGATGGAAAGCGGAATATCGGTGGTCAATATAAGAGGTTTAAAGATGTTCTTAAGGCTAATCTAAAAAAATGCAATATAAACATCAAAAACTGGGAAGCTCTGGCCCATGAAAGATCTAACTGGAGGTTGGCCTTTCACAAAGGTTCCATGGACTTTGAAGAAGCCCGAGTGCAAGGTGAAAGGGAGAAACGTGCTAAGCGAAAAGCACGTCAAATGAATCCTTTACAGGACCATCTTCCATCTGGTAACCTGTGTCCTCACTGTGGGAAGCTGTGTGGATCTAGAATTGGCCTCCACAGTCACTTACGGACCCATCGCTAGAGTCTACACAATTTTCTTTAGAATTTTCCTCCTTTTAAAATCACCTTTTTGTAAATTTTTATCCTGGAAGACAATCTTACTCGGTCACGAGTGATCGCCTGACTGACTGATTGATAAGGCTATCGATGGCTAATATTCATGATGGATATATGCTGCCCCAGAATCGGAGGCAGTATGTATGCCTCCATATACTAGTAGCTGAGAAACATGAGTGGGAGGGTGCTATTGCTCTCATGCCCTACTTTTGGGCTTCCCACAGGCAGCTGGTTGGCCACTGTCTGAACAGAATGCTGGACTAGATGAACAAACCCTTCATCTGATCCAGCATGGCTCTTCTTATGTCATCTTTGCAATTTGGGGGTGGGGCTACTGAGTCCCTCTAATTTTTTTTAGAAATATAGAAAATACAGATGGTTTCTTCTCCATAGCATGCAGAGTTATGTGCATGCTGTGTGTGTGTGTGAGAGAGAGAGAGAGAGAGAAAGAGAGAGAGAGAGAGAGAGAATAGATGGATTTATGTTGTAAGGAAAAATCTGTAAATTATATATTTAAAAAGTGTCACTACATCAGCAGGAGTAGTACCTTAGAAATACGGAATATGTGAACACTCAGTACAGTTTGTACATTCTTCCATGAAGTTGACAGGGGGTTTTTATTACTTACAAATATGAAGTGGCATCAATAGGGGTAGCAATTCTGTTTTGAAGGTCAAGCTACAAATGAAACCAAGGTGGGTTAAGGAGCTTTTGGCCCCACAGAGGCCCAGATCACACTTTAATGTGTGTCTAAGTTGAAGATGGGGTCACAAGGTGAAACAGAGTTCAACCATAAGTTGACTGATAGCTCTCTGGGATGGGGTGGGGGCGGGATGGGGTGGGGGGAGAAGGGTGTCTAGACTCAGGAAAAAAGTCACTGGAGGTTCATCCTGCCTGAGAGAAATTCCTCTCAGCAGTAGCCTTCCCATTGATGAATTGACCCATGGCCCTGAGACGGAGCTGGCAGTTTGCACTCACTTGTCTCCAACAGATGTGATATAGCTCCTTAACAGATGCATGCTGCCAAGCCCTGTCATTCTCCAAACCAGCAGCAGCCACCCAGAGTCCTGTTCAGATAACCAGTGCTCAAAAAATAACTGAAAGGCAGTAGTGAGCAGCAGAGGAGTCATATAGCTCCTGCTTTTATTTACTTTTTTTTAATTTTTAACTGTATTTATTTTTCCAGCTTGTTTGCACAGGGACGGTGGGGGTGGGGAGAAATGTCACTCAATTATTTTATCCCAGAGCTTTCTTTCGTGGATTCCAGCGTTTATTTACATTTTTAACTTATTTTTATCCCACCTTTCAGGGTAAAGCCCTCACAGTGCAGTTTAGAGAATAAGAACTGGGATTAAGAACATCATAATGCAAACATTTACTATAAAGTGCAATCCATTAAAACACTGAGAACCTGAAACAGCAATCAAGAAAGCACTTGACAGGATAATGTTTTTTAGGATCTATTTAAAAAATCAGCAAGCCGAGGGCCAAATTATGAGTAATTCCCTTCCCCCACTTCTTTGAGCAAGAGTGACAGAGCAAGGGAATGTCCAGTAGGAAACGCTGAGCATCCCCAATTTCATCTACAGGAATTGGACTCAACTGGCATCTACCTGCAAGTGACCCTTAAGTACAATATTACCCAGTGAAGAAAAACTGAGGGGAACCTCATTGTAAAATTCAAGTTTCTCCAAGTGTTAATTTTAGCAGCAGTGTGCTTTTCTGATTGCTGACAAAAATGCTTTGAAATTAAAAAAAAATATTTTGTTTCATACTTTAAAAAAACCCCAGACAAAATTAGAGAGATGCATCTAAGATGATTATTTTTCCTTCCTTAAGAGCCATGATGGATCAAAGCAAGAAAGGAGGTATCTCAGAACTGACACATCTCTAAAAATTTCATGATTGTCTGTATTTGATGTGACACGTCACCAGACTGTATGTCAAATCTGGGAAAAATCTTACAAAAATATCAAGATGAGATGCAGAGTTTGGTTAACTACATTTGTGATGGGTGGGATTGCAGAATTGGGAACAGTCCTTACTTCTTCCCAGTCATTTAAAATAAATATAGCATCTCTATACTCACTCAATCTATGGATTTAAAAACAACAACAAAAAAACCTCCTATATGTAATAAAGAACAATTATAAGTGGTTGTTGCCTTATTAAAGAGTTATACCATCACAAAACTAGTCCTGCCTGAGAGCAGTGGCAAGTGTAATAATCTTTCAAATCAATGGGGCACTTTCCCATTCATCTTACAGTATCCCAGCCATACCCTTTTATTATCTAGAATATACAGACATCAATTATTCAAATTTCCTAGAATTAGTAGTCACCTATGGAATTCTTAACAGTGTTTGACAGGAGAAAGAACAGTCATCAAAAATTCAGAGATTTCAATTTCTTCTTTCCTCACAAACACCACACAGCTCACCCCTCACTCCCCACAACATTGCCACCAGAACACAAAGATCTCTGATGAAGATGTCTTTACTCAAATATTATGATTTCTGGACTAAGGACAAGAGCGACATATAATGATAGCAGAATGACTTTGGTAGCATAAAGATTCTACAGGTGAGAAAACTAAGGCTGTAATCCTACACACACTTCCCTTTGTGTAAGTCCAGATAGTACTTAGTTCTGATTAATCAATATACACATGCAGTTTAAAAAGACAACAAAAAAACATACATCTACAGCAAGGGTGGGAACTATAGCCTTAAGGTTGGATGATGCAGCTCTTCGCTTAATTGCACCTGGCCTTTTAAAGTTCTCCTCAGGTGGAAAGCTGCCCAGAGCTGCCACCTGCCAGAGGAGGCTGGTGACTCCAATTTCGTTGGGACTCCATTACAGGTTTTGCAGGTTTTATTTGGAGCTTCATAGAAGCTATCCATGGTGCTGAACTCTATCCCCAGAATAGGTTCACCACCGTGGAGCACCATGAATGGTCTCTATGAAGCTCCAAATTAAAGCTGCAAAACCTATAATGGAAAAGGAGCCCCACTGAAATAGGAGTCACCAGCCTTCCCTGGGGCACCTCCCACCTGAGGAGAGCTTGTGGATCGGGCCAGCTGACAGCCACCCTGATCTGTGCTTTCAATAGTATGCCTTCTCAGATGGGAGGCAGTTCAGTGCCCACCTGAGCAGAAAAGTGGTGCAGATCATTTCCATTTTCAAAGGTGTCCCTCTTTTTATTTCTGTGTGACCCTCAACTGATTTTTTTCTGCAGGTCAATGGCCCGTGTTAGAAAAAAGGGTCCCCACCACTGGTCTACAGCTTGGCAGCAGGTGATGTGCAGCAAGGATCAACTGCAGTATAGAGCTTTAATGGCTTCACAACTCCATCCTTCACATATATTTGTGACTATGTATCATCTCTCCTAAACCTTAGGATTTAGCTTGCAGCTTTCCACAACCTGGTTCCCACCAGAAGCTTTAGACTACAACTCCCAGCATTCCTGACCATTGGTCATGCTGAATTCCAAAACATCTGAAGGGACCCAGGTTGAGGAAGTGTGATTTTACTATGTCATATCTCTCCAGCTAGCCCCTCCACCTACTTCCTGTCCCATTAACTAAACTGTCTGTGCTGTTATTGCTGACTACGCAAAAGCAGGGAACAGGACAGTTCTTACAATACAACCAGTGCAGGCGTATTCTTATATAAGGACTTTCCTTTTGTGCCAACAAAACCTTGATTTGACAATCCAGGCTGTTCCTCTGACAGAATAACTGCCCTATTTGAAGGGCACATCATACTGTAATGCAACCTTCAAATGGCACAATTTAGATTTAGGTAAATAAATCAATGCCATGTCTATCCTTTCCGTGTCTGAAGGCATGTCTTTCAAAAACTACTTAGTATCAGTAGGTATCCAACAGGGGCTGTAAATATTTGTGGCTAACCTGGATTTTGTTTGGGTGAACAGGCACTGTATAAAAATTCTTCACCCACAGACTGAGGGTCCAAGTACCATTTCGGAAGGCCTACTACAAACTTGTAATAGAGGTCCCCTCCCCCCCACACACACCATAATCCCAGTTCATATGTACAATCTCATGAGCCATGAAAGAAACGTTTCTATTTTACTTCTTTAATTACATTTGCTACATTTCTGAAATTACCCCAAGGGCCACATCAGGATTTTTCTACCTCTGCTCTACCATACCTTGATCCTGTTCCCTTTCTTCTATGGCTGTTTTTGTTTAACATAACATCCATCCTACAAAGCTTCTTGATTATTTTGTAACATTGTGTCTATTCCTAATAAAGGTATTATCCTATCAGTGTTTTGATTTTTTAATTATTATTATTCTAATGGACCAGCATAAACCAATTCGCTACAAAGCTTTATTTTTCTGACCTTTTTCAATTATCTCCCCAAAGTGACTGACTATTTGTGGAAGCATTCACTGGAATTGCATGATACCTCTGGCAGCTTTACTTCATCATCAACTGCCATAAACACAGCCTCTGTACTGAAATTATTTTCATCTTGTGTTCTTCATCTGCTTCCCTAGTTACTGCTACGGCGGCCATGTGTCCTACTTTACAGAGGGCATCACTCTGCTTGAAGGTGTCCTCATATGTGGAACTAAGTAGGAGAATTGGGCAGCAAACAGGAAGAGTAACTCAGTGATGAAGAGGAAAGGGAACAGATTGAGGGGACGGCTATCAGGAAGTGACATGGGGCAGAGACAGAAGAGGAGAGACACAGAGAGTGAAGTCCAAAGCAGCCATTACTTTAAATCTGTGTCTAGCAGCTATGCTTCCCCCTATTTTTACTCTAGAGTAAGTGCAGGGGTCTATTCTTTTAAGATCCAAATTAGGCCCCATGTACCCATTCTAGAGTAAAAAGCGGGGGGGAGAGATAGCTGCTCGCTACAGATTTAAAGTAACGTCATTTTGGCCCTGAGTTGGAAGCATGCTTATTTAAATAAAGGACTTTGCATTATGTAACTCCTGCCTGATTCTTTAACGGTTGCAAAACACTACTTGGAAAACCAGTCCAAGTCCAGTTTAAAGGTAAAGAAACATAAGAAGGAAGAGCTGGGTCTTCTTGAAGCTGCCCTGGCTCAGCTTGTCTGAGTGTGGAAAGCTAAGCAGGGTTAGTTCCCTTTGTTTAACCTCCTTATGTTAAATTGCCTAGTTATTACTTGGATGGGAGACCCCTCCTCTAGTTTCCTGCATTAGCAGGGGGTTGGACTCGATAGCCTTGTAGGCTCCTTCCAACTCTTATGATCTATGAAATCTATGAAACAGTTAGCCCCTGGACAGAAGACTCAGCAGACATATGGGTCACCTGGTCACAGTCAACCCCATGATGGCAAGATGTATTTATTTCTACTTAAATTACAGTAATACCTTGGATTGCAAGTAACTTGGTTTGAGAGCGTTTTGCAAGACAAGCAAATTTTTAAATATTTATTTAATTTTTTTTTACTTGATATACAAGCGATGTTTTGCAATACAAGTACTGTAGTACGGCTTAAATTAAAAATCTCTGTACAAACTTTTTTGGGGGGATTTCGTTTTGATATAAGAGTGTTTTGGATTACAAGCACGTTTCCGGAACGAATTATGCTCTCAATCCAAGGCATGACTGTATAGCAATTATTTCTCAATGTGCATATATAAGTATAGATTAGCATATGAAAAATTTAAGCCAACCTCTTGTCCTCTGTTTTGGTGGTGCATTTCCTCTCTTTTGAGATGTGTAAGTGGCCGCCCTAGCTAGTATATTGCCTCAGCTAGACTGCAGAAAGGTTTAGTCTGATTTGAAAACCTGGAGGATTGATTGGTGTCCTATAGCTTATTTTAGTTCCCTTTGTTTAACCTCCTTATGTTAAATTGCCTGGCTGTCCGATTTGTATTTATGGGGGTGGGGTGTAAACTAGACATTTATTCACGTATATTTTGGGCCTGGAACTCTGACCAGCAGCACTGGCTCCCACTGTCCCAGGGATCAATATTCCTGATTTTTAAGGTCCTCTGCCTGTTCCACCAGCTCTCCCTCCCCCGCTACCTATGCATAAAGAACTCTGGAGTCTGGGACTTGTAGTTCTTGAGAGGGCATGCCACATAGAGAAGCACAAATGTCTCTGGCTCTCAAACTACATTTGCTTTATGGATTATGATTTTGCAATACAAATTGCAGGCCATTAAGTAATGGATGTGAATCAGTCAGCCCAAAGTCACACGGTTTTGTGGCAGTTAGGAATGATGCTAATGCAGGGGTGGAGAACAGTGCTAGCTCCAGGTTTTGGGGGGGGGGGGCTTGGGCAAGATGCCTTCAGTGGGCTTCCTCCCTGACCCTGACTTCTTCCTTGCTGCTGTCACCACTTCTCATTCACTTGATGACTTCCTCTAAGTCCAGTCCACAAAACCAGTCAGAGAGAGATTGCAAGGTACATGGAGGAGGAGGAGGAGGAGGAGGAGGATGTTCCATCTCCTCATGCTTGTCACTGCCCTCACGCCCAGAAAGGGCAGGTGAACAAACAGTGACAGCATGGAGGAGATACAGCAGGACTCGAAGGCCTCAGAGACTGACACTGGGGCCCCTGCTTGGGTGTGGGCATCACCAAGTGCCTAGTGATGCCGACCCTAGATGCCGGCCCTGGCGCTGGCCTGACATACCACTGTAACTGAAGTAAATGGGAAATTACCTTAGTGCCAGCACTGTGCCTCACAGCCTGCTCTCAAGTACTACAGGGGGAGGGCTAGTTCTATATCTGGTGAAGGGGATGAGCTTTCCCTTTATGTTAGCACCTGGAGGAACCTTGTGCCAGGTCTTCTGAACGATGGCTCAAACCATTTGTTTAATTAGCTTGTGAACCTGATTGCTATACCCTCACAACACAATCTTCAAAGTTAAGTGTCTTACAAATACAACACAAAGATTAAAAAGGCCATCAGTTAAGGAGAACAATTCAAAATCTAATACAGCTAGGAAAGCAGATGGCTATATTTTCTGTCATGAGAAAATAAATATAGAAATGACATCCAGTGGGGGGAAAGCCATTGCCCAGTGTTTGGGTACATCTGGAGACATTAGAACTTTGAGCAATTCTCTGTCACTCTCTCCCCCAGAATCTTCTGTTTGCACTTACAAGACATGCTTCTTCTTTGCTTCCCAAAATTCTTCTTTTTTTAGCAGCTTTTTGTTTTGCCTCTAGAATCCCACTTGTCTCTTTACATTAATCAGGACAAGCTCTCTTTGTATCTATTCTAGCCAAGCTCATGTTCCCCCCCTTCCAGGTAGGGTCACACACAACACGTCAGATTTTTATTTCTATTTTTTGTGGGCATTTTCCTTCCATTTATGTTCACCACCTTTTTTTCCCCCTTAAGGGAGGCAAATACTTCCTAGTGTTGAGAGTGGAATACAACAATTCCTAAATCTTTCTAGCTTTCCCCAAACACACCACTGCAAAACTCTAAGGATAAAAGCAGATATTCTAAAAATTAAAAAAAAATGTAGCATGAAGCTATAATATCGATTTGGATTAAGTTAGTTACCTATGTGCAATGGGGGAGGTCCTTATCACAAAAGCCGCAGCCAGGGAGGAAGACTTATTTATTTACTCCCCAGTATGGAAGGACTTTAAGTTACCTCCACCACCACCCCAAAGTGGCTAGAATACAGAGGGGGAAATCCCATTGGTGCCAATAGGAATATTTTCCTCTACGTTCTAGCCATGGAGGCGGGGGCATTTAGACACCTGTCGCACTGGGGTGTAAAGACATTTGTCTTGCAGGATTACAGTCTGGATGCATGGAGAAACAGCTACTGCACCCACAGTGTTTCGCTAAGGGAGAAGTGGAAAGCATATCCATACTCACTTCAGTCTCCCTCTCTCCACCATGGCGGGAAAGCTAAGGCATGAACACTGGCTGAGCACCTGGATGGCTCCACTCACCCTTCTTTCTCACTCTTCTCTCTCACATTCTCACCTACTGTGCATCCTGGTCCAAGAACAATGCGTTCCAGCTGCTGACTATTGGTCACGTCTACCCTTGCTCTCTACAGGCCACTCTCCAAAAGTACGGGATCTGGCACAGTCCCTTATTGGTGGGCCCTGGCAGAGACTCTAGCAATGTTGTGGATGGGCCCACTGGTGCAGTGGTAAATTTTGAAGTATAGGGGTTCATCATGACAGTGCCCATAACTACACCCTCAAGGAGAGTCCAAAAATGCAGGCAGCTGTCGTGATCTCTCTCTCCCTCTCTCTCTCTCTCTCTCTCTCTCTCTCTGTGTGTATTATATATAGCTCACAACAATATATTGTTCCTGGGAAAATCCATTTCCCCAACAGCTACTGTGAGGAATGCAGGTCAGCCCAGAGGATACAGGGAAGCCAGAGGAGCGTGAGAGATGACATTATCATCCCTGCTAATCAAAAGGTCCCAGCACCCCAACCCTGTGAGCCCTAACTCCACTACCCCACTGGACATGTCTGGAAATTTTCCCACCATTTTTGTGTTTTCGACTTGTCTGTTTTTCCCCTCACAGGTTGAGCACACATTGGCTATGATGTCCATTCTGTTGGCATCGTGGCAGTGCCTCTGGTCCTGGTGTGATGTGAGTATAAGATTGCCCCGCCTGTATATTTAAAAAGAGGAGCAGGTTGGGGAGAGGATGTATGCTTTATCCAAAAGGTTCAGAGATTTTACACCGGTACAATAGGCAAAGGAAAATTAATGCAGCTTCATGCTGTAGTAGGAACACAGTCCTGCTTACTTCTGGTCCAGTTCCAGTGAACCAGTTAGGGAGCAATCCTATGCCCCCTAGACAGCATCTGAGGGGCCATAGGAGACTTCAGATTCCCAGATCCGAGGTCAGAGATAGCGTTCCAACCTCGGAGGAGGGAATTGGAGCTCCAACCTCCCCTCTCCCTCCCCCTGCAACTGGCATAGGAAGAACCACTCCGGCTGCTTTCTGAGGTCAGGAAAGCAACCTTGGAGAGGGGGAAAGGGGACGTTTTGGTGGGCGGGAAGGGGAGTTATCCTGAGGCCTCCCCAGCCTCCTTCCCTTCGCCTCTGAAATGCTGTTGCTAGATGGACAAAAAGACCTGTCTGGTGAAAACGCAGGACAGGAGGACTGGGAGGCGAAGATCGCCTCCACCGCTCTTCCTGCCCTGCATAGGATGCTTGTAAGCTTCTGAGTTCAGGGGCTTACGATCCTCCTAATTGGATTGCACCCGTAAAGATTTAGGATAAGGTGCAGCGGCTCCACCCCACTCATATTCCCATTCTATGAACACAACTAGCCAACCTTCTGATGATGAAAAATAATGCACACAATTTATTGCGGTGGAAACAGTGATTTGTTCTTCCTGCAGTTATTTCACACATCCTGTTCACTGCATGAGCATTCAGTCTGGGCAAATATGGCCCCATGTATTGAAAAACAAGCCCAGTTTTAAGTTGTGTTCATTGGCTTTTAGAACAATATACCCCAGTCATTTGAAGACTAGAAAAAATGACACACAGGTTCAAACTCCCAAATCTATAATAATGCAGAATTTGCCATACTTGGGTAACACAAAATCTAGGCAACAGTTCCCTTTCAATCTATAATGCATAGATTTAATATATAGATCTATAATTAGGCTGTGACATATAATATGCTCTGCTTATGCATGTGAAGTGATGTTTTCAGAAATAGGCATTTAAATAAAACAAATGCACAGATGCTTCCAAGGAGATTTCACCATCCCCTTTCTGTCATACAGCAGTAATATTGTTGCCTATTTGTTGTTATTCTTTAATATATAGTCCCTATATGGAACATTTATCTTTCATTTCCATATTCCAGAAAAGTCATTTTGCTATTTATGTGGTCAAATCACTATTAATATGATTTGATGGCACATAAATACTAATATGACTTTTTATGCTGTCTCCTGCTTATGTAGAGGAGGGTGGTTGTTGTTGTTTGTTAAGAAATGTTATATTACAGCCTTGCACTAAATTTTGATAATTTCCAGGGGTCATCACTGTAATATATGGGCAGAAGACAGTTACTGTGATGCTGCTCTCAGCCAAAAACCTTGCTTTCAAATGTGTGTTCATAGCATTGCATGGCATAAATCAAAATAGTTTTCTAGCCAGCCATAGATCTTCTCTCTGACTTTAAATATTTTTATATTCATGGGTGCAATATGGGACACTGGGGACATTTCATGGCTACCACTGGAATAAGCTCAACATTAGGGGGGGGGAGCACTTTTATTGTAGATTTCCTATCAGATTTCTGTGAGTAGGGCTATTTGTGTGGGTTGCCCCTGATGCCCAGCCAGAACCTTAGACTTAACAGGAGTAAAAATTAAGGCTGGACTGAAAATCCCCCACCCACCCTTTGTGGGGCCATAATCACATCCCACAAAAGGAGAGGGTGTTGGGCCCCCAGTCCTGCAATCACACATTCTAGTACTCTGACACTGGAGACTCCAAATCAGTGAGATCCTTTTATTACAGCAAATCCTATGGCATAGCTTAGCAGTTACAGTCTTCAGAAATCATATAGCTGACACTGAACCCCCACAGAGGGCATTTTCAGAGACTTTCAGGTGGAGAAAGTTCTTAAAGTTTTTGGAGGTGCAGGGCTTAGATATATAGTGGAATAGGGTTGTAGTTAGTCTTTCTTTAAACCATAAGAACAGCAGCAGTAGGACTACAATAAGAAACCAGTGGGGGAAGCCATCCTTTTTTCTTTTTCTTTTTCTACCAAGAATGCCCCTGAGAAAGAAGTTACTTCATGACTCAGTGTTGTTCCCAAGTGTTTCATAGTGCGTGAAGTGGCAGCAAAGGGGTGGGGGTGGGTGGGTTACACTTAAGAAAGACAAATTGCAACTTTTTGCCACCTTGCAAAAGTGGTGGCACCTTGTATCTGTCAGCTTACCTGACAGATACAGATTTTGTATCTGTCAGATAAGCTCCCCCATTTCCACAAAATTTGAGCACACCTAATTTGAGCACCTAAGGGCAGAAAAATCTTCAGGGGTCATTTTTACCTCACCCCAAAATCTATGAAAATCACTGGGCCAAATACCTTGGCCCAGCACTGATGTCAATACCCCAGCAATGTGTTTCATGGGAACTAATTCTTGGACCATTTTCCTTAAGTTTTCTGAATGGCTAGAAAATTCCCACACTATCATTTGCTCTGAAAGTGGGCAAAAGATAGACCTACATCACTCCCAGCTGAGGATATTATAATCTAGTTGTCTGTGTGTGAAGAGAGACTACCATTTGAGATGGGGACTAAGAAGGAGCCCTAAAAATGGACAAATCCAATTTTGGTTTCTCTCAGGTTCTCCTTTTCCAATCTTAAATTTGGTTCATCCCGAATCTTGATAATTTTTTAAAAGAAAAGTTCACATGGATTTTTTTTTCACATTTGTGTGCACATCTTTCTTAATACATGCATTTTTGTATGCAATTTTGCATAATATACACATTTTTGCAAGCAATTTTCCAAATAAATGCACTTTTGAACATTACCACCTTCTTCTTCTTCCTCTTCTTCTTCTTCTTCTTCTTCTTCTTCTTCTTCTTCTTCTTCTTCTTCTTCTTCTTCTTCGCATGCCCTCTCCCCTAATATACACATTTTTGTGAACATTTTTGGTTGGAGAATTCCAAGCAAAATTTGGGAAAGTGTGAATTTTGAAGGATAATAGAGTTTCAATTCACATATTAGTTCAGAATTGTGAGATTAGGTAAATTCACGTTAAAATACAAACAAAACAAATTTCTCCTGGATCTGTAAGAAGGACACAGAGACAGAGAGCTGGGTTTGGGCTCGGAAAGCTGACAACAATTTGGGAAGCTGTCTCTTCCTGAACATCAGCAGACTTCAGCTGTTGGAGTGTGTAAGCTGTGCCTCCACCTATGCTCTCAACTGGTATATATGTACAGAAAACACACAAATAACCACAGGACAGGAGGAACTAAATATACATGTACATGCATTTGCAGTGTACTCTAACATCTAATTTGGCCCTAAGAAGCACTCCTCCTCCTCCTCCTCCTCCTCCTCCTTCTTCTGCCAGAGGTTGGACATCATCATGGCTAAACAGTCTTTAGATATGGCCACTCTAAACAATGACATTGTATTGCCCCCAAACCATTCTTTAAGGTTTTTCAGCCAAGACCTTCTTCTTCCTACACTTCTTTTCCCATTTATTTTACCTTGTATAATCAGCTGCAACAGTCTATCTTTTTCATTTCTCATTATATGACCAAAATATTATAGTTTTCTGCATTTTATAATTTCTTGATCTTTATACATTCTCTTTAATACTTCTTCATTGGTCCATGAAATTTGTAACATCCTGCAATAAATCCACTTTTCAAATGCTTCTGTCTTTTTTATGGTAGTCTGTGCTAAAAGTCCACGATTCCATGGCATACAGTAGAACTGAAAATACATAACACCGTACAATGCACATTCTCAACTGGCTAATTTTAAATTAATTTTAAGAAGCACTATTAAGGCATATTGTGCACTAGCCAGTCTCCCATCAAGCAACAAAATACTCCAACTTCAGTAGAGTTTAGTGCAGTTTATTACTGGAAGATCAGCAAAGTCAGTAAAGGTTTGTAAGTATGAAGTACTCCTGACTCAATAACGCCTCTTAAACAATGCTCCTGAACTAGAATAACACATGAGGGATGAAGCTCCCATAACAACTACTTATTTCCATGGGAAGGCAGATGGTAGAAAGTACCAACAATGAAAGTCTGGCCCCACTGAATATAAAAAATGGAAAAGATCCTAAGTATACCTCCATAAAGTGGTTTTAGTGACTGTCTTCAGTAGGAATCAGGGCTGCTCTACAAGGTTAGTGATAATAAAAGCTCCCTTTTCAATGGCTTATTCTATCTTCTCTGCACTCCTTAGGACATTTGATCTGCTTCAGAAACCTACAGGACTATGCTCCCCTTGTTTGCTCGAAGGCTAGCACTTAAGGAAGGAAGGGCAGTTTACATATTGCAGGACCAGGTAACTTGCTGCTGTCAGAAAAAAGCAGGGATATTCCCTGTAAATATGAGGTTTTAGAAAGGAGGCCCAGAGTTCCTTAGACTCTGCAACTCGTCAGTGCCTTTCAACAAGGCTAACGTCAGGTCCTGTACGGTATTCCTTATTTTTCAGAAAGCTTTTTTCCTAAGGTCCAGATGATGCCATAAGCAGAATAACATGACTCACAGTAGTTGTGCCAGATGTGATGTCCCCTGTTACAGTCTCAAATAGACTGCGAATGAAGAATGCATGCTCCATTAATTTCCATTGGAGTGAAGAATGCATTACTATTTTGCCATTCCCTTAGCATTTCTTAAGAAATTCTCCCATACTCCCTGCTTTGTTATCTTTTGTTCAGGAAGTCCTATATTATAGTTTGGTTCACTATTTGCATTCTTTGTTTAACACACACACACACACACACACACAATCATCAAGCAAGTACTTGGAATATCCTGTTATGTGGGGTATTATGTAGCTATTTTCCTCCTTCGGGTGATTAAACCCACAGCTTTTTAACAAATATACAGAACAGGTTTGATACATAAATCTACCTCTGTAATTGCTTTTAAAACGCTGGAACCACTTTCAGTTGCTGTCATCCATTTCTTAGGTGGTGGCCTCCTTTTTTTAGTACCATCAGTAAATCAAAATTCACACAACTGCTCTCCCTCAGCTTGAGACATTTTGTACAGGGTGAACTGGTTTTGTGTGTGGTCTTCCTAACATAATTTTTGGCAAATTAAAATCATCATCATCATCATCATCATCATCATCATCATCATCTAGAAATGAAATATTGTTCAAGGTGTCTGGAGTATCCCAGATATTGACAACAATTTTAGCATGTGTTTACTCCCAGGGACATTTTAGTGAAACTGGCAAGTTTCTTCCTGAGTAAAGCATGAAGTAAAGTAATGATTTCAACGGTTATCCATCAAGACTCTATAGCAGCTCATAGGTATCTTTGGAATGGCCACTCTGTTAATAATATCTCAAAAGAGCTGCTTCACACTTTATATGGGGATTCTGTTTCCAGTGATAATACCAGTATTGCACACAGCAAACACAAAGCTTGAAGGGCAGACTACCATCCCTAAACACTCAATAACCCATGTTGGGGAACCCTGATAGGCCACAACTCAGAACTGACTTAGCCATTGCAGGCCAAGCCCACTCTAAATTTCATTAGATCATAATGTTCAGCACCAGCCCTCTTATCAGGCTTCCTGTCATTCCCCAGAACTTCATCACACTTTCCGAAATTTACCAAGTCGCAAGAGGAAAAAGAGAAAATAAAATGAGCCTAAAGCCAATGGCTGCTTCTAAACTGTTTGTGCAAACATGAACTCTAGCAAGTGTAGTTGTTGTTGCTATTCCTCTTTACAAGTTGAGTAGGTGGATATTTTAAAATAATGACAGTTCCCAAAGTTAAGCTGAGAGCTGTTTCTTTACTCTTCAATAAAGAGTGCGTGCTCAAAGAATCATAGAGGTGGAAGGGGGGTTGTAGGCCATCTCTTCCAACCCCCTGTTCCATCAGGCAGTCCTGAGCTAAACCATCTCCAACAGTTGGCTGTCCAGTTTCTGCTTGAAAATCTCCAGAAATGTAGAGCCACCAACCCTCTAGCTAACTGGTTCCAATTTTGAACTGCTCTTACTGTTAAGAAGTTTCTCCTGATGTTCAACCTAAATCTACCCTTCTATAACTTAAGCCACCTGGGGCAGCAAAGAACATGTCTTTGCCCTTTTCTGTGTGACAGCCCTTCAGGTATTTGGCTCATTTGATTTCTCTGCTATTTATTTATTTATTTATTTTATTATTTATTTGGTTTTATTTATTGGTTTTATTAGAATGGGGTATTTTATTGGGAATTCTTGGGGACTATAGTTTGTTTGTTTGTTTTATTCCTCCTGACTCATTTATCTTGTGGAATTAAAACCCTACAATTTTCCAGATTTCCTGTTGACAATGAAGGGTTCAAGTATGCTCAGAAGCTTCCACAGCAGAAGCCTGAAAACTAGAGACAGCAGTCAGCTTTTCCTAGTCCGCCCCCGCTGCAGCTTGTAAGTTTAGGAAATTGTGGGAAAGGGAGAGAAGAACAGAAACTGGCAACAGAAACAGTATGAACAGAACTGGTCATAGAGGAGGCGCATTCCCCTGGGCTGGGTACTGTTTTCAAATAGACTCCCAAAAGCCTCAGAAAGACTCAGTTCATTCCGAATCAAGATGGACGAATTTCATTCATCTCTACTTTTAATTTTCTACAAGACGTTTTATGCTATGCGCAGCCTACCTGCAGCACAAGGGCCGCACGGCACAGGCAGTAGTTGATAGGAGAGGGTAGGCCTGTGGACCTAACTATGGCATGCAACCAGGCCTGCCTCTCCTGCACTGTGCTGCTCCCTGCTCTGTGGGTGAAATTAAAGGCAAAATCTAACCAAGGCACAGGGAGGTTGTAGATATAGTGCATATTAGAGCGGCACTATCTCATACTTCAGACTTGACGTGCGGCATATGTTCCAAGATAGTTGGCCAACAAGATCTCATGGATGGAACTAATTTGTGGTAGCTGCTGCCACCCAACTCCTTTCTTTGTGCTGTGTGGGTTGGGGTTCGAAAAAGAGTAAGGAGCAAAACTGACATAGCGTTTAACACAGCTTTCAATCCTACTGTGTGTGTATTTCTGTTCTTTGTTCTATCAAGTGTACTGCATTTTTTAAATATACATTCCAGTGACAAAGGATAAGTGAGACTGGAGGCCATTTTTAAGGTCAACATGGTCACCAAAGTAATATAAAGCATAAACAATTCCATGTCTCTGCCACAGTTACATTCTGAGAAAAAGTTCAGATGAGATTGTGAATCTTTTTCACAAACAATGCTTGTTAGTTTTCATGGGAAAGTTTATATCACTGCAATAGTACTGAACTGGCTGTGGATTAGCTATAATGTCATGACAATTACAAAAGCAGCTATAGCACATTTGGTACTGTATTGTTTGTACTGACATCTATACTACATAGCCCATCCTTAAGCAATACATAAATACAGTCTCTCTGCTACATTAAGCTCAGTTTTTAAACGTTATGTGACTAATCAATTCACAACCTCCACCATGCCCCTTCCTTGATTAGCTTCCGCCGTGCATTAAAAATGTGGCTTTTCAGGCGGGAATATGGGGTGGGTTAGGATTTTTAAGTTTTGTACTGTTTTTAATTGTGTTTTACACTCTGTTTTTTCTTGTATTTTATTGGACTGTACATCGCTCAGAGTGGCTGGATGACTTGCCAGATGGGCGATTCAAAAATATAATAAACTAGCTTTTGCCTGCAGCTTCGCTCGCGTGATGAAGAGTGACCGTGCCAAGTTTGCAAGGGTCGTCATTTTCCTATAGGCACTATTTGTTTGAAATTCCTTAAGGTCGCTGACCGCTGTTTTAAATTGCTCCATAGGAAAGGTGCCCCGGGACTACGCAATGAAATCCCAGCTTCCCCCCCCCCCAGGACTACACAACAATGAAATCCCAGCTCCCCCCCGGGACTACACAATGAAATCCCTGCTCCCCCCTGGGACTACACAACAATGAAATCCCTGCCCCCCTGGGACCACACAATGAAATCCCTGCTCCCCCCCCCCAGGACTACACAGTGAAATCCCTGTTCCCTGCCCTCCAGGACTGCACAATGAAATCCCTGCTCCCCCCCCCAGGACTATGCAATGAAATCCCAGCCCCGCCCCCGGGACTACACAACAATGAAATCCCAGCTCCCCCACCGGGACTACACAATCAAATCTCTGTTCCCCCCCAGGACTACACAATGAAATCCCTGCTCCCCACCCCTGCTCCCCCCAGGACTACACTACACAACAATGAAATCCCTGCCCCCCCGGGACCACACAATGAAATCCCTGTTCCCCCCCGGACTAAACAATGAAATCCCTGCTCTCCCGCCCCCACGGGACTACCCAACAATGTAATCCCAGCTTGCCCCCCCCCCCCGGGACTACCCAACAATGAAATCCCAGCTCTGCCCCGGCTGTGGTTCATATGAACATTCTGTTTTGACGCAGGAGAGATTTGCATATCCGCTCCTGATTGGCCCCTGTGGCAGTTCATACAAACATTCTATATGTCGTTGGAGTGATTTGCATAACTGCTCCTGAATGGCCCCTGCGAACATTCCAAGTGATGCCATTGGCTCTCATCTATTTTGGGCCGTACAGGTAGGGGTGCTCACGAAACGGTGTGGGGGGGCTGCCTTGCCGCCGCCTTGACTCTGCGCGGCGGCGGGGCCCCCACCTTGATCTTCTGAGTGGCGTGGAGCAGTTCTCCGCGCCACTCAAGCTGCCGGCGCTGGTCCCGTCGTGTAACATCCGGCCCCGGAAGTGATGCGACGGGACCGTGCACAGGTGCAATATGTCGCACGGGGGTCCAGCACGCCTGCGCAGGGTCCCGTTGCGTCACTTCCGGGGCCGGATGTGACGCGATGGGACCGGCGCGGGTGGCGCGCTGCGGAGAGGTGAGCCGCCGCTGGACCAAGGTAGGCCCGCGCGAGCCCCGTGCGGATGTGAGCAGGGCTGATTTCGGCCCGCTACGCCAGTGCGAGGCGAATGTGCACACCCCTACGTACAGGCACAGCGAGGGTTTTTCGGAGATTTGAACCCACCAATCTTTGTCCTTGGGTGATGGAGATTATGCGTGCCAAGTTTGGGGCGGATCCATCAAAACGTGATGGAGCCTATGCGACGACACCCCGCACACAGCAGTCATTCAGTCAGGCAGTTATTTAAAAAGTTTCCCTCCCTTTTCACCCCTTCAGAGAACATTCTAAATGGCCTAGGGGAGATTTGCATACCCACCCCTATTGGTCCCTGCAGGAATTCATACAAACATTCTAAGTGTCGTATGAGCTATTTGCATAACTGCTCCTATTGGCTCCTGCAGCAATTCTGAGGTGAGGCCGATTTGCATAACTGCTGCCCTGTTGTTTTGCCCATCGGAGATATGATTGTGGGGCGATTTTGCCCCCTTTTTTCACCCCCTAAGGGAAGGAATTTCCAAAAATCCTTCCTTAGTGGGGCTCTACGTCATAAAAGCAATGTTCCTTCAAAATTGCACATTCCTAGATTAAGCGGTTTGAGCTGGGCGTTTATGAGTCAGTCAGTCAGGACACTTTATTTTATATATATAGATAAATAAATAAATAAATAAACTGGCATTCTAATCCATAATGAAAATATAGCTGGGTTCAACAAAGTTTTCTTGAACATAGTTTTGTTGTGTTTGCTCTTTAGCACTCTCATGCTTGCTAATGCCTACACTTTTAACTTCTCAGCTATATGAAAGCTTGGACAACTTAAGTTGCCTGTATGGAATTTATATCGTTTACTTCCCTGGGGGCTTTTAAGAAGGAAATGACTATCTATCAAAATCTGTTTAACTCTAAAGAAACTGCAAACTGCAGAATCTCCTAACTTAGCAAAGGGTAATTTATATGAACCTGGTTGTTATTAGTGTGTTTTTTTATTTGAAATTTTATCATCTAGAGTCTAGGCTTCAGATTAGTTTCACATGGCACCCAGTGTTCACTGTTTCTGTCCTTCATAAGATACCAGCAGTAAGATCTGTTTACATGGCCAACTGCCTCAAAGCTAAACAAGAAAAATAAGAAAAAGAGCCTCTGACTATCCAGGGACTCTGTTATGCTTTTTATAATCTTTACTCATTTCAGCTTCAATATATTCGAGTCTGAAGCAGCTAAAGGCATTGCTGTTTTGGGATAACTTATGGTATAAGCAAGTCCTAAAACCAAGCCTTTCAACTCACTTGCTCCAAAATGGATAGAAACCAGCAATAGACATCAAGTAACTGAACAGCAACGTTTTCTACTTGTTCCTATGTCCTTCAACCAAGCTATCAGATGAGTTAGCACACTCTTCCCTAAATTGGTACCCTCCAGATGTTATGGACTTCAACTCCCATCAGCCCCAGCCAGCATGGCCAGTGCTAAGGAATGCTGGGAGTTATAGTCCAAACATCTAGAGGGCACCAGTTTGTGGAAGGCTGAGCTAGAAAATTTGGTTCAGTTCCTCAGCTTGAAGGAAAATTGATTTACAATAGACATGGGCATTTATACTAGCTGAGGACTTATACAACATGTTTAATATTACATCAATGCAATGAAACTGTTTATACATCAGCTTTCTTAAATAAGCCGAATGAGCAAGATATAACATTTTTTTCCCTTTTCACTTGCATTTTATAAGAGTTGATCACAACTTCATCAAATAAAAGCTACAGTACTAAGCGTGTTCCTACTTGGAAAGGAACAGTGCAATCTTATGCATGCCTACTTCAAGGTAAGCCCTACTACATTCAGTGGGGCTTACTCCCACATAAGTATGTATAGTATTGAAGCCAAAATCTCATTAAAATATGTTTCAGGTCTCTGAATGACAAATATGGTCTGATCGTAAATTACATTAATGCAAATTACAGGAGACCAGACCCCTCCTCTAGTTTCCTGCATTGAGCAGGGGGTTGGACTCGATAGCCTTGTAGGCTCCTTCCAACTCTATGATCTATGAATCTATGAAACATTTGGATAGCTATAGACAGAAAGTTGAGATATATCTCCCAAGTAAGCATCCTGGATTTCTGTATATTGCACTGTATCCCCTAACCCTTGAAAGTCTTGGCTGATTATGCATCTTACACAATTTAAAGTTATTGTTTTGAGAACAAGGAAAAGCTTTCCAAATGCAGTATGCGACAGTATTTCCCAGCAACTTGATCCAGCTGATATCTAGGATCATACTTATGAGGATTCTAGCTTCCTATAATATTTTTGGGATTATCTATAAATTATTTTCAGCTTTATCCCTTGAAAAATAAAATGTTTGGTTTAACATGTGCAAAACTTCCAAAGCTCATTGCATGACCACAAAAATGTATCATCCAAATTAGTCTAATGTTTAGCTAGCAAGTAATTTTTGATAACTTCAGTTAAGAGGTATTGACCTATACTCAGAATGTCACGTCTTTTTGTCTTTTTGACTTTCCCTAACTGAAGTGAATTGTCATGCTTTTCATTTATTTTTCACTGATGCATTTACATTTACAGAAATCTAATTTACAGAATCCAATTTATTTATTCATTTGATTTGTACCCCACCTTTTCACCAAACAAAATGGTGCTCAAGGTGGTTACCTGTAATAAAACCAAAGATTAAAATAAACTTAGTTAACGCAATTATTTTAAAAAAAATGATGCCTTCTTAATAGTTGGAACCCCAGTTCCAGGTATTTCTGGATGGAACTGATTATGTGGATCCTATTCCGACCTGGTTTGTGGACTGAAATTGCCTTGTTCACCATGGGAAATTGCCCAAACAGGAAAAAGGACAGAGGAGGAAATGTGTCCCTGTTGGTACTGGATCTCTCTCTGGTTTTTGGTACCATCAGTCATAGTATCCTTCTGTGTTGACTTTGAGGAATGAGTTTACAGAACACTGTTTTATTGTAGCTCCAGTTATTCTTGTGGGCTGGATCTCAGAAGATGGTGCTGGAAGACTGCTGTTCTAGCTCACCGGCTTTGGTTCACAGGGCTTGACAGAGAAGCTTGATATCAATGTGAAACCACTGGATGATGTCGTCCAGTATGTTCAGATCCAGTGTCATGATCATGTGGATGATAGTTAACTCTATTCTCTCCTTTCCATCAAATCCCTAGGAGGGAGTAAATGTCCTGAATTGGTGTCTATGGTCAGTGAAGGAGTGGATGCAAGCAAACAAGCTGAAGCGTAATCCAAACAAACATGGAAGTACTATCGGTTGCAGAACAGGTGATCTGGGATTAGGTGTTCAACCTATTTTCAATGTGGTAGAACTCTCCCTTAAAAATCAGGTTTGCAATTTGGGCACATACCTAGATTTGGAGGTTCTACTGGATGTTCAGATGGTGATGGTGCCCAGAAGTGCCTTTTTCCAGCTTAGGTTGGTACACCACCTATGTCCTTTCCTGGAACGGTCCATTCTAACCACAGGCATACATGCCATGGTGATGTCCAGATTCTATTACTGTAACATATTCTAGGAGCAACTGCCTGTGAAGAGCATTCAAAATGCTTCAGTAATGGTCCTTACTGAGGCCTATAGCAAGGAGCATATGCTTCCAGTATTTTACCATCTTCATTGAGACGGTGTTTATCCTTAAATACAAATAAAAATACTCCTTGACTCCCACTTGTTTCTGAGCTAAATTCAACCTTTAAATCTCTGAATGGCTTGGGGCAAAGATATTTGAAGGACCACTTTTTCTGGCTGAACCCTGCCTGATCACTTAGATCATCAGCAGCTCTACTCCATGTTCCCATGCCCTCTGAAATTGAGCAGGTTATTCCAGAAAGCATTTGGAAATATAATAGCTGTTTAATTTCTGTTGTTGTCAACAACTGATTTGCTGTATTTAATGATTTAGTATTATTTTGATCCTGCTAGCCAGTTTTCGTGGTATCTTAGCAATAGAAATGTGGGACAGAGATGCTTTTAACGTATCCATACGTATTTTACATTTTTAAGTGGTATTCTTTGTTATCATAATATTTCTGTATATAATAAATAAGAGAGAGGTAGCTAGATTATCATTAGTTTGGGTACTGAAAAATTACTGCCCAACCATGAGGATTTATATCAAATGATTTCTAGTCTGGTAGTATAATCCTTCTTTTTCCATTTATTATCCTATTTATAATCTTCTACTAACCTTTATGTTACCATCTTTTCCCAGCACTTACTCAAATAGGGAATCTGAGCTTAAATCCTTCCCTGGGGCCTAGCAAAGATTTAGGTGGCCCTGACTGTAGACATGCCCTTCCTTCAAAACAGCCTGTGGATTTATCCTTGCACAGAAAATACTCTTTCCCATTGAAACATATTCAGAACGCCACAGTCATTTTTTTTTTAAATGGACTTGCTTCCTGTTCCTGTATGGAGCCACGATCTCGTCACTGAGAAAAAAATCTGATTTTCTCAATGGACCTAAAATTGAACACCATGAAGGAAAGGGAGTTTTTTTTTTTTTAATTGTTATAAAACTATCTATTATTTCATAGATTCAGAGCTTTGGAAGGGACATGAAGGTCATCCAAACCCATACTCCTCCACAACTGATGATAAACCAAACATTAAACTATACACACAAACACACACACACACACCGCATTATATACTTGATACAATGGGTTAATCTACACTGTGTCCATAAGGATAAGGGAGGATTAAAGACGGTGCACCACACTGACAGTACCTAAAGGCAAGTAAGAGTTTTTCATTTGCATGAGACCTATTCCAAAGTAATCTCTCTAAATATGCTAGAACAAGTCTGGATTTATTGCAGGTTACTGGCAGCAAGATTCATTCACTTATACAAACCTGTATGTCTCTTTAACTATCTGATGTAATCAGTCTAATGAATTTGTCTATCATCTATCAATCTCTCTACACATCACCGCCAAGTTGTATTAAGGAAGCATGGAACAGGTTTGAACATTCTAAGCATTCTTTGGACTAGCTGTGTGATCAGCACAGGAATTGGAACCAATGACATTTTCTTTCGAGCCATTCAGCATGCTGGCATGTCCCTGAAAACACACACATTATAGTTGCTAGAGAAAGCTGATGTGCCATAGGTGCACATTTTGAAACATAAAATGTTTATTTACTGCACTAATTGAGTCACATATCTCTATGACCTGGGCTGAGTAAAGACCGTGCATGGCCACAGTAAACCAACAATATGCACATACTTGCACTGTTTTTTCAGATCTGCCATATTACTCCGTTTTACGATCTCAAATTATACTACAGTTGTGAAGCATATCAAGCTACATTATTTGGGACAAGTTACCTTAAGGACCTCATTCACCCCTATCACTCTGTCTGTACACTAACATCTGTTCCAAATTTCCTGCTCGTGTGCCCACTGGTAAGATCAGTTAGGTTGGTGAGCACAAGAGACAAGGTCTTTTCAGTGGTGACCCCACAGCTGTGGAACTCCCTTTCTATCGACTTATGCTGCGGCCTTTCAGTACAGGCTTTTAAGAGGGCCTTGAAAACCTCTCTCTTCAGTGCTGTCTTTTATTTATTTATTTATTTATTTACATTTATATACTGCTCCACATCTAAACAGATTCTAGAGCAGAGAACAATAAAAGATAAAATAATAAAAACCATATTGTTATTATTTTAAAAATAGAATACCAATAAAAACTATGGCTAGTCAATCATGGAAGGCTTCTTGAAATAAAGATGTTTTCAGCAGGTGCCAAAAATAGCACAATGTTGGTGCCTGCCTGACCTCCAGAGGCAGTGAGTTCCACAGAAAGGGAGCCACCACACTGAAGGGTCTTCTCTGGGTGGGCTTCAATCAGACCATAGGTCCATGCAGAACCACCAGGAGCATCCCATGTGATGACCTCACTGACCGGGCAGGTTGATAAGGGCACTCTCTCAAGTATCCTGGTCCCAAGTTGTTTAGGGCTTTATACACTAGTAACAAGACCTTAAACCTGGCCCGGTAGCGAATACGCAGCCAGTGCAGTTCCTTCAGCAAAGGCGTTACATGCGAAAAGGGGCAGCTCTGACAACAGCCAAGCTGCTGCATTCTGCACTACCTCCAGCTTCTGGATGAGTCTTAAGGGTAACCCCACATAGAGCGTATTGCAGTAATCCAGTCTTGAGGTTTCTAGCACCTATACCACTGTGGCCAAGCTATTCCAGTCCAAGAGATGCCATAGCTGGTAAAAGGCACTCTGAGCCACCATGGGCACTTGGGCCTCCAATGACAGTGATGGATCTAGGAATAACCCCAGACTATGAACCTGATCTTTCAAAGGGAGTGCAATGCCATCCAGAACAGACAATGAGACTATCTCCCAGACGTGGGAACCACCCATCCACAGGGCTTCTGTCTTACCAGGATTCAGCTTCAGTTTATTGGCACTCATCCAGCCCATCACTGAATCTAGCCACTGATCCAGGACTTACACAGCCTCACCTGATTCACCTGAAAAGAAGCTTTGGATAACTGTGATTCAGATTATGTGTGTGCCACAGACAGAATACCCTAGTTGCTGTGCAACTTCCATTAACTTCAGGGCAATACTAAGTAAATTGCTCCCATCATCAGTCACATGAATATAAGAAGTTACGTGCACACAGCTGGCTTCGAAAAGCTAATCCAAACTCATTTGGTTGTTTCTGATTAAAGGTGAGAAAGGACAGATATTCAAGTGTATACAGATCATGAAAACTTCGCTTAGGCTTTAGTCTTCTTTCTTTTTTTCTTTTTTATAAAATGTTATTCTAAATAGACTGTACCTCTTTAACACCAGCCATGTTGGAGCAAACCCAATGCACAACATAGCAAAACTCAAGCACTGGAATTGAATGGGACTACATCCCCTTAGCCTTAAAGTTCCACTAACTTTAACAGGGCAAACCAGGATTAAATCCAACTATTCCAATTTAATCAGGCAGAAAACCATGTTGTTTAATCCATTATAAGACATAGATGGTAAAAACAGTCTTAACAGTTCGATCCTAAGCATTCTTATTCACATGTAAGTAACACTGAGTTCAGTGGGCCTTACTCCCTAGTAAACATAGTTAGGATTATTGCCTTGGGAGTCAGTTTACATCACCCACTGAAGTTTACTTATATATTCATTTAGCTTTTTGAACCTGCCTTATCCCTAAAGACACAGGGCCAATGCCGGAATAGTCAGACATTGGATATAACTCAGATTTTTTCCATGTATCTACATATGGCCAAACCATGTTCAAAATAACGTCATCAGCAGCCATCAATATCAGGTAGTTTGTTATAAGCGCTGACAAAGTCAGCATCTGCATCCAACTGAAGCAGGCTGGCCCCTCTAGCCAGAAGCTATGGCTGTTTTCACAAATGAGGCCGTTTTTTACAAACTTGGGATGGCACTAGTTGTGTGTGTTTAAATGCACTAATGACATAGAAAGAGGAGACAGGGACCCCATTTTCAAAGCAAAAGGGGCATGTGGGCACAGAGTTGAATCCTCCCTTTTTTCTGTTGCCTTACCTCCTTACTACCCCTCTTCCCAAATACTTTTCCCTCAGTTAGGATCATATCCAGTATCAGGTCTGGGAGACCTGATACAGCTGTGAGAAAAGTGCATACAGAAAAAAATTGTGGGGAGGTAGATGACAGATAGGGGAGGGTTCTACACTCCTCACCCACTGAGTCCTCCTGCTTGTGAAATCAGACCCCGCACCCTCTTCCTATGTGTTTGGAACAATTCCAGTTTCACACATAACTGTACCACCACATCTAGTAGAATGGCCAGATACAAAAGGGCAGGGCTCTTGCACCTTTAAAAGTTGTGTAGAAGATTCCCTCTTCTACACTACTATTAAAGGGGCAGGAGCCCTGTTCTCTTTTGCATCTGGTCTCCCTAACATGTAGTATGGTTTCAGTCAGGATTGTAATGTAAAACCTACATTGGCAGAGATGCTCATCTGCATTACAAATGCCTCTTCCCTTCTTTTTCATTAACAAGGATAGGATGGTTCTCAAAGACTTAAAATAGTCTTTCACCTTACAGGTGAAATAGTGCTCTAACTGTGCAAAGGTTAAACAAGATTCAAACTAGTGACAATAGAGTGGCTAGATCCAGGACAAGCTTCTACACAACTGTTCATGGTGCAGGAGCCCTGTCCTCTGTTGCATCTGGTTCCTAAACCACAGGAACCAGTATGAGCTTGCCCGGCATCTGACAGGTATAAACTGAATACGGGAAAGCAAACTAAGGGGGGTTTCTCTGCAAAGTCTTTGAGAGACATTTTCCCAAAATGAGACGCCTGGGCAAAAAGCCCTGCGATTTATCATCACTCCCAACTTGTATCTCTAACCTAAGAGTGTGTCATTTTGCTTTCCTTGTTATTTATTTACAACAAGTGCATTTTCAGTATCAACCCTTTCATTCATTAATCCTAATGTGGCCTTTTTCAATGTCTATTTACCATTTTAAATACTTACTATAATTTACAGGGCTTTATTGAACACATCCGAGGTATATTATATGAGGCTAGCTTAATGGAAAGTCATGTATACTAAAGTAGGAGGGGAAAAAACACACATTTAATTTATGGTTGGCTTTGGATTTGGATCATAATTTACTTCCAAAGAACTGGCT
Organism: Shinisaurus crocodilurus; assembly: GCA_021292165.1. NCBI lineage: Eukaryota > Metazoa > Chordata > Lepidosauria > Squamata > Shinisauridae > Shinisaurus > Shinisaurus crocodilurus. The sequence continues at coordinate 145,460,817 of CM037880.1, forward strand.
ATTCATACAAAGTCACACCAGTAAGATGTTTTTCAGTAACAAGCAAGAAGAGAATGTTAATGTTTTTATTGTTATTATTGTTCTCAAAGCTTTCCCCAGATTGCAATCTGGGATTATGCAAAATTACAAAATACTGATTATGTGGTCCTGCATGTTAGAGGAGATATGAAGGTCGATTTTGCCTCTATAACCACTTCACCTTTAACGTATCTCCTTCAACATTTACAGTAAAAATTATTATCATTATTACATTGCATTTATGTCCCGCCTTTTTTCCTCTTGCAAGGAACTCAAGGTGGCTTATATGGCCTTCTTCCTCCTTTCCATTTTATCCTCACAATAACCTTGTGCGGTAGGTTAGGCTGAGAGTCAGTGACTGGCTCAAAGTCACCCAGTGAGCTTCATGGCCCAGTGGGGACTAGAACCCGGATCTCCCGAGTCCCAGTCCAACACTCTCACCACTACGCCACACTGGCTCTCAGGGGAAGTGTAACTAATATAAAGGGGGGAAATGTAATGAATGATGGTTATTCAAAAATAAGTCACGTTGACCGCATTGAATTTGATTTTACTCTGTATGTGCTTAGGATCAGGCTGCCACAGTCTCAGATCACTAGTTAGCAATTTGATCATGGCACCAATCTTAAGTTAAACTTGATCCTTGCATATGATCACCACTATGCTACTATAGCTTTACCCCTCCTCTAGTCATTGAGCAGGGGGTTGGACTCGATGGCCTTGTAGGCCCCTTCCAACTCTATGAATCTATGAATCCCATAGTATATTTTCCTGGGCAAAAAATATATATGCAAATCTGTCACTTAAAGAGGCAGGTCCCTTACATCATAAGCAGAAAAGTAGACAGATTGGTGACAAACTGTATGTATGTGAAATGCTTTGTTGGACTGGGACTCGGGAGATCCGGGTTCTAGTCCCCACTCAGTCAGCCATGAAACTCACTGGGTGACTTTGGGCCAGTCACTGACTCTCAGCCTAACCTACCTCACAGGGTTGTTGTGAGGATAAAATGGAGAGGAGGAGGAGGATTATGTAAGCTGCCTTGGGTTCCTTGCAGGAAAAAAGGTGGGGTATAAATATAATAAAATAAATAAATAAAGGGAAATGGTTATATTAATGGTTGTTGCTATATATAACTATTAATATAATTAATATTAATGATATTAATATATCATAGTTGTTATGATATATAATCAGGGCCAGCATCAAAGGTAGGCACGGTTGGGCACCTGCCGAGGGCCCACACACTCCAGCAGTGGCCCACTGTTGAAAGCCCCCTAGAGTTGCTCCTCCTCTTCACCCCAGCAACCTGCTTGTCCACCTGCCTCTTGCTCAGGCAATGATGGTGGTGAGAAGGAGAAACAGCAGATTCCACAGCTGAGTTCCTCACTGGCTTTCTGCTGGTTGAGGAAACAAGTAGTAGCGATAACGGGAAAGATGAGAAGCAATAGCAGCTGATGACAATGGCGGTGAGAAGGTAGACTCACTGAGGGAGGGGGACCATTGCAGATATCTTGTCCAAGGGCCCTCAAAAACCTGGAGCCAGCACGGTATATCATCATCATTATCATCATCAAATATTATCATTGTTATTAGGATTAGTATTATTAGGATGCAATCCTATGCACATTTAGACAGAAACAAGTCCTACAATTCCCAGCATTCCCCAGACAGCATGGCTGGCTGGAGAATGCTGGGAACTGTAGGACTTGTTTCTGTCTAAATGTGCATAGGATTGCACCTTTAATTTACCGATGCCTATATATAAGGGCTCCTGTCTACGATCCAAATGCTGGTACCCAGGTCAAGTGCCAAAGCTCAACCCAGGAAGCTCTTGCTCCTAATTTAGCGGAGCCAGCCCTGCCATGCCACAGGGTGAAGCAAGCTGCTTCAGACAGCACATTGGGGAATGGAGATAAATGAAAGCAGGTACTTAGGTCTGAAAGATGCAACAAGGCTTTTTAAGGTGTTGGCCCCAGTGGAAGGCCGGCGGGGGGGAGCTCCTCTTCACGCAGTATAATGTCTTGTGCTGGCACTGTGATTTAGATATGGTGTACTTCTTTTGAGGTGTCTGTGGTTAATCAGTAGTGAGACAAGGCACTCTGCACGCACTCAAAGGCATTTTTAATTGACATGCATCAGGGTTTATATGCTGTGGCATCATAAACAGACATCCAGCATGTTGAGCTGTGGCTACAAGCCGACCCTAGTGATTTTGTGTCTGAAAGAAGCCAAGTTCTGCCTTGTTGAGGGTTCAGGAAAATTCAAAGGATCCCTAGACCTGCCAATGCACAAATGAAACTTCTGTATTTACTGGCAATCATGGCCATGTAGTAAATTCAGCTTGTGGCATTACTGCAGCATAGTTTATTTGTCTCTAGAGCATAAAATCATTCCAGTGCAAGAGACAACTGGTTAGGACCTTTCCCTGGACAAGTGGCCAGAGCTTCCTGGCAATCGCTTCATAATGAATTATACTGCATCATCTGTCTACAACCCTCAACCTAGAAGACATTAAGGAGAAATGAACCAAAAATTGGCAACAGTGCAGTTGGAATACAAAGAGGGAAAGGCCAGGGTAGGCTCCCACCACTCTGCTTGGCTAGACCAAGAGGAGCTGCTGATTAAAATAAACAGAGCCAACGGGGGAAAGGAAGTGTCTACTTTTTCACCATAATTTGTATAAGGGATTAATGTATTTGAATCTTTACCTGTACTACAATATTGTTTATATGTTGATCTGGTGAACAAACAAACAAAGAGCATCAAAGGATTTTTTTTTTTTTTAGTACAGCTGCTTAGCTGTCGATCCAAACTGTTTGTGGAGGGGGGGTGTTCCCTGAAAAGTGTCACATGTTTTAATTGATAGGAAATGATAGCGAAGTTAGACTGTGGGGAGCGGGGAATGTGAAAAGAGTGGCCCACCCCTGACATTGTGTACATTATGTAGGTCATCCCAGGTGTCCGCGCATGAATGTCTGCAGGGAGGGGGCCTATGCACCTACAACCGCATACACATAGACCTCCATGCAATATGGAACCCTGAACAACTGGAGTTCTGGATCACATGGAGGCCTACACACATCCCCTCCCGGTACACCTTTGTACATGTGGATGCCAGGGAAGGGGGCTACATAATGTACATGACACTGGGGCCACTCCCCACCCACATGTTAAGGTAACATATGTTTAGAACACCTGGATAGGGCTATCCATGCATAGGTTTCCGGATTTTGTGGGAGCCATGCATGTAGAGGTTTATGCACATAGGCTTCTGCAGGACCAGAATACTACCTGTTCATGACCCATAATGTGGACATTGGGCATAGGGGAAGCTGCATGACCACCAGGATGGGGGAAAGTCACATGGCCCCACCATTCCTTTCTATACATGGACCCCCTTCACATAAGCAGTGAGTGAATGTGACTCAAGATTGAGTACACACACACACACACACACACGTTCATCATTTGATGGCTACAACAGGAAGTGATCGGCTGTACTGTATGTGTGAAAAATCAGAAATCAAGGAGCACGACTTTTTCTTTTCTTTTCTTTTTTCATTTCTATACTACCCAATAGCTGAAGCTCTGTGGGCGGTTCACAATTTCCCTGTTCCTTGTTCACTCACTTTTTCAATGGAGGCAGTTTGCACGCTAAGCTGAAAGCTGTAAATACTGAGGCTATCATGTGATGTACCTATGTGTATATATGATTCAGAAAATGTGAGCAGAAGGTTAGATGCCAAAAAGGCTAATTGTGCGTGTTAAATCTCTGGTCTTTACAGGGCAAAAGGAGTGCAGAACCTAACCTCCCTTTCCACTCCCAGAGCCATTATACTCTTTTTTTATTTGAAGAACTGTGCTATGAAACTGGCAGGAATAGAGATTTTATACTCTGCCCCTTTGCAGCCGTTTCCTCCCTGCTTTCCCTCTTAGTGATATGTAATGAGTTGAAGGGGGTTGGAAAGTTTTTCTTAGCCAAGCCAATATCCTATGAGTTATAAATGACATTTCATTCTTATATGCAGATTCCCCCCCCCCCCAGCCTAAGTGAATTATTTACAAGGTACAGCTTGTGGGCTCCAACAGTCATCTGCCAGAGATTTACACCTACACTGAGTCCCTGCTCTCCTGCTGAGAGAATATGAAGTTTTCCACTGCCCTTTAAGATCTGAATGCTGAACAGAGAACAGCTCTGCCTGAAACCCTTCTTGGGATGGTAGCTGACTAGGCTTTGTTAAAAGGAAGAGAGACAAGCAACTGGTGAGATGATAAGAAGCAAAAGTGGCTTGTTCTTGAATAGCTTAACTATAATATAATAGGAGGAGGGCTTTTCCCTCCCTTAAATCCATTTGCAAACCAAGAGCACCATGAGTAATGTAAACAAACACACTTTCCCTTTGTATTTCTTAATACCAGAAGAATTTCAGCTTCATAACAGTGCAAAGAGACATTTGTGGCTGTCACTATTGCTTAAAGAGGGGAAGCACAAAGTGAGGAATAAAGAAGGAGAAAGAATAGAATTTCCAACCAAAGTATTTCTGGCACTGGGAGTGAGGCTTCAAATATGATTGTGTATGTCAGTGAACTAAGGACAGGGTTGAATGTGAACACAAGGAGTCTCATATGGCCTCATTGTGGAGGAAAATCTTTTGACCCTGAATGGACAAGGATGAGTTATAGGTGATGGGACACAAGTAAAACTAAATATTTTACCCACTGTTGGCAACATAATCTTGAGGAACTCTTGATCTAGGAACGTGGTGAATCAGACACACAGCATATTCAAAATGTAGGTAAAGTCACCCTAGAGCCACTGAACCCACATCTCACCCCATGAGTTCATTGTGAGAATTGCCCTCATTGCTTTATTAGCTCATATTCCAGTTCTATTTTCTGGGATTTTGCATTGCTGTAATTTCTACTTGAACTGAAAGAGATATTGGTGCTTCAAATTCCCTTTGATATTCTATTTAACTTAGATCTGTTGAAAGGTTTCTAAACTGTTTCAATTAGCTAGAAAATTGGCTAAAAGAAGGGCAATTAATTGATTGTATTGCCTGTGCTCTGACTTAAAAAAAAAAATTTCCAGACATAAGTTGTCATATCTATATGGCAGCTGAATTGTACTAAATTACCCCATCTTGAAATCATGTAATAGCAGTGTTATCATTTATGAATACAGAAAACAGATTTCCCTGAAAACAAGCAGTGACCTGCAACTAGGGATGGGCAATGCTGGGAATTCCATTTCGTTTAATCCTGATGGAATTCCACACCATTTCCGATCCAGCAAGCAGTGGTGGACTGCACCTGACTTCCCCCCCCCCCCTGGAGTTCGCAAGCCATTCATGCATTTTTAAAATTTATTTGGTCTTAAAATTTGCACAAATTGTATTTTTTAAATTCATTTTTCAGGTCTTTCATTAGTGCATACCTGTGCACTTTTGAGGGTCCAAAATGAAAATCCTTCCTTGCCTCATCAATGTCCTGGGAAGTGTCTCCTGTCAAAGTGCGGGAAGTACCATCGACATACACTGAGAAAAGAAGGCTACAAATAATTTAAATTCTTGCTTTGCTTTCCCAACAGCTGTCAAGTGAAAGCAAAGCAATAGATCTTTGCTCGCAAAAGGGGGTGGCCCTTTGTGGCAAGATCCTCTAGTTTTTTATATGTTGACCTGACAGTTCTCAGCCTCTAGGTGCTCGGGAAAGTGAAAAAGTGAGAGCCACCCCATTTATGGAAGCTGTCAGTTTTAAAAGCAGCTGTCAAAGATCAGGCTTCCTTTTAAAATTGGGTTTTTGACAGGGCTAAGCAGGGTTTTTTTCACAGTGACATATGCATATAAATATGCCTTATGACAGCTGTCAGGGGAAAGCAATGCAACAATTTAACCTATTTATACCCTTCTTTTCTCAATGTTCCTGGATGGTGCCTCCTGCATTTGACAGGAGACCCTGCCCAGGACATGGATGAGGCAAGGTTTTCCATTTCGGAATCCCATAAGTGTGCAGGTGTGCACTTGAAAAGACCAAAAAAAATGCAATTTGCGCAAATTACAATTTGGGCAAATTTCAAGACCAAATTTTTTTAAATGCACAAAGAAAACCTGGAAATCCGAGTGCTGGCTTGACTCAGTACAAATCGAGGCAATGACAGTAAGAGGAGGAGAATGGAACAAAATCCGGGAGGGGTGAACCAAAAAAATCCGCTGGATTTTCACTCCCCAAATATAATTCTCACACATTCCTACCTGTGACTGACTCAGAGTAGCAACAAACGGGCTATGGCCCGAACACCTTGGAATTCTTTGCTCATGAAAGCAGTTGTGGCTGATTCAGGATAACCTCCTAAGGAGGTATCCTTGATTGTGAAAACATGCCAATTATGTATGATTAAGGCTGTAGTCTTATACACACGTAACTGGGAGTAAGTTCCATTGAACTCAATGGGTCTTGTTTCTGAATAGACATGCATAGGATTGCACTGTGAGTTGTTTAAATATGATCCATTCCTAATAAACCAATCTCCTTGAAATGATTCCAGGTAAGATTTTGTCTTGTTCCCCCTCCCTCTTCACTCACCCTACCACCTCAAAGGGATCACTCAATCATAATTGTTCGCTTTGGTGACATGTTTGTTTGGGGCTCAGTTTAGTAAATCACACAAATTTAACAAAGAAGTATGTGTGTTTTAAAGTATGCTTTAAAGTTAACTTTAAGCATACACAGCACTTAGTTTCTTTAACTTTCATGAACATATACATTCAAGAATGAGTCCCATGTCTGCCTAGAGAATTCACAATGAAGTTAAAGTAATCTGCATTTATGTTAATGAGCTAATGTATCAGCTAACTTTCGTTGACACAAAACAAAGAGAAAGCAGATGGAAGCATGAACTGCAAACTGAGGGTTTTTTTTTTTATGATGATAATGATGATTATTGTTTGAAACTCAGAATGACTAGGGTGGTTCACATGGGGACGACAACCATGTACTGAAAGAAAATGTGAGAGGTTCAGGTTCGTGAGTCCTCAAGAACTAGCCAATGCCCCCTGCATTGCATGCTGTGGCCATGGGCACACCACCAACATGGACAGTGAAAATGCTTCCCTGTTGTCCGCATGTTTGGTTGGCATGGGAAAGGGCTCTCCATGTATACTGGTGTGCACTCATAGAGCTCCGCCATGTGAGGTGGGGCCCTGATTGGCCCAGAGTCCCTCCTCACATGGAGCTCTACGCATGTACATCAGTACACACTGAGAACTCTTTCCCATGCCACCCGATTGCACAGATGGTGGGGAAGCCTTTCTGCTACAGATGGCAGAGAGGCAGGGCGAATCCTCACAGCCCCATGATCTCCGCCCCTTCCCGGTGTGTGTTGGGGTTGTGTGAACCACCCTGTTGGTTATAACTTAAGCCCTATTAAGGCATTAGGAATGAATGAATGAATGAATGAATGAATGAATGAATAAATAAATAAATAAAACCAGTGTTCAAAATAACATGGAGAGCCTCCGCAGATACAGGAGGCTCTTCCCTTCAGAAAATCATCCTCCATGTGGTAAAAATGGCACCAGAAGGGGTGGGACTAGCATGCTACCCTTCCTCATGCATTTAATCTACACACATTCCTAACGCCTAACTCATATCCTTATATAACATTTATTTTGGTTTTGCTATTATTTAGCACTTGCTTAGCATAGCATTTCTTTGTCTGACATGCTTATTGTGTTCTTGTTTGCACCAACTCAAAGTATACCCAAAGAGTTTATGGCTGAGGTGAGATTCTGGATCTAAATCCAATTATTTTCCTTAACATACGTGCCACTAAGGGCACAATCCTACGTCCAACTGACCTTGTCTGGGCATAGGATTTTTCGGAGTCGCAGGCAGCTCCAAAGTCCTGCCACCTCGGTGCTGACTCTCCAAAGGCTGAACCCTTGACACGCCCCCCTTGCAGCCAGTGCGGAAAGAACCATGCTGGCTTCCCCTTCCGAGGTCGCAACTGGGCCTCAGAGGGGGCAAAAAGAGGCATGCCAGGGGGCGGGGAGAGGAGGGGGCCGGGGCCGATGGCTTATGCCGTGTCCAAATGGTGTCCCAGCCTCCTTCCCTCCCCCTCCAAAAAGCTTCATCTAGACGGCCAGAAACAGCAGTCTAGATGAAATACAGGGCGCGAAATGCAGAGGCAGCCAAGGTTGCTGCCACTGTGCCTCACTCCATGCGTAGGATGCACGTAAGCCTCTGAGTTCAGAGGCTTATGTGCATTGATTGAGGGTGGGGGTGATAGGATCGTGCTCCCCATGGTGTTGCTTTGGGGCTCCTTCTATAATGAAACACTGCAAATTTACAGGCTGTTAATTCTGTAGGCCCCTATAAAGTCTCACATGACAGGCCTGTGGCTTATGCTGGCTCAGCTTGTCTGAGCGTGGTGGAAAGCTAAGCAGGGTCAGGCCTGGTTATTACTTGGATGGGAGACCCCCTCCTCTGGTCTCCTGCATTGAGCAGGGGGTTGGACTCGATAGCCTTGTAGGCTCCTTCCAACTCTATGACCTATGAAACCTATGAAACACATCCAGAGTTGAAAAGTAAAATTTCCAGAAGTCATGTTAGGGGGAAACACACAGTGTTTGCCATGGGATTTTTTCCCCCAGGAAAAATTGAAATTCTGAAAATTGAAATATATGCAATACTTTCACACCTAAACTGGTTCGTCCTGTCAGCAGAGCCTGCCTGCGCAGGGTCCCGTTGCATCACTTCTGGGACTGGATGCGACGCAATGGGAGCGGCACAGGCGGCGCAGGCGGCTCACCGCAGAGAGGCGAGCCACCGCTGGAAAAGGTAGGCCTGTAGGCCCACACGAGCCTCGCACGGACATGGACAGGGCCGATTTCAGCCCACTACGCCCGCGCGGGGCGAACAGTTACATCCCTAGAAAGTAGTTTCACTTTGACTTGGTGCTAGATTCCAGTGTTTACTACCGATCTAAATCGGGAATCACAGGCAGAGCGCTCCAGGCTGTCAAAATAGCCGCAGAAGCTCGTGCTTTGCAGGAACAGACCGAGGGCGGTCCTTCACAGTTTTATCTTAACATTGCTTCCAGCATGAAGGGGAAAAAACTAACAAAGGAATAATTTTGCTTCATTTTCTTTCTTTACACTGTTACATAGGAAGCTGCCTAAAAGTAAGTCAAACCATTGGTCCATCTAGCTCAGTATCATCTACACTGATTAGCAGTGGCTGTCCAGGATTTCAGACAGGACATGCCAGGGTCTAAACTTGGGGCCTTTTGCATCCAAAGCATGTGCTTTACTACTGGTTTACATCCTTCCCTAAGCATGTGTCTGCTTTGCACTTCCTTAAAAATGTTACTCCAATCTGTGAAACTTTTTCTAGGGCCCAAAATGGAAAGCCTGTTAGGATTTCAGTTCTTTTAGAGGTATTTCCACTTGCAAGTATAACTTTTCTCTTGCAAGTGCTTTTGCTTACTCAAAAACCGCCTAAGGCTTTGTAAGGTACACAGCAACAATTTGAGCCATTTCTCTGATGTTCTGTACATCATATAGTTGCTAACAACCTGTCAAAGTCATCCTGACACCAAACTGAGCGGCTGATGGTTTGGGTAACATATTAGCAGAGATGAGAAAAGATAGTCCTCATTACTGTAATAAAACCAGCAGAGGCACACTGGGAATCAATTACTGATTTGTGACCTGTTGAACTAAACCTCAGTCAAATAGAGAAGTGCACAGAGCTTCCTACATTATCAAATGATTTAGGATGGAGTGCTGTCTGAAAGCTTGCAACAAGGCACGGCAAACGTTTCCTTAAATTGTAGCTTACTTAATTACCTCGTTCCTGAGCACAAAGATCAAATTGAGCAACTTAAGGTGCTAAAGCACATGTGCAATTGAGGCATGAAAGGGAAATAATTAACGCCATATACAAGATGTATGTTTAAGGATAAGACACCTACTGACAAAAGGCAAGGAGATCCAAAGTTAAGGCAGGCTCTGTGTCCTTGACGCAAAACATGTGTCTGTAGTGGCCTGAGGAACACATACACTGCTGGCTGAATTAACCAGATGGCCCAAGATAGGGAAGGCAGCTTTTTTTCTTTGTAAATGCTTTCCCCCCTTCAAATAACAGTAATATATATAGCAGCAGTAGTACTAATAAGACATGTTAGAAACATGGGGAGTTATATTCTGACATACAGTACAATCGTATACATCTCCACGCAATGGGACTTACTCCCAGGTAAATGTGTATAGGTTTGCAGTCTTAATATATCTGTTCTGGAAATATGAAAAATTGTTACATTGTATTAAATCAGTCACTGGATGCAATATCCCAACAGAATCAATTTTGTCATATTGAACTATACATACATAAACACACACACACACACACACACACACACACACACACATATGGAGTGGTCAAAAAGAATGATACCGGCATAGTGCAATTCTATACATGTCTAATTAGAAGTAAGTCACACTGAGTTCAATAGCTTTTACTCATAAGTAAGTGTATGTAGAATTGCAGCCTAAGCTACTAATAGGTTGAGATGTCCATTGCATACTTTTGGAAGAGATTCTTTGTTCTGCCCATGTCAGATAGGTTTCATAGAACCCGGGATATTGCAATGATTTCAAAACTAACAATATTCTCAGTCTCTCTTCCAGACTAGCATTTCAGTCTTTGGTGTGCTATATGCTAGCAAAGCATTAACAATGCAGCCCAGTCTACACCTCAATTAAAGAAAAGTACTTGATTTAAGACTATTCATTTAAATTGACATCAGTGTGCAAGGTGCATTTTACCTACCTATAAGATTATTGTGAAGATGAATGAGAATGAAGGATGCTGAAATAAATACATATAGTGGCAACTCCGCATAGTAGCCATAATGTTGAAAACTACTATGCAGATAAATAGCTCTGATGAGCTTTCAGGTAGCATGTGGTTCAGGTCAAAGACACTTTTCAGGACTTGCACCCCAACTCTGTATGCTGTGTACAGTTGAGACTGATTTGGTAATCTTGTCTTCAATAGCCATAGTTGTTCAATAAAAGGACTCTGGATTACAGGTATGGCTTCTGTACAGGCAGTCCAGTCCCTGGGTTATGAATGATCTGTTTGTAAGTCTGTCTTTAAGTCAAATGTGTACGTAAGTTGGAACAGACGCCGTGCAATGTTTTCAAAGTGTCACAAAGTGTCACAAAGTATAGTGCGTGTGTTCGTAAGTATGAACCATTGTATTTAACTCAGATTTTTACATATATGGCGATCCGTTCTTAAGTATGAGTTGTCCGTAAGTCGGGATGTTCATAACCCGGGGACTGCCTGTATTTGCCTCCCTCCCTCTCCCTACTCTTCTCCAGCTGTGACTCAACTTCAGATGAACCAGCTTCAGATTTCTGTTCACAGTCTTGCCTAATGACTGCCTCCTGCCTGTGTGTTGTGGTGCTCCCAGGTTAGTTTCTGCTTTGGACCTTATCCCATCCTCTGCCAACCCACTTGATCCTGTAACAATTCTGTGCCTATCTCCTGTGAGCCTTTTTGTGATCTGGGTTTATTCATCTCATTCCTGACAGCCCATCACACATTATCAGAGCAATCCTATACCCCAGTGATGGCGGGAGGGCACAGAAGCTGGCACAAAGGTGGTGTAAAGTGCACCATATTCTATAAGTTTCCAGTAGAGATGTGCCAGCATATGACTGCAGTTATGCTGCTGTAACTTTGAGCTGTAAATTGTGCTGGTGTAAGTCAGGTCCACTGGTGTAGCAGGGCTTTCACCATTTCCTATAGCCCCTCAGCTGGTGTATCATGAGTATAAGACTGTGTGTAAAATAATTCATATTTAAGTCTTTTGGTTGTTCCTTTAAAAGAAAATCTAGCTTCTGTATAAAGCAGAGTATGTTTCTAGCCCTCATTGTTGTGTGGAGATGCATGAAAATGATTTTAAAAATTACAATAATTTTAGAAGTCTGCAAGCAAAACAATTTACTAAAACTGCTATTTTTAAAGTCCCTGCTATATATTTTTCTGCATTTCAAATGTAGATCTGGAATAAGAATATTATAGAATGATAACAATGTGCTCATTAACTGTAGCTTGGCACCTGACATATTCATGGAAATTATGCAAACTCCATGTATTTAAGAACACACAAATTAATTGTGGCCCTCTGGCTCATGACACATTTCTCATTAGGTCCTCTGTGCTGAACAAGTTGTCCAGGCCCATTTTAGACAATGGAATAAATCACAGAATGTCAAAGAGCTGGTGTGCTTTATTTATGCTCTCAATCCTGAGCTACAAATCATTTTTGGGACTAGCAAATCACAGGAAATTGATTTCATTTTATTCTGAACAGTTCAATGACAATATGCAGAGTCGATCAAAAGGATAACAAAGTATCAGGCTGGTCCATCAAAAGAGAAAATGCTCATTCTAAATATTTTAATATAAATAGCAGTTGTGATGCTGCGCTGCCCTTCAGTGTCTATTTCTCTAAAGCTACAAGCAGAGCATCTTTGACCAGGATGCTGGCGGCAGCTACACTCCACTTGGAGTAACATGTGTCTTTCTTGGGGCTTCCAGATACACAAAACAGGAAGCCTTTTGATGTATCAAGTCTGCCAGAACTAGCTAAAGCCATCTCCTTGTTAATTAACACTTTGCTAGTCCATCTCCTGGTCCCCAAAAATGAGAAGAGGATGTTTCTGTTTACATGCTGATTGGTGAAACGTTTTGGGCAACACCCCCTGCCCGGCCAAGCGTAATAAATCTGGAATGTGGTTCTTTATTCCCTTGTCATTCTCACTGTCCCTCTGATCTCTGGTCACTTCCTCCTTCGGCCACCCAAAGATTCTGGGCATGTTGTAACTCTCCAGATGTCAGGTGACCCCTGCATTGTGACTATTTTACCCCAAAGAGTTTAGTGTAGATTGGCACACTTTTTACTTTATTTCCAAGTACCCACTCTGCTTTTTGTCTCTTATTATGCTCCTCTAATAATTATATTTTTCAATTCAGATCTGAGGTTTCAAGAGAGGTTTCAAGAGAGGAAGTTTCAAGAGAGGCTTCTCTCTCTCTCTCTCTCTCTCTCTCCATCTACCGAGTTACTTGGTTCACCTACCTCAGTTTCCGTATTTATGCCTATTTATTTATTTATTCATTCATTCATTCATTTTCTATACCACCCAATAGCCAAAGCTCTCTGGGCAGTGTACAACAATCAGTTAAAAAAATACAATAAAATACAGTAAAAAATATAAACAATAAAAACATTATAAAAATTTAAAACCGATTTTAAAAATATCACTAAAGCAAGTTAAGAAAACTTGGGGACATAAGAGGAAAACAGGCTGTCTGCCCACAGTCGGGTGGTCTCAGCTGGTCACTACCTCATCCCAGGCAGATAACTAGTTTGTAGCTCTGGGGTCCCCCTACCCAGGGTTAGAGGGAAAACGCGGTTGTTGCAGCATTGGATTGGATTGATGCATGCACAATGGCCCGTCTCACAAGGCAGTTGCGGCATGGCGAAAGCATTACAGTAGTATTTATGCCCAGCTTTTCCACTCAGCAGCTGTCAGTTGTGCTATAGTTACAGTAAAGTCTCTTTGTGGGGGGGGGCAGATGTCTGGCCAGCTGGGCGATTCATAAATATAATAAATAAAAATAAATAAATAAATAAATAAATAAGTTAGTGACTGGTAGGACCAAAATCTTTCCCTATGACCAGCAGACTATCTTGACCCAATCAATCAATAAGTGGCTTACTATGAGCTGCACTCACATTTTTTCTTTATATCCTTTGAAGTACTTGTGGAACAACAAAGATATACTGGTATGATAAGATATCACCTTGGGATTTCCTGGAAGCTTGCATATGGTTCCTTGATGGAAAGATCAGTAATGGCAGATGAGCTGCCCCCACCCCCAAATACATCTTGTGTTCCATTACCTCTCTCTTCTTGCATGTCACAGCTGAAGGGGAAAGTTATTTACTAAATTTGTGCCCTGCTTCCTTGCAACATGGAGTGCAGATACACGCAGATTGGATGGGGCAGTAGCTAGGCCCAACAGGCCTGGCTGGCACTAGGTGAAATGAGAACCTTAGAACACACCCATGACACTCTGCAACACTTAGGAGGTTCTACAGCAGACATGTAGGGGCTCCTCAGTAAAGACATCAATGTGCAAAGGGCTTCTTAAGTGTAGGAAGTTTGGAATCCACAGATATAACAAGTCTTGTCAGAATTCCTCCTACAGCTTCAAGTTCCTGGAGGTAACATTTTCCTGAAAGGCATCATATGGTCACTTGGATCTGTATCCAATGGTATCATTCTGCTAGTGAACAGCTTCTACCGCTTTCAGAAACGCCGTTTTCATCCTTATGTACATGTCAAATCTAATACTATCATCCCGCTTGCCCAAGCTATCATGCAGATGTTTTCACAACTTATTACAACTTAATTACACTAGGTGTTACTTGCACTAGTTTTGCTAGTGCTTGCATGATTTATTTATTTATTTTTAACATTTACATACTGCCTTATTTGCTAAAAAGACATCAAGGCGTTGAACAACCATTTAAAACTTTAACAATAAAAAGACAATTAAAAAACATAAAACATTAAAACTACATAATTTAAGAGTCTTCACACTCTTTCTAAAAACAAAGACAGTTGGGGGGCAATCATAGTTCTTGAAGGAGTGCATTCCATAGTTTGACACAGAAGAAAGCCCATTCACACATGCTGAACAAGCGGGCCTCTATGAGCAATGGTGTCCTCACAAGGGCCTCTCCTGCAGTTCTTAATAACCAAGCACGTTCATAATGAGACAGGCGGTCCCTCAGATAGCCAGGTCCTAAGCTCTTTAGAGCTTTAAAGTTTAAAACCAACACCTTGAATTGAGCCCAGAAAACAATTGGCAACAAGTGAAGTGCAGGTCTTTCAGAACAGATGTACTATGGTCTTGATACCATGCACTGGTTAGGAGCCTAACTGTCACATTTCTCACCAACTGAAGCTTCCGGACACTCTTCAAGGGTAACCTCAAACATCTAGAGGTATGAACACACAACTCCTAGCAGAACAACGCCACTGTTATGATAGGTAGCAGCTCATTCCTGCAAAGGAACTGGATGTTAACCTCTAGCTGAGAGGTCAAAAGGGGAGGAGCCTGTGTGAGCTCAGCAGGCCAGGAGAAGTACACAATAAAGCTTTAGTCACTACTACCAGGCCTCTGTCTTCTTTGGGCATAAAATCCACTACCAAAACATGGTGTCAGAAGTAAATCTCTTGTTCTGAAGACAAAGAGGGCTCAAGCAGCACGTTTATGAAGACAACACACACATGCTGGTGGCAGAAGATTTTGTGGCAATGGCAGCAAGCATGATTTCAGTTCCAGGGCCCATGGACATGACAGGTGATCTTTGATGTTTTTCAAAGCACAGTGGGAGAATTATGAAGTTGCTACAGGACTGAATGGTAAAGATTAGGGTTGCAACACTGCTATCAGTAATGGGTTTGCTCCAGCAACACCTTGATATTCCACCAGCAGACAGGCAAGATCCCTCCAAATTGCTAGAAGCACTTCAAAAGTATTTTGAGCCTACTACAAATGTCATATATGAACGCTTTCTCTTTAATAAATGTACACAGGAACCCCATGAAACTATAGATCATTTTGTTGCTAAATTGTGCAAAATGGCAGATTCATGTGCATACACCACTTTGAAAGAAGAATTAATCAGAAACAGACTGATTATAGGCATTAAGAACAAGGGAGCACAGATGAGAATGCTCAGAAAGCCTGCCTTGACTCTTCAGGAAGCCATAGACATCTGCAAAGCTAGTGAACAAACCCCGATGCAAATGCAAGAAATGCACCCCTCGGAAGCTGACAGCATGCATCATATCAATAAAAATAAACAATCTAACATGCATACGCCATCATGCAAAACCAATGCTGAACCCAAGAGATTTCCAAGTGAGAGTTGTGGATACTGTGGCAAACTGCATGATCCTGGCAAATGCCCAGCATTTGGAAATATATGCAGAAACTGTGGCAGAAAAAATCATTATGCTAGAGCAGTGGTTCTCAACCTTTTTTTCCCCATGCACCCCTTTCACCATATGTCAGAATGTCATTCCCCCCTTTCCAAGATTGTCTGACTTAATCTGTGCCATACAATAAGGTGTTATGCCTTGTAGATTATGTGCAATCTATAGAATTGTAATTTTTTAGAAAGATCAGTATTCCAACAGTTTGAGTCTGTGGTCCCAATTCCCCCCTGAAACCCTAAAATCCCCCCCGGGGTTGAGAACCCCTGTGCTTGAGTTTGCAGATGCTATAAGCAAGCAAAACCTGCACAGCATGTGAAACAGGTAGACAATGATGATCTTTACAGTAATTCAGACAGTGATGGACTGGGACTTGGGAGATCCGGGTTCTAGTCCCTGCTCGGCCATGAAACTCACTGGGTGACTTTGGGCCAGTCACTGACTCTCAGCCTAACCTACCTCACAGGGTTGTTGTGATGATAAAATGGAGAGGAGGAGGAGGATTATGTAAGCCGCCTTTGGTTCCTTTCAGGAAAAAAGGTGGGGTAGAAATATAATAAATAAATAAATAAATTGTTTGTCAAACTTGTATTGCCACTGTGCACAAAAACTTTGCAATCCTGGCTCAAGCAAGAAACAGAATGCCAAATAGACAGTGGTGCATCTGTAAATGTAATGGGCTACAGAGACTTTCTCAACATAATGCAAGATGGAGAAGCAAAACCATCACCAAGCAAAGTCAAGCTGAGACTATATGATGGCACAATTCTCACACCACTAGGGCAATGTGTGCTGCACACAGAATACAACATCAACTAGAGTTCCAAATTGTAAATTCCAGGCAAAAGCCCCTCCCCTCAGCAAGCACAAGTGAACGTATGAAACTAGTAACATTGCATACTTCACAAGACATCCACACAGTCAGAACAGAAACCAACAGAACCTTGACACTGGGGAAAGCACAAGGTGGCATATCAAAAGCACAAATTCTCGTGCACTACTATGATGCCTTTGAAGTACTTGGATGCCTCCCAGGTACTTTACATTTAAAAATAGATGAAACAGTGCAGCCAGTGCAACATATGCCATGTAGAACCCCCGTGACATTGAAAGAAAAAGTTATGACTGCAATAAGAAAAATGGAAAAGAATAGAATCATTGTCAGAGTGACAGAACCTACCAAGTGGATAAGCAGCATGGTAGCCATAGAGAAACCTGGTAAACGTCGCATCCCAGTAATTTAAACAAGGCATTATTACGAGCTCACTACCAAGTGCCCACCATAGAAGAAATCTTACCAGAACTTGCCAAAGCTAAACTATTTTCAGTGCTAGATGCAAAAGATGGATATTGACAAATCTTATTAGATTAAGAAAGCAGCTACCTTACCACATTTTGGACCCCAGAAGGCCGATACAGATGGCTGAGGATGCCTTTTGGCATAAAACCAGCAGCAGAGGAATATCAGTGCCGCCAAAGGAATCAGTGTGATCACAGATGACATTCTGCCTGGTTTATGGATGTGGAGATTCAATGGAAAGTGCCATAGCTGACCATGACAGCAACCTGATCTCTCTCCTGGAAAGGACCAGAAAAGTCAATCTAAAACTCAATCAAAATAAGATGAGGCTCCGAATGACAGCAGTACCCTATATGGGACACCTCCTGACATCGCAAGGTTTGCAACCAGACCCAGAAAAGGTAAGGGTCATACAACATATGCCTAAACCATCCAATACCAAATCTCTTCAGCAGTTATTAGGATTTGTCAATTATCTGGCCAGATTTCTTCCCCACCTTTCTGATGTTTGTGAGCCTCTCAGACGATTACTGGACGCAGGCACAACTTGGATGTGGCTAACCCAACATGATGCAGCCCTCCAACAGATCAAAGACTTGGTCACCAAACATTCTGTCTTTAAATACTATGACATGAATGAAGATGCCACTCTACAGTGTGACGCCAGTGAAACAGGCCTGGGTGCAGTACTTTTGCAACATGGACAGCCTTTGCATCAAGGTCTTTATCACAGACTGAACAGCATTATGCCCAAATAGAAAAAGAATGTTTGGCAATAGTATTCACTTGTGAAAAATTTGACCAGTATATACGAGGTCAGAAATCCATCAGAGTTGGCAGCAATCACAAACTTCTAGAAGTTATTTTTAAGAAGTCCCTGTTATCAACTCCAAAATGCCTACAACACATGCTTCTCAGACTACAATGCTATCCCCTGGACGTACAATATAAAAGGGAACTGAGATGTACATAGCAGATCTCCTATCCTTAACACAAGAAAAGCACACTGACAAGCGAGAGACTATGAGATACTCAATTCCATGGAAACTCAAACTACACAAAAGGAACTAGAAAGCATTAATCAAGCTGCCTACATGCCCATCTCCCAGCAAGGAATTCAAAGAGTCAAGGAACACATTTTGCAAGACAAAGAACTGCAAGAATTGATCTCCATTATTTTAGCAGGTTGGCTAGATACCCGGGAGAAAGCTCCAAGGTCCACTTGAGAGTATTGGAACTTTTGTGATGAATTAAGTGTTCATGGTGGCATCATGTTCAAAGGACAACGGATACTCATCCCAAAGACCATGAGAAATGACATATTATCACAAATACATTGCAGTCATTCTGGAATACAGTAATACCTTGGATTGCAAGTAACTTGGTTTGAGAGCGTTTTGCAAGACAAGCAAATTTTTAAATATTTATTTAATTTCTTTTGACTTCATATACAAGCGATGTCTTGCAATACAAGTACTGTAGTGCGGCTTAAATTAAAAATATCTGTACAGATTTATTTGGGGGGATTTCGTTTTGATATAAGAATGTTTTGGATTACAAGCATGTTTCCGGAACGAATTATGCTCTCAATCCAAGGTATGACTGTACAAGGATGTTTGAGGAAAGCTAGAGACGTGATATACTGGCCTAATATTACTAATGACATCAGAGACCTCATAAGCAACTGTGATGCATGTGCTGCATTCTAGGCAAGTCAGCAGAAGGAACCACTGGTGATACAAAGCGTTCCTACTAGACCATGGAGCAAGGTGGGAATAGACCTGTTCACTGAAAATGGCAGTAATTATCTCATTCTAGTGGACTACTGTTCAGATTTCTGGGAAATAAACAAACTGTCCAACACCACATCAGCGACTGTAACTGAGAGAATCATGAACCATTTCAGCAGACAAGGCATATCGGACTGCATGATCTCAGATGGTGGACCACAGTTCACCTGCAAAGATTTTACCAAATTCTCAACAGACTGGGAATTTCACCACATAACTTCATCCCCATACAACAGTTAATCTAATGGCAAAGCCGAATCAGCCGTCAAAATGGCAAAAACTCTAGAAGAAAACGGCAGAAAATAGAAAAAAACATTTGGCAAGCTATTCTGGAGTGGAGGAATACTCCCACTGCTGGCATGGCCAGCAGCCCAGTGCAAAGACTTATGTCCAGACACAAAACGATCCTTGGTACCCACATCTCCTGCGTTATTACAACCTAAGGTGGTGACAAATATCACGGAGCAACTGCAACACAAACGCAATATAACTAAAACCTATTATATGACAGACATACAAAAGAGTTACCACCATTACGCATTAGAGATTCAGTGCGTGTCCTGTTATTTCCTCAAGACAAGTCATGTCCCTGACCCTGGACAAAAGGAACCAGCATGGGACAAATAATAAATCCCCGCACTTATTGAAGTTAATGGATGCTCCTATCGACGGAATCACTGAGGCCTCAAGGACACCTGAGATGTGATCGATAATGATGCACTGGACTATTCAGTCATTCCAGGCACTTGTCCGGATGCACACCATCTTCCTGACCCTGAGCCACGTAACCAAGAGAGTCACATGCAACTACATCATCAACACAGAACAGTGACAGCATACATGATCACGATGTTTTGGCGTACAGTGACCGTGTGAAAAGCACACGTACCCGCAGCCATATCAAACCACCTAAACGATATGCCAATTTTGTAACAAATGACTGATAAGCAACTTAGTTATCAATCGTTCAGAACCAGCACCACTTTCAAGTTAATCATTACACATGTTTTGTTTGACAAGTTATTCTCACGGTATTTACATGTTCTTTCAAAAAGTATGATATTGGGGATGTTATGATAGGTAGCAGCTCATTCCTGCAAAGGAACTGGATGTTAACCTCTGAGAGGTCAAAAGGGGAGGAGCCTGTGCGAGCTCAGCAGGCCAGGAGAAGTACACAATAAAGCTTTAGTCACTACTACCAGGCCTCTGTCTTCTTTGGGCACAGGATCCACTGTCAAAACAGCCACTGCTTGTACTTTTTTCAGCTACTGTTACATTTGACACAACCCACTGACTTTACATATTCTAGGTATTTCACACAGAAATGAAACACTTGGCCATCAAATCCAGGCCTGATTATGTACAAAGCCAGTACTGCCACACACTTGAACAAGGGTTTCTTCTGTTTAACTGAAATAATGAAAAAAGCTTCTACCTTCCAAATGCCTCCATTATTTATTTCCTGTGCGATGACTTCTACACTTGCCTCAGATGCCATCAAAGATGAACCAAAGACACACCTCATTTTAACATCACCTCCTGGAGGATTGATCCTTTGGAGCTTTTGACACTGCAGATTTGTTCTGATCAGAAAGGCCAGATGTCACAAGCTGAACGGTTTGTTTGATGCTGAGCCACTGGTATGTGTTGCTTCCTTAGCTACTGCCCTGCCCTTATGGTGACTGCTATGATTCATTGGATTTTATATCATTCCAACTGCCAGACTCCAGGGAGTCTCACCAGCATGATTTTCTGACATAGAAAGGCCAATGAGAAACAACACAGCCAAGAATTGTTCTTTACAATGGAGGTTCTTCATTAATTCTCCATGCTGGTAGCCAAACAGTTCCCATCACCAGAGCAGTCATAAGATAATTCACAGTTTTCAGAACACATTCCATTTTGCTTCTTTATTCCTACACAGCAGGTTTCCATTCATTATTAAAGACACAATTCTCATCTTAAATTGTAGAAATTAGAATAGGAAAGCTCTATTAATTTATTCCATCAGAATTCCCCATTTGCATAAAACTAACAAACCTATTCCCTTCACCACCTAATGAGCTAACTAACACACATGCCCTAGCACCTCCCCTAATTCACCCACTTCTTCCGCCACTGCCGTCAATTTTTTCTGGATGCTGTTCCTTTTGCTGGTTTAGTCTGCTGTATTCCATACATTATCTCAAGGAAAAGAGAAACCATGTGGAGTACAGAGGGATAGAGCGTCTTTTGCCACTGTAGCCCACTGTATTTCATGGTTTCTCTCAAGAGGGGGCTAGAGGTGCAAAAGATGCTCCAACCATCCATACTCATGACTTCTCTCTTGAATCTTATCCCTGAGAGAGCACCATTGGAGTTAGGCAAGCTAGAATGGGCCCATCTCCTCTCTGAGAAGGGAGAGGAAAGTCTTCCCTGCCCAGGAAAGGGGAGTTGTGGGTGGAGGGGACATTTAACTATTGCCTCCCCCAAGATCCTGATGAAGATATTAGCTGGTTGTATTAGGCTTAGGAAAAAGTTTGATAGCAGTGCAGGAGGCAATGTCTATCCAGATCGGGGGGGGGGGGAGGTAAGGAGAAGTGAGAGGTAATTCTGTTTGTGTGTTTTGGGGGCGTGTGTGTAAGCCTGTTAGTGTGTGAGACTGGCAAAAGGCTGTGTGTTTGTCCATGTTTGTGTGTTTATGTGTGGGAGATGGGGGGAGCCCAGGCCTTCCCCACCACCAATTGTGGCCATGCCCACTGCCAGCACATGCCCCCCGACCCACCACCCGACTCTGCATCCAGCCCTCTCTAGAGCAAAACGGTTGCTCACTTTGACCTAAAACAACCATAGGGCTGATACATCTCAAGCCCTCCCATTTGATCATGTACACAGCTGCCTAGAGAAAGGGCAGGGAGATCAAGAGAGCCCTTGCGTTGAGACATGACATAAGCTCTTTCTATGGTCATTACTACTTCTCGGGGGGGAAATCCAGCTGCAGTCATAGATAGGCTGCTTCTCATTGCTGATTCACAGCCAAACTCACTCTAACTTTTCTCCAGTTAGTCTGGAAAATACTATCACCAGTCCAAGTCCAAGGAAGTTTTCCATTCCTTTTTGTTTTATTGAAACCGGAGTTATTTCCTTCTTGGTTATTGAACCAGGTAGTAGTAAACCTGCTGCCGCAGGATAGCTTCTCACATCTTTTAAAGACAAGAACATCTAGAAACAGACATAGCCATTGCTAAGAGAGATGTGTTGGAGAGACTGTCCTATGGTGGTATGTATGTAAGTATTTAATACTCCCCTTCAACCAAGGGTCCTGTGGGGCCTCTCATTGGCTACAGAGAGTTTGGGCTATAAATACTACTACTACTACTACTACTACTGCTACCACCACCAATAAAATGATAATGATGATGATGATGATGATGATGATGATGATGATGATGATGATGATGATGATGATATACAGAGAAACATTTCTTAAAGGGGATTACAAGGGTTTTGCTCAAGCAAAGAAGGGGCCTTATTACATCCTTAGGTGGTGGAGGAAACACATTTGCTAGTTTTATGCAAATGTGGAGTTGTGATGAAATAATGCATTCATTTAGTTTGGCTTGTAGTCAAGCCACACGATTCCTGCCCGCCAGCTCTGCGTATCTGTTGCCTCAAACCCGTGAGGTCTCTTCTGTGTTGAGGGAGCCTTCCACTGGATGCTCTCCACTTCCACAAAGTAAGGCTTTTAAAATTTATTTTTTGCTTCTTCTTCTTTTTCACTTGGGGTAGGGGGTGTATTAACAGGGAAGGGTCAGCAAAATTTGGCATTTCTGAGTGCATAATGATAACCAAACATGTATTTTGAGGCTTTTGGAGTGATTATCATAAACAATCAGTGCAACTGCCAGGATTCAAGCAGCATCTCCAGTTAAGGCTTTATCCTGCACTTTGTCACAGGATTGTTTACCTGATTATAAAGGGTACTTTCACTTTATTTCACCTGTAGTGTACAGGCACACATCCCAGGATGGGCCACTTCCCATTATGCCACCACTTATAGGGATGTCACAGAAATCTGTAACGGATTAAAATGAGTTCAGATTTCTGTGAATCTGACCTACGGCTTCCACAGCGGACCAGCGTTCTCAAAGTCGTATGGATTGTGTGGACTTGTGGGCTGTGTTTTGTTTTGTTTTACTTTTGCGGGGATTTGTGCAATTTCTCATTTGCGCTAACGTGCACTTCCACTGATGTACATTAGCACTAGTGGAACAAAATCCTCATACATCCCTAAAAAGAATTCCGATTTTGTCAATGAGTGAATGATGGAACGAAAGATGCATGACAATCCGCGAAACACAGACAGAATGGATTCCGCCAAATCTGTACATCTCTGCCACCATATCTGCAAGTGGTAGGGAGATGCGGCACTTGCTACATGCATTGCACACGTGAAGTGTCTTGCATGTATCCATAAAAGATGTAACCTGTGAAGCAGCCCTTTGGTTCAAGGTGCACTGCTGCAACTATGCGCAAGCCGGTTTCATTTAACCCGGCAAGTTTGTCTGTCTTGTATACACAAGAGCAACAGATGAGCCAAGGACAGACAAACTTGCTGGGTATGCAAGTAGGCAAAGTGTGGCAATGCACAAATTGCTAAAGGCAACAAGGGCAAAATCAAAACAAAAGGAAAGGAAATGAACCAGAGCAGAGGGCCTTTTGGTGTCGACACAACCTATGTTTGTCAACAGTGCTCCTCTTTTACCCTCAACTTTATTATGAAACAGTACAGGAGGAAAAGCTGCCAGTGATCTTGAGTGCTCTCAGTAAAATATCTGCTAGGATGGATGGAGGGAGGGAGGGAGGGATAGAATTAATGTACCACTTACTTCAAAATCTTCTGCCTTTTAAATTAGCAGTTGTTTTTATAAGGCTGAAATGGAGAATTTTGCTTCTTGGACTAAACTAGGTATTAGCATCACTTAAAATAAACACCAGTTGTAATTTATCTGTTAATTTGTACAGCGGCCCCATTGCCAGAATTAACAAACCACAGGCCTGGTTTAAATGCTCAGTCTCTCTGTCCAAGGGAGGGAAAGCTGGTTGTTATGAATGTCATTCACATTATCGTACGAAGTCCTTCCCATAGGATGAAGAAGGGCATTCTTGTCACATTTCCCAATAGTTCTCTAACCCTATATTTTGCTAAGGCCATCTGAAAATATATTCCACTGGATCCCTTCAACCGGAAGAGCTGAGACATAGAGTATCTTTGTTCAAAGCAACCTAAAATAGGAAGGAAAACTGCATTTTACCCTTCAGCAGTGACAGGCCAACTGACACTACCTGAATAACAAGCCCTAACGTACAATTGTTACTGACTATAAATTGAAGTACTTGAAAAATTCTTTAGTTTTTATTGATCTTTCTTGGCTCAGTCTATGGTATGGATTCCCATCTCTCTATGGTGTACAATCACATACATAGTCTCTGTTCAGAGTCATGTAATAGGAATAGTGGTAGCTGGTAACAATAACCATTAATTCTGAAAAATCACAGGATCTGTAAGGAATACTGTCACTCTGCTAGACCCCAGTTTAAGAACCAGCAGAGCTCCCCACAAGACTTCAGTAAAGGGCTCCAGGCAATGTTATAGTTTCTGAATGGTGGCCAAGAATGAGTTTTAATTCTATGGCAAGTGTATAAAAGAAGGAGCAATCCTTTTTATTATATATTACCTCCCTAGTCATTATGAAATCATTTGGTATTCACTGTGATCACACTAATCATTAATGTACTCATTTGGCATTCATATGACTGCCTTATGCACTTCCATAGAAATTCCATTGTAATTAAGCATTAGTTAATGTTAACAGTAATGGACATTTAAAGTAAAGTGTGATCAGCTAGGGTCACTGGCAGCAGACAATCAATTCATTCAAGTATTGCGGACATTAAACAAGCTCCTGTCACTTCAGAAAGCCACTGAAAGGTTAGTGGAAGCTGAACAGGAAGTACGGTTACTTTTCAGGAGTCTGGTGAGCACTTACTAGCCAAACATGGAAAATAATATTTCTAGTCCCACAAAAAACAGGGTTTGCCTTACGAACTGAGTATGAATTTAACGATGGCATGCTGGATTGTTAATAGTCAGTATGTACTGCACTAACTTAAACAAACAAACAAACAAACAAACATCTAGATCAGTGGGAGCGCAACAATACCTAAAATCTCAAATTTAAAAGAACCTCAGGTACTTGACTTAGGAGCTTCAGCTGTTGGACAGTATAATAATAATAATAATAATAATAATAATAATAATAATAATAAGTGTGCAATCCTATGCAAGTTAAGACAGAGAAAAGGCCTACAACTCCCAGCATGCCCCATCCATGCTGGCTGGGGCATGCTGGGAGTTGTTGTTGGCCATTTCTGTGTCTAAACTTGCATAGGATTGCACCCTTAGGCAGGCCACTGTCCGTCAAGGTAGACAGTCCTGGTAAATGAAGCAGCACAGTATTGATTCAGTATAACTAGCAAACTTGACATGCAGTCAACCAGTTCCTGGGAATGGAGATGCAGAATTGGGAAGGGGTGAAGCAAGGGCAGGGAGTCCTCGCCCAGCAGCCTGAATCCTATCTAACCTTTAACTTGTACAAATTAAATGTTGACAGGTGCCGTATGAAATGCAGTCTTCAGTCTTCAAGGCACTCCAACTGGCACATCCCACTGAAGAGCATAGGTTCAAAAGATAAACTGCCATACCAAAACCAAGACTTGCAGAGGCAGCAAATGTTTTAGGATGGATGGGCCAATCTCTGTTAAATAGTAAACCTGTCTAACCTCACAAATCATGTTGTTAGTCCAATGTTGCAGAGATCTTATTCTTCTGTTGCAGGCAAGTACACCAGTGCAAACATTAAGAATCCAGGTGTTTGAGTCCCCTCCTTACCTTATGTACAACAATAAAAGGTTACTTGTCATATGTCAGAAAAGGCAATGTGCACTCTCTTTAGGTTATGATGAGTTGTTGTTGTTTTGGAGGCCAGAAAGGCTTCTTTCTAGATGCCTTGGGTCTTAATGTTAGGAAGAAGAATGCCTACCCAGAAGTTGCCCTGGGACTGGAGAGCAAAAGGGCAGCACACTCTGGCTTCTGCTATCAGCCAGGGGACTTGGACCACTGGGAGCCTGCACCCACTGCTTCCCAGGAATAACATCAAGCCAAGGGGACACCAGCCTGGCCCATCCATTGGCCAGAGGAAAGAATGCTGTGGACCCTCCACTGGCCAAAGTAAGAAGAGCCACCAGTTGCTACTCAAGCAAGTACCAGCAAGGGAAGATCAGAATCGCCTGAAGTGCATTTAAATACCCACTTATAGCTCACCACCTTGTTTTGGCTTTGAAAACTGATCTCCCTCCTCTTCCTCTTCCCTCCACTCCCCTTCCCTTGTGTTTCTTTCTTGTCTTTTTAGTTTCTCTGCCTGATGGCACAGGCTCAGCCTCTCTTTTGTACTGCTGTGAGCCACATTGGGAGACAATAATTGTCTGAAAAGTGGGATAAAAAGAAAGTAAATGAATAAATCCCACTGAGTTCAGTGGGATGTACTCCAAAGTATACAACTGCAGCTTAATTTTTTACATCTAATCCTTCCCTCCGTCTGTTTCTCTGACCGACCTGTATCACTGCAGCGCTCTTTCACCTTGACTCTCTTCAACTTTTGTCTTTGTACAGAGCCTAGACTACTTATGGGAACTTAATATAACAACAAGAAGAACAATTCTTTACCACATATATGAATTCTCACTGAGAAATTATTTTCATTAATTCCAAATTGAAAAAGCTTAATATCGACCCCAGCAAAATAATTTTATGACATCAGTTATGGATCACCTTGATATTCGGAAGTGGAAATTGAATTGAAAGTCTACAGAACACATATCTCACATAAGAGTCTGAACTGTAGTGCTGATCATAATCAAGCAATTCTACAGAAATAAGGAGAAAGCGGGGAAATAGAGCACTATAGAAGATACAAAAAGAAGAAATCAAAACCTGCTAGAAGATCTGGTCTACACCAGTGATTCATAATGAAAAGGCTCTGTGGCTTCCTAACATAGCTTCTAGAAGTAATAGCATCAATTATATGGAATGGAAAATACAAACAGAAACAAAGATCAATACAGCAATATCTGAAGTTCCTGAAAGGGTTAAATACAGTATTACTAGTATTAATGTTTTGAAAATACACATTAAAAAATAGTAGTCTCCTTTCATCACATTCTTCAGGATCCAAAAATCTACCAACTTCCATATGTGATGGCATCTGATGAAGTGAACTAAAGTCCACGAAAGCTTGTGCCATAATAAATGTGTTAGTTTTTAAGGTGCCACAAGACTCTGTTTTCTATCTATCTATCTATCTATCTATCTGTCTTTGGCAATTCCTGTAAACCAATGATATCTATACCATGCGGTAAGGTCCGGGGAGAGGAACCAGACAAAGAACGATCCAAAACATAAAGTCCTCAACGGCAGAACAGGCGGAAGATAATTAAACCTAAATTACAACGGCTGTGAAGGCGGATGAAGGCTGCAGCAGAGAATGGTTTTCCAATCGTCAGGGTAACCGTGCCATTGGATCTCTGCCGTACTCTGTCAAGTTTGTGTGGTGATTCGTTGTGCACCGATCTCCCCACATAAAACAGTTTCACGCACAGGCGTCTTCCAACCCAACCCATCCAACCCAACCCAACCCAACCCAACCAAACAAAACAAAACAAAAAAAAGTCCCATGGCGACTGGCGAATGGCAACGGGGGCAGGACTGTGAATCTGGAAGCCCCTAGTCATGGACCAGCACATGGGCGGTGGATGCAGACTCAGTCGCCCTGTTCAAGGAACGAGGTAGTCGAGCAGCTCGGCAGCTGTATCCATGACTGAGCAGCCCTATTTAGGATCCACTCTGCTCACCCCGTATGGGGAGGGGGCTAGAAAAGGTGCCCTAAACATAGTCTACCTCTTTCTCCCCTGACTGGATTACCGCGTCCAGTGGGGTCACCATTTTAGCGGTCGAAAAAGACATTTGAATTTTGGAACATGGAATATACGGACATTGCTGGATAACATAGATAGTGAACGCCCTGAGCGTAGGACTGCTATTATTGCAAGGGAGCTGAGACGGTTTAAAATTGACATAGCAGCACTTCAAGAAACTCGAAGGGCAGGAGAGGGACAGCTGAAAGAAGAAAAAGGAGGTTATACCTTCTTCTGGAAAGGACTACCTGAGCAGGACCGACGAATACATGGTGTAGGCTTTGCCATCAAAAATGAACTCGTGAACTCTTTGTCAGAAGTTCCTACTGGCATTAACGAACGCCTGATAACTCTTCGATTAAAACTCGCCAATAACCAACAGGTAACTATTTTGAGCGCTTATGCACCAACATTAGATGCCGATGATGACATCAAGGAAAGTTTTTACAGCCAGTTGGACACTCTCCTGTCAGAGATACCTAAGGAGGATAAAATTATCCTCCTGGGCGATTTTAACGCAAGAGTCGGGCGTGACTTTGATTTATGGCCAGAAACTATTGGAAAAAACGGAGTTGGTAATAGCAACCCGAACGGACTCTTACTTTTGTCTATATGTGCAGAACATAATCTCACTATCACAAACACGCTCTTTCGACAAAAGAATAAGTTTAAAACATCATGGCAGCACCCACGGTCAAAGCACTGGCATCTTCTGGATTATGTAATTGTCCGTGTTAGAGATCGCCGCGATGTACTTCTTACTAGGGCCATGGTGAGTGCCGACGACTGCTGGACAGACCACCGACTAATCCGGTCCACAATGGTTATCAACATTGCTCCCCAACGTAGGCTTCAAGGAAGGAAACCAAGGCGTAAAATGAACACCCAAGTCCTTCAAGATCCTATTAAGCAAACTCGTCTTCAATCACTTCTTAAGGAACATCTACCTACGGAACCTCCTGACAACATTGAGGACCATTGGTCTAAGCTGAAAACCTCCATTACTGCAGCTTGTGAACAAACTATTGGATATGAAACTAAGAAACATCAGGATTGGTTTGATGAAAATGACAATGAGATTAAATATATAATTGACCAAAAAAGGAAAGCCTTCCAAATATGGCAAAATGATATTAACTGCGCTGCCAAGAAAAAAACCTACGCTAGCGCAAAGGCTGAGGTCCAAAGAAGAACAAGAGAACTTAAGAACGCTTGGTGGAAAAAGAAAGCTGAAGAAATTCAACAACTTGCAGAATCTCATGATGCACGGGGCTTTTTTAAGGCCACAAGGGCCATTTATGGACCAAAAACCTATGGTACAAACCCTTTACAATCAAAAGATGGCACCAAACTCTTAAAAGACGAAGAGTCTATTGCACTGCGTTGGAAAGAGCATTATTATGACCTTTTAAATCGTAAGTCTAAGGTGGATAATGAGATTTTTTCGCAAATCCCGCAAAAACAAATTAAAGAGGAACTTGCAATACTCCCCACTTTGGATGAAGTAAAAAAAGCCATTAATCAAATGAAGAACAACAAAGCTAGTGGACCAGATGGGATTCCTGCTGAAATCTTTAAAGAAGGGGGGCCCGAACTTGTACAACATCTTCATAAACTCATCGAAAAAATCTGGATAAGAGAAGAGATCCCAGAAGACTTCAGGGATGCCATAATTATCACCCTCTTTAAGAAGGGTGATAGAACAGACTGTGGAAACTATCGGGGCATTTCTCTCTTAGCAACCGCAGGTAAAATATTTGCTAGGATTCTCGCAAACCGTCTTCTATCTATTTCAGAAGAGATCCTCCCTGAAACTCAATATGGTTTCCGCCCCTCTAGAGGGACAGTAGACATGATTTTTACTGCACGTCAGCTCCAAGAAAAATGCCGGGAGCAAAATCAACCCCTTTATATGGCATTTATCGATTTGGCTAAGGCCTTTGATACTGTAGACCGTACAGCTCTCTGGACTATCCTTATGAAAATTGGATGCCCCAATAAATTTGTTAATATCTTGCGACTTCTCCATGACAACATGACGGCAACGGTTTTGGACAACAACGGCTCTCATGGTGCTCCATTTAAAGTGGGATCAGGTGTTAAACAGGGATGTGTTATCGCCCCAACATTATTTGCCATTTTCATCGCCATGGTTTTACATCTTGTCAAGGGGAAACTTCCCACCGGTGTGGGAATTATATATCGAACAGATGGAAAGCTTTTTAATCTCAGCAGGCTGAAAGCAAAAAGTAAGGTAATTACAACCTCCGTTGTGGAACTTCAGTATGCTGATGATAATGTGGTCTCCGCACATTCAGAGGATGATCTCCAAACTATCCTAAATGCTTTTGCAGAAGCATACGAAAAACTTGGTCTCTCACTTAACATCAAAAAAACCAAAGTGCTTCATCAGCAAGTGCAAGCCAATCCTTTGGTGATGCCATCTATCCAGCTTGGCGGGACAATACTGGAAAATGTCGATCATTTTCTCTATCTTGGCAGCTATCTTTCTGTTACAGCTAACATCGACAGTGAAATCCAGCATCGTCTGAGCTCCGCAAGTGCCGCATTTTCTCGAATGAAACATAGAGTGTTCGAGGATCGGGATATTTGTAAGAAGACCAAAACACTGGTTTATGAAGCCATTGTATTACCAACTTTATTGTATGCCTGCGAAACATCTATAAACGTCACTTCCAACTCCTTGAAAGGTTTCATCAACGTTGCCTCCGGAAAATCCTGCAAATTACTTGGGAAGATAGGCGAACAAATGTCAGTGTACTGGAAGAAGCAAAGACTACTAGCATTGAAAAAATGATCCTTCAACGCCAACTTCAGTGGACCGGTCATGTTGTTCGAATGCCTGACTGCCGTCTCCCAAAGCAGTTACTTTACTCCCAACTCAAGGATGGAAAGCGGAATATCGGTGGTCAATATAAGAGGTTTAAAGATGTTCATAAGGCTAATCTAAAAAAATGCAATATAAACATCGAAAACTGGGAAGCTCTGGCCCATGAACGATCTAAATGGAGGTTGGCCTTTCACAAAGGTTCCATGGACTTTGAAGAAGCCCGAGTGCAAGGTGAAAGGGAGAAACGTGCTAAGCGAAAAGCACGTCAAATGAATCCTTTACAGGACCATCTTCTATCTGGTAACCTGTGTCCTCACTGTGGGAAGCTGTGTGGATCTAGAATTGGCCTCCACAGTCACTTACGGACCCATCGCTAGAGTCTACACAATCTTCTTTAGAATTTCCTCCTTTTATCCCGGAAGACAATCTTACTCGGTCACGAGTGATCGCCTGATGATGATGATGGTAAATTAACTATTGCCCTTTCAGCTGCTTACCAACTACATACAGAATACTAACATTAGTTATTGCCCATAAAACATCATAATTAGAAGGGAAGAGAAATGCTGTGCAAGAGGAAGATATGGTTGTAGGATCAACTTATTATTGCTGAAGAACATACAGTTCTTCATATAATCTCTCAGTGGCAAATTCTGTGCCACACTCAAGGTGATTTGAAGTACTTAAGGAGTTCAAAGAGAAACCTACTATTATAACACTGGCAGAAACGACAATAGCAAAATGAAACACTAATTTAAACTGCAACATGAATATAGATAATATTCAGGAAAAGTATTTATGAGGGGGACTCCCTGAGCCTTGTATGGTTTCTGGTGTGGAGTGGGACCCTGTCTTCCCATTTCACCAACCCGTCCATAGGTGATGAAATAGGAGGGCATTTCAGCAATGTTTCAGGCGTGGAGGGTGAATTTCAGGGTGGGGCAGATTTGCCACTGGCAGAGTGGCATTCATCCCAGGAGCTGCCCAGCCAACATGATTTCCCCCAGAATGCTCCTCAAACTGATGCTACATCATCACATACGAGCATTCGGGGGGGGGGGGGAGACAGCTACCAACTGATGCCTTCTGACAGAAGTGCTGTTACCACAGTCACCCCCACAAAACACAGGTAGTAGCAGTGAAGATGAAATGGGTGAGCAGTTGTCCCTGCCCCAATGCCCCTGCAACTTAAATTTGTCCAAAAGCTTAAAAAGTCAAGTATTCTGGCCAGCATTCATTTCATCTAGTTCTTGCACAACTTTCAGGTCTATTCAACAATCTAGCCCTTGGCACTGACTCCAAAGGGGCAGAATCAGAACTGGAACCAAATGACTTTGACATACAAGCTTACACTGGTTCAGCTTGTCTGAGCGTGGAAAGCTAAGCAGGGTCAGGCCTGGTTATTACTTGGATGGGAGACCCCTCCTCTAGTTTCCTGCATTGAGCAGGGGGTTGGACTCGATAACCTTGTAGGCTCCTTCCAACTCTATGATCTATAAATCTATAAGCCCTAGACAGGTGTTCAAACCCCCACATGAATCCAACTGTTGGCCCAATGCCTTCCATTGTGTTCCCAACATTCTGGCCCTGCCACCATCCATGCATTGGGGCTGCAGGTCTGAAGCAGGAAGCCTGCTACACATGCATAGGCTGCCCACTCAGTGCAGAACCCGGATCACGCAGGATCATATACACGCCTAGAGAAGGCTCCTCACTTCAGACATTCAGTCCCAAAGCGTGCATAAGGCTGGCAAGGATGTGACGGCGGGGGGTGGGCCAGAAAACTCCCACACACAACTGGAATCACTATGCCTGAATGCAACTAAAGATGACATAAAAGTATTTACTGAATTTTCAGGTACAAGAGAGAGTCTCATAAAAGCCACATTTCTAGAAAAGTTATAAATAAAATGATTTGGTCTTGAAATGGATGCTGCTCTCCTTTTGTTTGTCTCCCCTGCCTGTTCTTCTGCAGTAGGAAGGTAACATATGCTTTATAGTAAGTCGGTCTACAAGTATCTGGGGATCAGTCAGAATAACCAGATAGGGCACGGAGGAATCTGCTTGATGTGGAGCAGTATACAAATACTATAGATGATGATGATGATGATGATGATGATGATGATGATGATGATGATAAATACTCATATTGCACAACTGGGCTGGCAGAAGCAGACTGCCCTGCCCTCTCCTTCACATGGCAATCCCTCCAGCCCCCTGAAAATTCTACAAAGAGGGGCAGTGAATGGGGTGAGCTGTGATGTGTGGGGATCCCCAAAAATCGGGTAGAGGGACCTTTGCCAAGTGGAGCCCTTCCACTGGGCAATGGGAGCTGGGAGCCTTGTCAGCACTGGCTGATCTGAAATTAGCATCTTGAATTACTTCAGCCCTCCTGGAAGCAAATCAGACCAGTGTCCAAAAGCTAAACAACTCCTTCCCTGGAGTGGCCTTTTGATAAAGGAGACTTTTACTTAATGGAAGCTGTCGGATTCCAACTAGTCTTCTTGAGACACTGCTGTCTATCATAATAGTGAGATGTGTGAGCATTTGGATCCTAGCCTAGCAACTTTTAAAGATTTACAACCAGTCAGCATAGTAACAACAGAGAGCTAGACTTATTTTTATCCTTTATTTTCCTGTCTATAATTGTCTGTGTTCTTTGATGGCTTTCCATCTCTCTGAATGTTGATCAATAAAAAATACCTGCCTTGT
The DNA here is from genome assembly GCA_021292165.1 of Shinisaurus crocodilurus. Lineage (NCBI taxonomy): Eukaryota > Metazoa > Chordata > Lepidosauria > Squamata > Shinisauridae > Shinisaurus > Shinisaurus crocodilurus. The sequence goes on from CM037880.1 coordinate 145,494,588, forward strand.
TCTTAAGGCTCTAGTTGTATATACTGAACAGTCAAGAGCGACAAGTCCAAATGTTCTGTATTATACTACTGACATAAGAGGTGTGGGAATAGGAAGGGTTAGAAGGGAGCTCTTGTTCCCAGAGAGCCTGGAGGGAAGATCACAGACTTAGGCCATGATCATGCCGTCCTCCTTCCTCAGAAACCCCTCTACAGGCAGCTCCTACCTGGAAGTGGGAAAGTATAGTATTCAGGCACTGGTGACAGCTGGGAGAACTCTGAGGCATGAGCCAGAGGTCAAAATTTAAAACAAAACACACAAGAAGACCCTGTGTAAAAGTGGGTGCACCGACCAAACCTCACAGATGACCAATTCTGTGGCAGCACTCTACAAAAATCAGCCATACAGACTATCTCAGAATAACTGATTCCCTATTTCCTGAATCAGTGGCCAAGGCTGATCAAAGTTCACGTCCCTAAATCATTCCAGCCAGCCTCAATATCAATAAATGAACTGAACTGAATTTCGTGGGCAATACCCAGAAAGATTTGAGAGGAAATATGGATATGGCCACAACAGACAAGGAGATTAAAGCAGGTCAACTCATAAGCAGAAACTGGTTTTATCGCTGTTACTCAGGACTGTGTAACTACTACCAATAACTGTCAATAATATATAACATTGATGAAAGATACAGATGCATGTAGAAAAAAGAAAGATCTATCAGAGAGGCAATATAACATGTAATACTGCAGTCTTATCCTACCAAATAAAACAAAATCAGGTTGCAAAAATCACTTACTACCACTGGGTTTGCAGGATCAACTAAGCCCTTTCAGGCATTACACATGCAAAGTGGCATTATGTGCTTAAAGGAGCTGCAGGGGCCAGGACACTGGCTGTGCCCTCAAGGTGTATGCCCTTTTTTGGCTCCACCCTGATGTCCCATTGCCCCGCCCCTTTCTAGGCATGATGCCCCTTCATCAAGTAATTGTGAAAGGGGCTCTAATCAGTTCAAATTCATCTCCTTACTACAGCTCTAGTCCTGACCTAGTCTTGGGAATAATGATTACATCTTGTATTGGACTGGGCAGGCACTTGCCTCAATTGTTGTGGCTTTGAATGTTGGGCTTGTTCTCTCTTGACCATGGCCCCTTTCCTAAGACCAGCACTAAGCACAAGACCCACTGCTGTCACTTCCAGGGCTCCCTATTCACTTTCATCCAGGAACTGAGCTGCAGCAAGTTCCATGTAACCCTGACACAGGCTATAGCACAAGGATGGGCAACTTTGGGTAGTCCAGAGACCAACTCCCTGCCCGGTCACCCCCACGCATGGCAGCAGCAATTTATTTATTTATTTATTTATTTATTTTAAAAAGAATCAGCTACAGAGTCTTACTGAGGACAAATGAAGCTTGATAACAAGCAACATTTGTCCGTAGTAAGCCTCTATAGCATTTTGCTGCCAAATTTCAGCAGCAAATCCTGATTATTTTTTAAAAACCAAACTTTTGGGGGGTGATGGGGGTAGCGGGGGAAGCAACAAAGAGGTTGCATTTCTAGATGCCCTAAATGATTGTGCCCAAGAACAGTTGGTCATGGAACCAACCACAGGGGAGGTGACCCTGGATTTAATCCTAAGTGGTGTCACCCAGGACCTAGTACAAGATGTAAATGTTGTTGAACCAGTTGGAAACAGTGACCACAGTACTATCAGATTTAATATATATTTAAGTGGAAAACTGACAAGGAAGTCCAACACAGTCACATTTGACTTCAAAGGAGGACTCTAAAATGAGGGAACTGGTAAAAAGGAAGTTGAAAGTGGGAGTCACGAGGGTTAAATGCTCTCAAAATGCTTGGAGGTTACTCACAACCACAATAATAGAAGCTCAGCTAGAATGTATACCATGGGTTAAGAAAGGTAGCACCAAGTCCAAGAGGTCACCAGCATAGTTAACAATCAGTGTCAAGGAAGCTACTGGAGAAAATAAGGCTTCCTTCAGTAAATGGAAGGAAGTTTTGCCCAAATGAAGTCACATTGTGTTCCCAAAAGGAGCAGAAGCTTGCACAAAGGAGATGCAAGCAGACAATAAGAGATGCAAAAAAGCATTTTGAGGAGCATATCATTAACAACATCAAGGCAAAAGTCCCTCACCAAAGACTCCTGGGCAAACTTAGCAGTCATGGAATAAGAGGAGAGGTCCTCTTATGGAGGATCAGTAACTGGTTAAAGAACAGAAAGCAGAGACTAGGACTAAATGGTACATTCCGCCTGTGGGGGGTCCCACAGGGATCTGTATTGGGACCAATGCTTTTCAACTTATTCATAAATGCTCTGGAATCAGGAGTGAGCAGTAAAGTGGCCAAGTTTCCTGATGACACCAAATTATTTTGGGTGCCTAATACAAAAAAGGGATTGTGAGGAGCTCCAAAAGTATCTCTCCAAACTGGGAGAACGGGCATAAATATGGCAAATGCAGTTCAGTGTAAGCAAGTGTAAAGTGATGCATGTTGAGGCAAAAAATCCCAAGTATAAGTTGATGGGATCTGAGCTAGCAGTGACTAAGAAAGAGATTTTGGGGTTGTAGTGGACAGCTTGATGAAAATGTCAACCGAGAGTGCAGCTGCTGTGAAAAAAGGCAAACTCCATGTTAGACATAATTAGGAAAGGAATTGAAAATAAAACCGCCAATATCATACTCCTCTTACACAAATCTATGGTGCAACAATACCTAGAATACTGTGTACAGTTTTGGTTACCGCACCTAAAAAAAGATGTTGTAGAGTTGGGAAAAAGTGCAGAAAAGGGCAACTAAAATGATCAAGGGGCTGGAACAACTCCCCTGTGAACAAAGGTTACAACATCTGGGATTGTTATCTTAGAAAAAAGGTGAGTAAGGGGAGACATGATAGAGGTGTACAAAATTATGCATGGTGTGGAGCAAGTGGATAGGGAGACATTTTTCTCCCTCTCTCATAATACTAGAACCTGGGATCATCCCATGAAACTGATTGGTGGAAGATTCAGGAAAGATAAGAGGTACTTCTTCACACAGTGTATAGTTAAACTATGGAATTCTCTGCCACAAGATATAGTGATGGCCACCAAATTTGGATGGCTTTAAAAGGGGATTGGATAAATTCATGGAGGAGGAGGCTATCAATGGCTACTAGTCCTGATGGCTATATGCTATCTCTAGTATGGGGCAATATGCCTATGTACACCAGTTGCTGGGGGAAATGGGCAGGAGGGTGATGTCACATTCATGTCCTGCTTGTGGGTTTCCTGTGGGCAGCTGATTGGCCACTGTGTGAACAGAATGCTGGGCCCTTGGTCTGATCTAGCATGGCACTTCTTATGTTCTTATGTTCTTAGTGAGGGGTGCACTGGGATGGTTGGGGACTCCGTGTCCATGCAGCCCATGGGCTGAATATCACCCACCCCTGTTCTAGCAGAAGCAATCACTCAAGGAGGACAACTACTCACCAATGCTAAGCTGGCAAGGGGATTTGTGGGAGTGTCAGTTAGCCTTCCTACAGTGACTTTATACAACTATTATTGTGGTGTTGCCTCTGCTTCTGGTTGTGCATAGAATCATGACTATGTTCCACCAACATTTACCCTAGTACAGCACACTCTGAGCATAGCAGGATGACAGGATTGTACAGCCTAATAGCTACGGCTACTATATTAGGGATGCTTGAAAAATTCATTATTTGCAAATTTTGATATGAACTGACATGATCTGTACCTCCCAGATAGTATGAACTGGAATCCTTTGGATTTTGCACTGCTCCAAATTTTGCAATACCATTCTTAGCTTAGAAATGTGCCAGAACACATTAAAAAATCATATTTTAGGACAAAATGAATTGACATACATACTTTGAGGAAAAAAATACATTTAGAAATGAATATTTTGTGAGAAAATATGTTCCAAATATCTTTTAAAATACATATTTAGATGTGAATTTTTGTACAGATTTTTAAAAAAATACCCAAAGCTTCTCGCAGAAACAGGATGCAACAGACTTATGAACACATGTGAAACTGACACAGACTGGAAATAGACTGATCTGTCTATCCCTAATTATAAAAGACATTGCAAAACATTTTGAACATAACACTGAAAAAGAAAGCACGTTAGGAAACTCAGTAAACTCATGTGATATCCCTCTTCCTATTAGCTACAAAAGTTGTTCAAAACATCCTGAAGCAAAGTATAGGGGGGCGCATATCTGCCATTCTTCTTATAAAATACTGTGCAAAAAGCTTTCAGACTTCAGAATTGCTTGATAAATATTAAATTCCAAACAATTACTGTCACCCACCAACTGAGTAAGTCCAGGACTACTGAGAAGAAAAGGCTGCTATTGTTGTTGTTGTTATTATTATTATTATTATTATTATTATTGATACTAGAAATTGTTTGCTGAAAGATTTTTAGCCTAATCTCTGGCTCATTCACATGCCTTTGAATGACAGCCACGAGGTCCGCACACTCCTCTACACACAACAGAGCATGCCATGCTAGCGCTCCAGTTGAATGCCACATCTGTGCAACCCCTCTTTTCTTTAAGGGTGAAGAATCATAAGAATCAGGCATTTACATGGAATGCGAATATAATGCATGACTTTGTGCACATGGTAGAGGATCAAGGCTCAGGCCACACTCTTCTGGCATACAAAGCTTCTTGCCGGCTCAGAGAGTGTATGAATGAAATGGACCCTGGAAAGGAGTTTGCTATCCATGACATTTGCACAGATCTGGCTTTCAGGTAAAAGCCACAGAGTTACTAATGAGCAGAGCTGTGAGGACAGTTTCTTGTAGAAAGCAAATGTAACAAAAAATATGAGCTTGAGTCAATTTCACAAAAAGAATATAAGAAAAGCAGCTGGGTGATTTATTAGAAATCAAAGCTGTCTTTTGTAAGCTACACCAGAAAATGGAGCGCTTATTGTCATGTGATGTTCCATTCGGCTTTGCCCAGGTGTTGTCAATAACTATCCCAAAAATGATTCAAGATGAAGTTATTAAAACGTCTTTAAAATACTTAAAGATTTCCCCCAAGATTTGCTGGTTCAGAGAACTTTCCTGCAGCTGCTGGATATTAACCCACCACCAAAGAGCATTATAATAATAAGGATCACCTTCACAAATCAGAAGAAAGATCAATAGATGAGCCTAAACTTTGTTTCTTGCAATGCCTTTGAATGGCAGACACACACTCTTGGGAGCTGTGTTTTTATTTAAAAGATCTATGTGTATGTCTCTCAAAGCAAAGATGTGCTATTTCAGAAGCTGCTTCTGCTATTTTATTTATTTAGATATTTAGCATGCCTTGTTGTTGAAAATTAAGCTTTTAAAAGTCATTTTTAAATTTAAAAAATCAGGTACTAGAAGAAAACATTGCACATCCCTGGCTACAAAATGGCTGCCTGGATCTTGCGTTATTTCCCAAAGATACTTCACTTTGGACTTTCTTTGGGTTGTGGTCAAAAGGAGTTCCTAAATAGTTCTCCCCATTCCTACCACGTTGCTCCAATATTCACTTCCCATTCAAACATGGTGCATGGCGGCAAAGCCATTCCTCCCTGAAGTGGGTGAAGCCCCTTCCTGCTGCCTCAGGTGGTGATGGAGCAGGAGAAGTGGCAAATTACATGCTCCCCCCTCACCACCAGGAGCCACACACACACACACAGGTGCCTCTGGGTGGATGCTGCTCTCTCTCTGGAGAGCCCCGATGGCCACTAGGGGGTGGGTGGCTGCTCTGACCAGGCTATCTGGAGTTGCTGCCCAGCCCGGCGGCACAACAGCAGGTGCTCCAGAGGGTCCCAACAGTCTGCTCTCCCATTGCAGCAAATGCCACAGGGGGAGAGCAATCAGTGGGGCTCTCTGGAGCAGCCACCCAGCCTCTAGCTTGCCCTGGGGATCCTCTCAGGTCCATCCAGAGGGCAGGCAGACAGACAGTTTCTGAAGAGCTGCGTTGATCGTAAAAGGTGGTCATCAGCGTGGCTTGGCCAGGCCCAAATGCCTGGCTCTGGGGGGGGGGGTCCTTCCTTAGAGCCAGGCATTGTGGGAGGGGGTGTCTCTGGAGATTGCCTGTACTACAGGCCAGGGACTGCTCAGAGCCAGGCAGTAGCAGCAGTGCTGGCAGCAATGAGGAAGTAGGTGGGAGATGGGAGATATGGTGGGCTGGTGAAGGTGAGATGGTTGGGAGGGAGACTCAGTACATAGCAGGGACAGGGAGACATGGCAGATAGATGGGAGAAAGCACAGTGGAAGCATGTGTGTGCTCTCCCACCTCAGGTGGCAGGAGAGCTTGCACCGGCCCAATGAAAAGGATATCACCAAGTGCCAGGAGCTATTAGGCATAGAACCAGGGACCATAAGCACTGTGTGAAACTGTCCCATGTAGTGAGTGACCAGAATTTTGGATTGAAGCATCTTCATGGACACCATCTTCTAGACCATCTCTGCACAAACAGGTTGGCCATTGGACCTGCCTAGACAGGAAAAGCTAAACTTCCTGTTTGAGTGGGACTTTGTGTGAGCATCAATGGTCTTCCTGGCTCTGGTGTGTTTTGGTATGTCCCTCAGCTCTGACTCTCTGGCTTGGCCCCTTGGCTCTGTCTCCTCGCTTGGCTCTTCCGTTCTGACTCCCTGACACAACTCCAGGCTCTTGGTTCTGCTCTGCTACCTAGGGCTCAGCCCTGATCCAAAAGAACCTACAATACCTCTAGTGTGCCCCACTGTATTTCAAAATGAACATAAAAATAAATCCATATTGTGTTGATTGTTCTTTTAGGAAACTGAATCATCAACTTGTCATTCATTTTCAGGATAAGTTTGATATACTGGCTCTCTTTTATTTTTCTTTATAAGCACCATTAAGCTATTTTTAAATACGGGGAATGTAGCAGACCATTTTGATTATTTGTTGTTGTTGTTTTGTTATATAAACCTCAGACCTAAACTAACAGAGCAATTTCTCAATTTCAGCCATTTCAATATCACAAACATAGCATATTTGAGTAGGTTGGCTCTCATCCAGCCCACCACTGTATCCAGGCACTGATCCAGGTCATGCAAGGCCACACCTAACTCAGATGTAACAGAGGAATAGAGCTGGGTGTCATCTGTGTACTGATGACACCTCACCCCAAATCTCCCAATGACTGCACCCAATGGCTTCATAGAGACGTTAAAAGGCCATGGTGGCAGGATGATGCCCTGTGGCATTCCACAGCACAATTGCCAAGGAGCTGAGACACAATCCCCCAATGCCATTCTCTGGAACCAACCATGCAGCTAGGAGAGTTACCACTGTAATACAGTGTTCCCTACTGCACAAACAGGTTGGCCATTGGACCTGCCTAGACAGGAAAAGCTAGACTTTCTGTTTAAGTGGGACTTTGTGTGTGAGCATCAATGGTCTTCCTGGCTCTGGTGTGTTTTGGTATGTCCCTCAGCTCTGACTCTCTGGCTTGGCCCCTTGGCTCTGTCTCCTTGCTTGGCTCTTCCGTTCTGACTCCCTGACACAACTCCCTGACACAACTCACAGAGCAAGTCCAGAAGGATACCATGGTTGATGGTATCAAAAGCCGCAGAGAGATTAAGGAGAAGCATCAGGTTTGCACTCCACCTGTCCCTCTCCCAATAAACATCATCCATGACTTAGGCTGTTTTCATCCTGAAACCAGTCCTGAACCCAGACTGAAATGGGTTGTTATTCCATATCCTCCAAGAACATCTGCAGCTGTGCCATCACCACCCTTTCAAGCTCCTTCTCCTTGCCCAAAAAGGGGGCATTTGTAACTGGACGGTATTTACCATAAACCTCTGGGTCCAAGGAGAGCTTTTTCAGGAGTGGCCACACAATTGCCTCTTTAAAGGCAGCCAGCACCCCTTGCACAGAGACACATTAACCACTACCTGACCCACCCAACCAAATCTCCTTGGCTAGTCCTAAGAAGCCAAGATGAGCAAGGTTCAAGAGGACACATGATTGGGCACATCATTGCAAATGTCTTGTCCACATCCTCTGGCTGCATCAGCTGAAATTGATCCCACAAAATTAAATAAGATGGTGCATTGGACACCTCATTAGGACCTGTCTCTACTCCCAGTATTGAAGCACCATGTATTTTTCTCACCTTAGTGCAGTGATGGCGAACCTTTTTGAGCCCGAGTGCCCAAACTGCAACACAAAACCAACTTATTTATTTCAAAGTGCCAACACTGCAATTAAACCTGAATACCAAGGTTTTAGTTTTAGAAAAACAACTCATACAGTTGTCCGAACTAATTAACATCTTTTGTCTTAAAAGAAAAACACAATAACAGAGCTTTCAATGACACAAACCATTTTTTGTTGGAAAAAAAAATCAACTCAAAAAATTATTATAGTACGTACTACATTGTACACATAGCCTGAAGGGAATTTATACAAACTTTTTAAATAATTAGGCACATGTATTTTTGGATAAAGGATTCTCAACTTGTAATATGATTATATGCCAGACTGAAATTGTATGGGGCAAGCTTTACCCCGGGTCCTTTCCCTGCTTCTATAGGTGTCGGATTAGTAAAAGTAAAAGTCAACCTGTACTAGGATGAGCAAGATAAACAAGAAAACTAAATGTGCTTAACATATTTTAAACACTTTATGTCTTGGACTGCGAACACTGCATTAGGTAAAAGTTTGCATTGGGCATGCTTTTGCACAATTAATGTGATTTTTGCTATTGCATGCATGCTGATAATTTGTCAAACCTTGGCTCATACTCCGTTAGTTTGAGAGCAACACATGCAGCACTCGGGTCAACTGTTAGGGCTTTACATCCAAGCCATGCTCTATGCATCATTCTTCAAAATCTTTTAAATGTGATAACAATGTAGAAAAGAATTTTGTAACAGGAATTCTAGAATAAAATCATTCTGTTCCACACAGTGAGAAAGAACAAGATCATTAGTGTTTTGCAGAAGGGGACAGTATTTTCGTGATCTGGTGACCAATGGCTCGAGTGCCCACAGAGAGGGCCCTGTGTGCCAGCTGTGGCACCCGTGCCATAGGTTCGCCATCACTGCCTTAGTGTATGCATGACCTATAGTACACAGGAGGAAGAATTATGGCTGTCCTTCCACTACTTGTCACAGTAGTGGTGGGTACATTTTCCTTTCCATGCTCCTGTTATCTTTATCTGGAAATCCTAAGAACAAGCCATCTGCACAAACTTTTTTGAGATAAACGTGAGTTCCATAAACTACTGCATAACAATGCTTAAGAATGACACAATCTAGCACATAGTGATCTTATATACCTTCCATCTATTTTGGTGTAGCTTGAATACCAGCAATATTTTGTTCTGCATCCCCAAATATGATCTGGCTTATTGTACTCAACTGCTTTGACCGCAAAATGTTAGCTGGTACCTTATAGGAAAACAATGGTGTTATTTTTTAATTATTTCACCCATAGAAAAGGCTCTGTCCTATTCTTCCAAGAAAAACTGAAAACATTTTTCTTATGTGAGGAATTGTTAACATTGCTGTAAATCCTGGTGTGTGATTCAGTTTAATCTGTATTTCTAACAATGATATTTCTACATTTCCTCATAATGAGTCACAAGTAAACATGACATTTCTGCAGTGAGATACAGAAATGCAACGTGACCAAAGATTAACACTGAGCCATTTTAATATTTTAATTATTTGGCTCGCGTTGGGTCCCAGTTTCTGGTTCTACCAACACTCAGGACAGACTAAATAATTTGCAAGTAATAATTTGATAAACCTGGCCACTTATTTTCCTTATAAATTGTCTGTCAGCAGTTTATTATTTGATTTGATTTGCCTTTATTTTAAATAACTGATAGTAAATAATTCTGTTCACAAACTTTTATCCTATAGTTTGCTTATAAAAAGCATATGCAGTATTTGAAACTCAGTCATCAGTGAGATTAGGAATCACATGGCATTGTTCTCATTTCCCAATTGTTTATCAGAACCACTCTGAGACATGAATAAGTGTATTTATGAGTCTAAAGTTTACTTGCTGCAAATATTATCCTAGACTTCTGTTTCAGTGAATATGCACACCAGTCAGCTCATTCCCTAGAGACCTATGGAATGAGTTGACTTGTGTGCCTATTCACTGAAATAGCATGATGTACTCAAAAGCATAATGTGCCTTCCGCAAACTGGCGCCCTCCAAATGTGCTGGACTACAACTCCCACAATCCCCCAGCCGGATGCTTAAGGGAGTTGTGTCCAACAGAACTGGAGGGCACGAAGTTGGGGAAGGCTGCCCTAGGTAAAGGGGGGGGGGAAAGGAACAAACTCAGTGAAAGTGAAGCCATTGTTTAAAATAGCCAAATATGCTGCATATGTCCTATGTAACCTTCTGGTAACATAAACCTGTGCAAATGAAACAACTCTGTTTGCCCATTATTCATATTATTTGTGCATTATGTCACCTAGGCCATTCGTGGTAAATCTAGTTTCCCTAAAACTGGAGCACTTTGGGGTCATTTTTCATCTCTCTCAAATACAACCTTGCCATCAAGTCATCTTCTGTCTGCATAATTAGCATAGTTCTTCTTTCTCCTTACAGCACTGTCAGCCATCTCAGCAGTTCTAGCACATATCCAAATCTTCTCTTATTTAGGTTGCTTATGTAGATTTCATAGATTTCACAGATTATAGAGTTGGAAGGAGCCTACAAGGCTATCGAGTTCAACCCCCTGCTCAATGCAGGAAACTAGAGGAGGGGTCCCCCATCCAAGTAATAACCAGGCCTGACCCTGCTTAGCTTTCCAAGCTCAGTCAAGCTGAGCCAGCGTGTAGTAGCACCGGAGAGGGCAGGACTTGGTAAATGGCATCTGTCTCATCACCTGTGCAGTTTGCTGAATTCTTGAGGCTTATGGATGCACAGTGCATTCTTGTACAGTGACTGAGCACTCTTCCCTTGCATCGGAACAGCCCACAGCACTGGACTTAACCACCAAAATGGTAGGCTTCCATTTCAGAGGAGGGTCATAGAGTTGGAAGGCACCTACAAGGCCATCAAGTCCAACCCCCTACTCAATGCAGGAAACTAGATGAGGGGTCTCCCATCCAAGTAATAACCAGGCCTGACCCTGCTTAGCTTTCCATGCTCAGACAAGCTGAGCCAGCGTGAGCCACAGGATTGTAACCAACATATTACGGCTCATCACTAAGAAGATCTTTCAGCTCCATGCGTGTCTCTCAAGTCTCCTTTACTGAGCCAAGAACCTCTTTCAGCCCAAGGGCTGAATTCCTTTTCAAAGAGGCTCAGAGGCCACTTTCCAGTGGTGGGCAGGGTCAAAGGAAAAAGGGGCAGGACCCCAAACCAAAAATTACCATCTAGTAACTAAGTCTTAGGAGAGGCATTTCAACCCTTTAAAATGGGGGGGGGGGATGCACAAAAGCTGGGAAGCCACCAAATGATTGGTGGTTGAGGGAAAGGGCTGGGGTCAATTAAGGGGGTGTGGCCTTGCAGGGAACCCCAGGGGGTGGATTTGGCCCTGGGCCTGAGGTTCTACACCCTATGTTTAAAAGATCTGCAAAGCACCTATGCCTGTACAACAGCTGTACGCACAAAGCGTGCTCCCTCCATGCAGTCAGGAAACCTGGAAAATCAGGGGTCCAGTAGCGTGGACACAGCACTCTAAGCATGCAGCAGGGATGGGGACTCGGACTCCAAGACTCGACTCATGAGTCCGACTGAGTCCTCCCTCCCACTCGAGTCCTACTCGAGTCCCTATATTTTTAATGGGACTCTAGACTCGACTCAGGACCCGGAACAAAAGTTCCAAGTCCCTGTTTCCAGTAGGTTCCTTTTTCATGCTGCACCACCTCGGTGCGGGGGAACCATTTAAATGTTGCTCCAGTAGCCGTGGAGCCAGGCAGAGCGGCTGGAGGACAGGAGACAGGGAGGTAGGCAGCACTGAAGAGGGGAAAGAAACTTACAAAAAGATTAAGTTAGCTGCTTTCTTTCTTTTTTAAACTGCTGTGTGTGTGTTTTTGTGTGTGTTCTGCAAAGGCGGGTTTCTTCCAGGCAATTCCATCCACTTTCCAAGGAACTTAAATAAAACCCATGACTACAAAGTTTGTTTGACTCCCGCCCCCCCTACTCATCCGTTTTTACAAAAGGTTTGTGTAGTTGAGTTGTTGTTTTTAATTGTTGGGTGGGGTGAGGTAATTATTATTTTCATAGAAAGGTAAAACAAATCTTAAGAAGGTGGGGCAGGTGGAAAGAAGGGGGAATACGTCTAACGATCTGCCACCTTAAGGAATCTTTTGGTTTTTCTTACCTTGAAGCGAAGGCATCTCTGCATGACAGATTTTTGTACTGGTTTAAGCTGCAATCCTTGATACATTTACCTGGAAGTAAAGCCCCACTTGGGACTTGTTTCTGAGCAGATGTGTAGGGTTGCATGCTGCAAAATCATACCTTCCCCACCATAGTTTAACTGGTATAAACACAAATACAGGTTTGTTGTGCAGATCTGCCCTAAGCGATACAAAAATAAGTGCTATCCCATCCCACCCCACCCCACCCCGCTCTGTTGGATCATTTACTATTGATGTGGGAAGATGCAAGCTTTTCAGTTACACAGAACTCTTCATCACTCATAATTCTTTATTTGTTGTTGCTCATGGCTGCATCTCAAGTTCAACACCAGGGTGTTGGAGTGAAAAAAAAAAGCACTGCCAGAAAAGTTTAGTTTTGAAAAAATTACAATGGTAAGGGATCAGGCTTGCTGGAAATTCACCCCCTCTCCGCCCCTACTCTTTAAGAACCTAAGAAGAGCCATGCTGGATCAGACCAAGGATCCATCTAGTCCAGCATTCTGTTCACACAGTGGGTTCTTAAAGTGTAGGGGCAGAGAGGGGGTGAATTTCCGGATATAACTGTAGTAATAACTACAAAGTAGAGAGTGGTTATCTACACGTGCAGAGATCCTTTCCTCCTCACTGTGTAACATTCAGCCAAGAGTAAGGGCTTTAGGGCAGAGGCAATAGCTTCAAAGCAAGCTTGACCCCCAGTAGCTCTCGAACTAAGAATGAAGCATTTTGTAATCCAGCTTCTTTCTCCAGGGAAAGACCGTAAAATATCTAAAGGGGAAGGGGCTTTTCTAAAGCCAGTGCGTGTAGGTTCTCTCTCTCCTCTCTCTTTGGGCATTTTCACTACTGACTCTTTGGTCAGTAGAGTGGGTGTTCAGTGAGGGTGGAATTGTAACGAGACCTCACCATTCCAGAATGGGGGCCAAACATTTAGAAAAAACCGTGTTCCTCAAATGCAACATGGATAAGTTTTAGGAAGTACAGCAAGTTTATTTTTTAAAATCATTTTCCTAAAATGCAACCTTTCAGACATTTTGGGTTTGGCTGCCTCTGCCTGCCTGTTTGGGGTTCCCTGCCTCCTCTGCCTGCCTGGTCTCTTCTTGACCAGTTCCACAGTTTGAATTGTGCAAGACAAAGGCCTCTGCCTGCCTGCTTTGGGGTTCCCTGCCTCCTCTGCCTGCCTGGTTATTTTGGGTTTCTCTGCCTGGTCTGTTCTTGCCAAAATCAGTTGCAGAGTTTTGAAATAAAAAGGCACACTTGTGCCTAGAATTTATTTAAGCCACACATCTGAAGTAGCCTTATTTTGTTTGGGAAAACCCCCCCATTGATTTTAATAGGGACTCGTGGAGTCAGCTTTGGGAGTGACTCGTGACTCATGAATCACCATTTTGGACCAAGGACTCGGACTCGAGACTCGGGTTCAAAGACTCGTGACTCGACTCGTGACTCGACTCGTGACTCAAGACCAAGGACTCTCTAACATCCCTGGCATGCAGTTCTACATGTTGAGCTCTCTCTTTTTTTTTTTTCCATTGTTGTGAACCGCCCAGAGAGCTTCAGCTATTGGGCGATATAGAAATGTAATAAGTAAAAGAATAAAAATACTAGCTCATTACACACATTCACCTATTGTGTTCATTTAAATGTCTGTAGATAGTGCACAATGCACAGACCATCCTTGGACACTTAAACAAATATATGCAGACGAGGGCAAAGCCTGCCTCTGCGATCCTGCTTCCCCACCCCACCCCACTCTGCCCCACTGCACATTCATTTTACATCTATTGATAATGTGTAAGGGGCTAGAATGTCACATGAATATGTAAGATGGTACATATGTGATTCTATCACCACCACTCCAGCTGTGTTCATTAGATGTCTGAAAAGGACTTAAGAAATTGGCTAAAGTTGAAAGAAATTTGGACATTCTCAAAGATAATGGATAATGGATGGTTTGTATAAGAAGGTAATCTTGCAAGATTGTAAGTTTTCCACATTTATATTATGCAAAATTGTGCTCTGTTAATTGCAACCTAAAGTTCATTTCTTCTCCTCTCCCTGACCCCCGGACCTTTGATACTATTCTGAATATCCATCTGGCCATGAAGTTCAAAATGTCCGTCAGAGTTAAACTTGTATCATCAGTTTTCATGGCACATATCATCACAGATCATTCATATCAGCACAGACTTTTATCCAATAATTGGAGCCAAGGTGGAACATGATAAGCCTGTCCATGAGCTGGCCATCTATCTCCTATCATGTGACATATCATTAGGAAATATCACTAACTGGTACCAAACAAAATGTAGATTTACCTGATTCTCAAAAAAGTATGTTAATTCTCAACTGTGTGCAAATAAAACATGCTCATTCTTCACAAGAGTTTTACTTTGTTGCTCAGTTCATTTAGAAATATTTCAACTAGAGTGATAATTTTGGAGGAAATTTCCCATATGAATTAGCATTGCAATTCACGATTTGTCAAAGCATCAATATGCAGTGCAGCTTTGCCTTTACAGTAGAGGGTTGATTTGGTTTTTAAATTGCTTTACAGCTTACACAATCTTAATTGAGAAGATGTACAGTTAGGTTATCCCCCCACCCCAATAAAAAACAACACATCTGTATGGTCCCAGCAAAGTCATGTAACATAACATTGAGTCATGCATACAGACACTGAATGTAAAAGAAAAAGAAAACCTTCCATTCTCCAAATGATAAGTAATGAGGAGAGTTAAACAAGAGATTCCACTGTGACTCTCTTATTCTAAGAAGTGTCATTATAAGCCTGATGGAATGCCAGCAAAGAAAATACTATGTTACCTTTGGTTCATTAGTTGTCCCTCTCTCAGATCAAGGAACATTCATATACATTTTAAGTTTCACCTTCATATTCTTTTATGCTTTTCTTCTTGCAAAAGTTACTATGGGAAATGGGATGAAGTTAAAATATGGGGGAGGCAGCAATATCTAGCTGTTAGCTTATTATCTCCATGTTCCCACTAATCTCAAAGATGGCCATTAGCAACAGAGCATTTGTGTTTCTACTAGGAACCAAACACGAATAAGCCTTACAGGTTTGTTCTTGTAATTATAAACTATTGTTCATTTCACTTTATAATAGTCACTTTTCCTGCTAATGATGAGTACCTCCATCAGAGTTTGCCTACACATTTTTACAGCTGTAGTGTGCATATGAGATAATGTAGGTATATTGCATCCAATATGCTATGCTTCTCAAGAGATGGGAAAGTGTCTCGCTACCTCTTGACAGTGCTTGCTAAAGCCTGTATATTTATTCAAAACATAAACTGGGTGGTCTGGCAAGCGGACTGCAAAACCACAGGCAATTCCAAGTCACTAAAGTTAGCAGAGATGAATACACACACACACACACACACACATACACACTGTGAAATTAAGTTTGCCTTGCATATGCTATATAATAAAGTGGAGATACAAGAATGAAAGGTCTGCTCTTTGGGACCAATTGGTTGGGTACTCAGCCAAATTTAGGGTTTGTATAGGGGAAAGCATAGTCATTTCAATTTCTTTTTACTGAACAGAGTGTCAGTCTTTTCTTTTTTTTTAACTTGGAGAGCCATGTAATATGCCATTCTGAATTAGGGACTCACAACTTAGCAAAACTGCAGCTTGTCAGTGTTCTCTGACTTCCACCTAGAAGCTCATTCTGCCTGGATGGATTGCAAACATTTTTTTTTACATGAAAATGTGTGCGTATTTCTAAATACTTCTAAAAATTTACAAATTAGAAGTTTCTAAATGTACACATCAACTGTGCACAGTTTTTAAATGTTTGCATTTTTCTCCCATTGATTAGAGCATGTCTGTGCACATCTTTCAAAAGTATGCATTTAAAGCACATTTTTTTTTGTTCTGCAAATCACATCAGAAGCTTGGAAATGTATGGACCTCAGTTCAGAATTCAAATCCACATTTCATTCTGGGAAGTGTGAATTGGATAAATTCTGGTTGCAAGTAACTGAAACAAATTTCTCACCCATCCCTATGACCGAATTGAAGGAACAAAAATCTAGAACTTAATCAAAATCAGATGGGTTTTTAAAAAAATAAGAACAGGTTGCTTACCTGTAACTGCGGTTCTTCAAGTGGTCATCTGTGCAGTCACAAAAATGATAGGAAAAAAAGAAAAAATAGAGAATATCAAATGCCTCAGCATGAAAAAAAATGCTCGACAAGTTGAGAGAAGTTTCCTCTGTTGTTCTGGCTACAATGGTGATCAAAGAGGAATTGAGGGATTGGGAGGGAACCCTCACGGACATGCGCAGTGAGACAGTGGGGAAGGGAAGGGGTTCCCACCCGATTTTCCTCAGCTTTAGAATTCTCCTGAATTGTCTCCATGCAGGCGCAGAGCCCATATGTGTGATGCACAGAGACCACAAAGAACCCTTCCAATACTGACTCACTTGAACTTGGTGATGCCCCATGAGAAAGAAAAGTTTGGTTAGTTTCTTTTTCCAAAGCATATATGTTCTTATATTGGAATTTAGAAAATTGGGAAGGTTAGAAATTGACTTAGAATACCCCAAATTCCATAACTGAAGTCAAATTCTACAGAGTTTATTGTGCATAGTTTATTCTTAGCCCAGGAAAAGTATTTCTGCATTGTTTTCATTTTGGTAAAACATGAAGCTTTTGTAAAGCTAGAAGAAAGCAGAGAGACTTATAGAGGTCGAACATGAGTAATCAGTGTGAGGCAAAAGATCTATCCTCTAACCACAGAATAATATATTATCCTCCTCTGTATTTCATTCTCTTTCACTTCATATAGTTATTCCATTCTACTTTTTTCTGGGATTCAACTATCACTGATTGTCCAATCAGAAATCTAGATTTTGTGACCGGGCAAATTAACTCCCAAAATTTTAACAGGAGAACCATCCTTCCCTCTAAATGAGGTGGTCCCAGGCCTCAGTTTGTAAGTAAAAGAGTGGCCCCCCACACACTGATCCTCCTTTCTGAATACTCATGAGGCTCCTAAGTACATTAGTGCATGTGGAAAGAACAAGTCATTTTTAAAAACACCAAAACCAGCCAGACAAGGACTGTGGTATATTGAATGTATCTTAAGGAGCCTGTACTGGAGCAGTCCAATTTCCCCTCCAATACTTGCCCTGGTGCAGTTTAGTCCCACTGGGTGTGGCTCTTGCTGTTCTATCTCTATGCATACTGTAGTGAGTGAATGACAGCATGTGCGGCTCTGCCTTGCTACAAGGAAATTATGTTTCCATGCGTTATTGCTGTTTATCAACCTAGCAGTCTCTTCTGAGTAGAGAGTTTCATTCAATTCGCATTTTGATAGGAACTTAACAAATTCACACTTCCCGAATCAATATCCAAACTGGAACACAGATATCCTCTGGTATTTGCACATCTCAGAATTTTGGGATGCAGTTCTCCAAGCAAACAAAAATGCATACAAATTTGCACATATTAGGGGGAAGTGTGCACAAAAATATGTATATTAGTGAAAAGAACGTACCAAAAAGCGTTATCTAAGGAAAATCAGCTTGCAAAAAATGTGTATAATAGGCAAAAAAAATTACAAAAATGCTTACGTATATTAGTGGAAATTGTGTAAGAAAATGCATTGTAATTTTCATACAGACCTTTTTTTAAAGTTGCAAACTTATGTGGAAATGGGATGGAATGATGGAAAAATGAGAAACAGAAAGAAAACAAAATTGACCCATGGAATGTTGCAGGCAGTTCAGCCATGGAATATTGAAGGTGTGTGTCAGGTTTTGTTTTTGGTTTTTAAAAAAAGGTGGGGGAGAAAATGGAGTGGGAGAGGTCATTGTCCTGTTTGATCCCCTAACAACTTCATAGCATCTCAAGGGAAAATTATGGTTGAAGGATGCATGCCATGAAGAAAGAGAGAGAGAGAGAGAGAGAGAGTTCCCCTTTGCTTTATGTGTATAGGGGTGGTGGTGTTAGGGTTTCAATAATGTCAAAAAAGGAAAAGGATACCCATTTCTTTTCCCACTTTCCAGAAACCTTCCCCCCAAACACAATAATTAACAATAAAATGTTCAGGTTCAGGGATGAACCAGCCAGCCCTGAACCTTAATCCTTTAGTGCTTTGTAGCACAGTAGAGGGAGGTTGCAGGAGGATGGAAAAGGAGAAATGTGTCCTGCTTCCTTTTCCTTGTCCTGAAAGCAGAGCACACACTTTTGCAAGCCCTGAATAGCACAAAGCTTCTATTGCAGACTGGCTGGAGCTCTTAACACTCTTGTTAGGGGCTGGGATACACTTTCACATTTTGTGGTGGGTCCCCAGTTGTTAATTAACTATTGCTAGATTTTGCATCCCAAGTCAATCTTTACATAGCATCAGTACAAGAAGGAGACATGACAGGACAAAGAATAGAATTAAACGTCACATATGTTGCAGCACTGCAGCTACATTCTGAAGTGATTTTTATTTTTTACCTTCACTTGGCAGTCACTCCAAATTTAATTGTGCTATGAGTATTTGTAAAAATACAGGACACAAAGGCAATATCACTTAGCAAACCCCCTCTACTTCCATGCCAGCATTTGTCTCCTAGTTACAGTGAGGGTAATCATCAGCGCCAGGCAACCTAGATGAAAATTATCAATCGGTTACCAAGAAACCTAATGATTTCATCAATAATATTTTACTAGTTCCAAAGGTCATGTGGAGAACTAATACCACGCAGAATGCACCTTCCAGAGTGGGTGATATGAGGGCGGCTGTTAAGGGTCAAACTTCGTTTCTCATTTCTTTAATTGATACTTCCAAATGAGTATTAATTGAGCCACAATGAGAAGAGTGTGCCATTTGACAGCGCAAGTGACAGCATGGAAGTGCCATTTTGCAGAGTGTATATAACCACAGCTAACACCCTCAAAGCGTTAATTCCATTTTATGTCTTTCACATTTAATAGCAAATTTGCCATTTAATCTTTAAGACAGAAGTTACTTATTCTCAATCTACCTCTCACTTGCACTGATATAATCTCATGCCACTCAGACTGGCCTGTGGCATGAAGCACGTCACACTTTCAAATCAGGTCCATTTTTTCATTAGCTCATATCCTTCCTGAGATGGCCCTCCTTTACAGATGGCTGATCAGCAATCAACACTAGTTTGTTTCAATCAGAAAAGCAGCCGTAACTTCTCATTTAAAAACTGTTCCTGAAGAAGCACATTAGTTAAAGACATAAAGCTGGCACTGGGGAAACAATGACTGTAACAACGGAGGGTTGGGTGTGTTTTTTTTAAAGCCACATACCCAGAAAAGATGCTGGTTTCATTTTATATGAAGAAAAAGAAAGCCTTTAGCATGTCACGGCAAGTCTTCTCAAAAGCTGGCTGGTCACCAATGAACTATAAATCAGAGGTGTGACTAGAAAATGCAATGAGAGATCAGAGGCACTGCTTGGAATATTTCCCACATATACAGATAATTTATTTATAAAACGCCTATAAACACCAGTAGGCCCGATACAAAAATCAAAACTACGACAGGCCTTACCCACAGGCTTACGACACACACACACTCACACAAACACACACTTCCTCCCTCTG
The DNA here is from genome assembly GCA_021292165.1 of Shinisaurus crocodilurus. NCBI lineage: Eukaryota > Metazoa > Chordata > Lepidosauria > Squamata > Shinisauridae > Shinisaurus > Shinisaurus crocodilurus. The sequence continues at coordinate 145,514,547 of CM037880.1, forward strand.
TTTCTTGCCCAGCAGTCCGGCCTGTTGCCCTTTGATCTGTCTTGACTGAGGTTAAGCATTTACACTTTTCAAAAGGCTGCCTTAGACCCACACTGGAAAATGACTGACTTTTAAATAGAAGAAAGATCTCATGGTTGTTGTTGTTTTTCTTTTTGCGATCAATTTTGCTTGATCAAAGTGCACATTTGCAAAACCAAAAATTATGTTCCGTAAACAGGGAGCTCTGGTACCTATTTAAGGATTCCAGCCCACCGTTTTAGGATGTGCTCTTTCCAGCTTCTAATTCCATATTAATCCTAAATTCAGTACGTCAGCACTTACTGGTCTAAATATGCTAGTCAACTTCAAACCCCTTTTGGTCTTTCCCCATATTAAGTTGTCTGCAAAAACAAACAATCAAACAACCTTTGCACATCTGCTAAGGAACCCCAAGTATTGCAAAGAAGGAGTGTTCTCAGTTCTGCTGTCAGTTCACTTGGGTCCTTGGGATGCCAGCAGTCAGGCTTGTCGATCTTAGCAGTTGCTCTAGTGCATCCTAGAACCCAACAGTGCTCCACAGCAGCACATTATATGCAGACACCCTTTATTTATTTATTTATTATTTATTTATTTACTACATTTTTATACTGCCCAATAGCCAAAGCTCTCTGGGAGGTTTACAACAGTTAAAACCATAAAATACAATATAAAATAAATATAAAACTTAAAACCACAGATTAAAAACAAACAGCAGAGCTAACAGCAGAGTTAAAAAACAGCTACAAGATTAAAATAATTAAGATGATTAAAATGATCAAAATGCCTGGGAGAATAGAAAGGTCTTCACCTGGCGCCGGAAAGAGTACAAAGTAGGCGCCAGGCGAGCCTCTTTGGGGAGCTCATTCCACAATCAGGGTGCCACAGCAGAAAAGGCCCTCCTCCTGGTAGCGACCTGCCTCACTTCCTTTGGCAGGGGCTCTTGGAGAAGGACTGCTGAGGAAGATCTTAGTGTCCGGGCAGTTACATATGGGAGGAGACGATCCTTCAGATACCCTGGCCCCAAGCCGTTTAGGGCTTTAAATGTAAGTACCAGCACTTTGAATCGGGCCCGGAAACAGACTGGCAGCCAGTGCAGATGAGAAAGCACTGGCATAATATGTTCACGTTGGCCAGTCCCCATTAAATCTCGCTGCCCTATTTTGGACCAGCTGAAGTTTCCAGACCGTTTTCAAAGGCAGCCCCACGTTATAATGCATTGCAGTAATCCAAACGAGAGGTTACCAGGGCATAGATAACTGTAGCTAGGGTATCTCTGTCCATATTACGTAGGTATATCAGCCTAAGCTGATAAAAGGTGCTCCGTGACACCGAATTCACCTGTGCCTCGAGTGACCTGTGGATCCAAGAGCACCCCCAAACTACGAACCTGATCCTTCAGGAGAAGTGCAACCCCATCCAGAACTGGTTGAATATCACTTAGCCGGGCAGACAAACCACCCACTAACAGTACCTCCGTCTTATCTGGATTGAGTCTCAGTTTATTAGCCCTCATCCAGTCCAATACCGTGCCCAGACACTGATTCAGAACAGCCACTGCGTCACCTGGATTAGATGAAAAGGAGAGATAGAGCTGGGTGTCATCTGCATATTGATGACACCTCAGCCCACACCTCCGGATAACCTCTCCCAGTGGTTTCATGTAGATGTTAAACAGCATAGGGGATAAAATAGAGCCATGTGGCACCCCCTGGCATAACTGCCAAGGGACAGAGCAGTAATCCCCCAGCACCACCTTCTGGAATCGGCCGCCCAAGTAGGATCGGAACCACTGGAGCACAGTGCCTCCAACTCCCAGTATGTATTTTTGGACATACTGTCCACCATGACTTACCAAGAAACCTTTGATAAGCTTCCCAAGAACCTTAATGCCTAGGAATGCGATTTAAGAACTAAATTTATGATCTAATTCTTCCAAATATAGCTACTTCAGAGTAACGGAGCACAGCCACATATGTCTAAATCACAGAGCTTCAAAGCCCTGTGAGTTAGAAGTACATTTCTGTTGTAGGGACAGAAATCTCCCTCTTTTATGGTGAGTAGGGTTGCCAGGGGTCTAGTATCCCAAAGCCTGAGACTCAGGAGGCAGGGCTCAGTGATGTCGTAAGGAAGTGGTTTGTGATGTCGTAAGGTTGGGCCTGGTGATGTTACAAGGTTGCCAACTGTTGTAAGTCAAGAATCTGATTTGTGGGTTGGACCTGGGAGTGTGGCCCTGTGTCAAAGGGATGGAACAAGTGAAGTTAAGGCCCAGAAAAAATGTGGTGGAGGGGTGGGGAAACGAGAAACAGATGGCTGGCCCTGATTTTTAATTTGCTGCCCAGAGGCCCTAAGAATACACTCCCAAACTAGAGCCTCAGGGCCAAAGCCTAAGACCTGGCAACCCTGAGGGATAATAGAAATGAAACAAAACAAAAATGAAAGGAAGCAATGCTTATGTAGAGCTGTGTAGGGTTTGGGGGGGGGGGGTTGCAAGATAGGGATTCTCTCTGGAAGGGCTAGGTATTTGTGGCTAAGAAAAGGACAGGTCTGTTCTAATCAGGCCATAACTTCAGGAGCAAGCCAGGCTGCCCTAGGCTGTTGACCAGCACATAAAGGCAGTGTTTACATATGTGAACTAGACCTCCACATGGAAGTCAGCTACATGGTTTCTATAACTGCAGAGTTCTGGTGACACTCTCTGCAATCATGCAAATCACAGCAGCCATGCAGATGGTCCCTGTGTGGAGGTGCTGGGTCACAAAATAAGCCACCACTGCATCAGCAATAGCTGCCTGTGAGTCCAGTGGTTCAGTGTGGTACTGATCAACCTGCATAGTTTTGCTAAGGGCCAAACCAAAGTAGATGCACCGTTAATTATATGAGTGCCTTTGTTATGTAAATAGCAGTCATGGGGAAGCCTGAGCAGCTTTGAGATGGTGGGGAGTGGGCAGGGGACGTTTCACTTTTTCCTTCCCTGACATGGTGTTGAACACCTTTGGAGAGGGGTTTTTTTTCAGAAGACTGTGGCAGGGAGAGAAAGAGTGAAACTTCCCCTCTTCACCCTCCCCACGGCCTCCCTGTCATGAGCTGCTTGGGCTTCTCCGTGGCAATTAATGTCTTAGAGCCAAACTAAGTGCAACCATCATTCTTTTCAATGCACTTCCTAGGATGGACACAAGAGATCCCTGCACCAGCATAAGGGCATGCATGCTGCTCTTGCCCTGGGACTCAGCCCTGCCAATGGAGAAACAACCGACACAGTATGCAATAATATGGACATTCCAAAGCATGACCAATTTTCTATTTGTGTAAAACAGCCTTCCTCAACCTGTTTTGGACTTTAACTCCCAGCATTCCTGACCATTGACCATGCTGCCAGGGGCTGATGGGAGCCTGTGGCTCACGCTGGCTCAGCTTGTCTGAGTGTGGAAAGCTAAGCAGGGTCAGGCCTGGTTATTACTTGGATGGGAGACCCCTCCTCTAGTTTCCTGCATTGAGCAGGGGGTTGGACTCGATAGCCTGTAGGCCCCTTCCAACTCTATGATCTATGAATCTATTAAAGCCAGAACATCTGGAAGACATCAGGTTGGGGAAGGCTGGACTTTAAACTACAGTATGTTCAGGAATTGTTTTTCAAACAGTTGAATCAATAGTTGTGTGTGTGTTTGTGTGCTTTCCACACAAGGACATATGATCACTTTGTTGTTGTTGTTGTTGTTTTAAAACTGTTTATTGTATAGGAACAAAAATTACAGGGGGGAAATCTTTGTATGTAAGGGAACAAGACTGCAACTCAATCAAGAAGTCCTGCTTTAAACATTATATCTATTACCATCTGTTTTTAAACAGGGCAACAGTTAGATCCTAAGCTTAATATTTCCATATCTTCATACCTATAATATATACTCAAAAGAGTGAAAAACAAAATGAACATATGGATATAATGGATTAATTCTACAAAGTTCAATAAACATTGACTAATTCTCCATAAATGTATTCCATCGTTGAGTATTTTCTACCGTTCTAATACAATGCGTTAACTTTGCCATAATGGCAAATTCCCAAACTTGTCTAACCATTCATCAAATGGGGGTAACAATAGCTTGAGGGTAACATTTTTGCTGCAGTTATTACATATGATACCAGCTCCTTAGGAGTTTGATGAACAAAACCATGCACATAATTTGACTCAATGGAACTGGGCACTGTAAACTTGCCTTTCCTCCCTTAACTCAAATGAAATTCGGTATCGCTAGTATTTTTTATCAGTAGAAAAAAAAAGAAGCTGTCTTATATCAAGTCACACCATTGGTCCATCTAACTCAGTATTGTGTTCTACTGACTGATAGGAGCTCTCCATACTTGGGGATTCCAGGGCCTTTCCCATTCCTATCTGGAGATGCCAGGTATTGAACCTGAAACCATCTCATAGATTTCATAGATCATAGAGTTGGAAGGAGCCTACAAGGCTATCGAGTCCAACCCCCTGCTCAGTGCAGGAAACTAGAGGAGGGGTCTCCCATCCAAGTAATAACCAGGCCTGACCCTGCTTAGCTTTCCACGCTCAGACAAGCTGAGCCAGCGTAAGCAACAGGCCTGTATGCAAAGCATATGCTCAACCACTGAGCTGTGGCCAAAAGATAGATTATTTTTGGCAGCTGTCACCTTCAGGTCACTTACACTAGAAAAGTACTATTGACTGAGAGTTAATAGCTTTGGATTAACTGATATAAAAGGATGGTGAGTGACACTTGTCTACATTTCCTGATGTCTCAGGTGTTCTTTTAGTTTCCGCTTTCCAGTAATTTGTTAGGATCCAATGCTAGAGGAACCATTCCCTGACTTTAATATGATAAACCTGTGTTGTGGTTGTAAATTAGTTAAATGTTAGCTATCTGCAAACAATTATGGTAACTTAATTATTTTATGCATACTTTGTTGATCTCAGTTTTGAAAAACTGCAGCCCTACATTTGTACATTCTCAGACCTGCTGCAGTTCAGACGAGAGAAGTCACTAGAGCATTCTTTATGTATTAACCTTGTACTTTTAGACAAGGGTTGTAGTTGAAACTTGCAGTGTGCAAATGTCACTTGCTTTTAGTCACCTAATCTGTTGGAATACTGAACCACTGGGGGAAAACAAAGCTAAGCAACTTTGACCAGTGGTTGCAGATTCGAGTTGTGGCGTTTGGGTAGTTTGAGAAAAAACCGTGTGCAAGGCCAGTAGGCGAAAAAGCAAAACAACAAGTCAGTTTCTTTCAAACTCTAAAGTTTACTAAACTAAACTTGTAAAACATGAACAGATTAAAGAGTGATATATTTACAAGAGTGAAAAACAGAATAGCATGTCAGACAAAAAACAGTTTACAGTCATGACATACAAACAAACTCTTATCACACCAGAATGCTCTCTTACCATATATTTACCTATACTCCTTACTCCCAACAAGCTTCCAAAGACTTCACACACTTTATATACATTATGGTACAGTCATGTGCTAAATTAGGTAATGCCAGCTGCATCAAGGCATGATGTCATCCCAGCTGCATCCACTTTAGCCCGACCCTTGCTCCAGTTTCCCTGTCTGCAAAAAACTGTACCGGTCCCTCACTGGGACAAAGGTGAATCTTTCTCAGTCCTGACCTTGATCAGGCTTGTTGTATTCTGTAGCCTTCTAGCCCGAAGGCAAATCCTGAATATGTGAAACCCATATTCCAACAGTTCAATATACATTTGTATGTTGGAAAAATGAACTGTAGATCAACAGGTAGGTTTCATTTTGTAGTCACTAGTACTTATTATGTATCTGCAAATTATTCTTCATTTCCATATTTCCTGCATTGTTCAGAGGTTTGCTTTTTAAAGGAGATATTATACTGAATATTTAAGTTAGCTACATGTGAAATTCTAGAATAACTTCCTCTAGCTTAATTACTCTTAGGGGTTAGTTTGGAGCAAAACCCTCAATGTTACGTCTTTTCAAAATAACAGTTGACTCTTAGCTGCACGCCAGTTGTTCATAACTAGGATGGGTTAATTTTCCTCACCTCATCTGTTCTTGTGCCACCCTCAGGGTTGTGAGAAGGACAGATAAGCATAGTGCTATTTTCTGGTTTTGTTTCAGTGTCAATCCCAAGAGTGGACCAATTTCATAGCATTTGCTGCTTTCATTACTGTCACAAGGTTGTCACAAGAATTGATAAATTTCAGACTGTTTTTCTTGTCCTCATTACAATCTTAAAGTTGTCATGAGCGTGAATTGATTTTGTGCCATTTTCTGTTCTCATTACAGTCTTTCTATCTTTGTCATAAGAATGGCTTCATTTGGGGCCATTTTTGTTCCCGTTACACCACTTTGTCACAAGAATAGGGAGTCTTTGATGAAAACGAGAAGGCAGTAGCTCAGGAGCTGACATTCAGGGATAACACACTCTCGTGACAGAGATCATAATGAGAATAAAAAGTGCAACAAAATGTATCCCCATCTCATGATGAGGCTATGATTTTCTGGTGGGTGAGTTCACTAGGAAAATGAATCCGTGATTTTACTAGCCGGGATACTGCCTCCATCTCTCTACAATAGGGGCATTAAACCTCTTTCAGCCCGAGGGCCAAATTCAATTTCGGAGAAGCTCTCAGGGGCTGCATTCCAATGGTGGGTGGGGGCCGAAGGCAAAATGGAGAGGGGTCAAAGGCAAAGGGGACAGAGCCAAAATCCCAGAAATCCCAGCATGTTTTAGCTTAAAGCTCTTCCTGCCAGTAACTGAGCCTTAGGAGAGGCATTTCAACCTTTTAGAAGGGGGGGAGTTTGCGCACAAAAGGTGGGGAACCACCAAATGACCAGTACTCTGGGGAAAGTGGGCAGCAGGGCATCCTAGGGAACCCTGGAGGGCCAGACTGAGACCCCAGATGGGCCAAATTTGGCTTGTGGACCTGTGGTACTGCACCCCCGCTTTACAGGAAGCTAAGAGCCAAACGGCACAATAAGAAGGATCATGTGGTGCTGTTCTTGCTGGGCTGCCGTGTTTCCGAATGCAGCTGGTGGGACACATGCTTGACTGTTCCCATGTAGTAGTTTTTTTTTAAAAAAAACCTACACATGACGTACTACCATGTCAGGGAGAAAGGTTCTAGCTTACAAACTGTTTCCTTTGCCTGCTCGCTTTTCTTATGCGCAGTTGCAGAAACAAGAGAGCCCTACTACGCAAAACTTCTAGCAGCACAGCCCACTGAACAGCCAAATCTTGTCTCAAAAAAACCTGACTTGATCCATTTCCCACAGTGGAGGCTGGAGTAGCCCAGCATGCCCCAGGCAAGGAACTGTTGCTTAGCCCCTTGTGGGCACCATGAAAGAAAAGTAGGAGGTGATGAGGCTTTCAGCCAAAGGAAGGGGGGGGGGGAGGTCATTCATAGAGTGAATGACAACAAACCTCATACGCACAATGTATGATACAGCCAAGTAGCGAGCCTTGTGATTCGTTTGTAGTCATACCGTATTATCTAAATCGCATGTAATGGCATTTGATTCATTTGGACCTATGAGTAACCAGATTAATATTGGCACTAACATTTCTGCACTCGTAAGTGCCAGAAAAAATGAACAAATATCCAGCACTTTTGTGGTTTCCAAAAACAAACTCCATTTATTTTTACATTCATTCACCTCTTTGTTCTTCCCTCAGTGAACCTTGTAAACAGTGCGGTAACACGTGCTCAGCGGATGGTGGGAACAGGAAGAACAGTGACATTGTGCTCAGAGGCAGGCCTTAGTGGGCAGGCCATGATCCCATGCAGGGCTGCTTAGGACTTGTGTACACATATTATTTTCTTCATTCCCAGCACTGATGGCAGGAGAACAAATCAGGAAACAAGGTGTTAGCATCTCCAATGCCAGGCAACTCTCTCAAAAAGAAACCCCTTTATTTTTGATGCCAGCCATAAGAGTTCTGGGGAATGACCATAGCTAAGAGGTAGAGCACATGCTTTGCATCCAGAAGGTCACAGTTTCAATCCACAGCATCTCTAGGTAGCCTAGGAAAGGCTCCTATCTGTAACCCCTTGACAACTCTGCCAGCCTGTATAGACCAGTGCTCTCCAACCTTGGGTCCCCAGATGTTTTTGGCCTACAACTCCCAGCATGGCCCAGCCAGCATAGCTGGCTGGGGCATGCTGGGAGTTGTAGGCCAAAAACATCTGGGGACCCAAGGTTGGAGAGCACTGGTATAGACAAAGATGAACTAGATGGACCAGTGGTCTGAATCACTCTAAGACTGCTCCCTATGTTCTTATGATAAATACTGATTAGACGTAGGCTTCGAGAACATAAAAAGAGCAGTTGAACTTGGCTTCTGAGACATCTGTAGCTCCAAAACAGTTAACCAAAAGGAACAAAAACAGAACTTAACGAAGTTGCTTGTGGTGTGGAACGTGCATGCAATGTACGAAAAGTGAAAAAGAGGGGCTGTCTTGCAGATACAAGCCGAGAGACCAAGACTATATTCATTCACAACTGCATGGAGAACCACTGTTATGTGAAGTGCTCTCAGCATTATCACCCCCGTCCCACATGCATGCACAAACACTTCATATGTCCATTCATATACAGCAGGGTTGGGCAGCTGTGGAGGGTTGTGGGTCCACACTGACACACACACCCCAGAACTCTCTTGGGGGGCCCACCCCTCTCCTGCCACAACCACAACCAGAAGTGGCCGCACCACAACCGGAAGTGGCTGTGCAGCTGTAGTCCCAGAGAATCTGCTGGGAAACAAGGTGCACGGGGATTGTGTGCCTTGTTTCCCAGAAGAACTGCGCTTCCTCCAGCCCGCCAAACACCTATTGGGCAGGCTGGGGGGGATACAATCCTGCTGTGGCCTATGGCCATACCACCCTGAACATGCCCAATCTTTTCTGATCTCAGAAACTAAGCAGGGTCGGGCCTGGTTAGTACTTGGATGGGAGACTGCCTGGGAATACCAGGTGCTGTAGGCTCCCCCCCCCCCCAATTTCTCACAGTTTTTTGACTGAGCAGAAGTTTATCTGGTTTTTTTATTTATTTATTCTATTTACGTGCAAAGGACTATGTACTAATCTTGGCATTTTTATCCAATGTAAATTTTAGAATGTAACTAAGGTAATTTTAGTCAAGTCTAACTTTGTTTTTTTTTATCTTTGTACATTTTATTTCAAATGCTTAAGGCCCGTGGCCGATGCAAATAAAGGAATTTCATTTCATTTCATATCAATTCTGCTGGGAAACAGGGTACACAAGGATCGCACACCTTGATTGTCTGAAAAACTGCCATTTCTGCTGGAAAACAGAGCGCAAGAGGAGCACGCACTTTGATTCCTGGCAGAAACATATTCTCCCCCACCCAGTCTGCCAAACAGCTGTTTGGAGGACTGTGTGTGGGGAGTGTGATTCTGTTGGGAAACAAGCCGCACACTCTCCATGTGCCTTCTTTCCCAGTAGAATTGCTGGGAATCCGGCAGCACAGCACGGGGGGGGGGGCACCACCAAGGCAGGGGACCCAGTAGAGGCTGCCAAACACCCTCTGGGGGGTGCATGCAGCCCATGGTCCACATATTGCCCACCCTTGATGTAGGGTGTGTGGCTGCGCTCACTTCATGGTATGCGAGAAGCAACAGACAACTGACTTTCCATGAAGCTGTAGACACCCCATGGTGAGACTATAAGCACCATTCCACAAATGGGAGTCTGAATCCAGTTCAGTGACTGGATGCATGATGGAAGGCTGCTGAGTAAAGGATCTCCAGGGATTGTGGGTTGGGCTGGGAGATAAAGAAACAGTAACTTGCAAACTGAAGTAGAGGGTCCATGACAGGGAGGGGAACAGTTGTTGAGAGGGCACAAGTAGTGATTGTGGCTTTGGGTACATGTCCTGCTTGTGGGTTTCCCATGGGCAGCTGGTTGGCCACTGTGTGAACAGAATGCTGGACCAGATGGACCTTTGGTCTGATCCAGAATGGCTCTTATGTTCTTATATGGGTACCATTATTGTGGCAGACAAGCTCACTGGTAGAGCACATGTGTTACTCCCGAAAGGTCTGTTTCAATCCCCAGCATCTCCAGCTAGGACTGGCCTAGGGATGTAACCGCTCGCCTCGCGTGGGCTGAGCGGGACCGAACTCAGCCCCGCTCGCGCCCGTGCGAGGCTTGTGCGGGCCTACCTACAGGCTGCAGGCGGCCGGCGGCTCCTTGGCTTGGCTCTCCGCGGCGAGCTGCCCGTGTTGGCTGTGCTGGTCCCGTTGTGTCACTTCTGGCACGGCGGGAGTGACATGACGGGTCCCTGTTCTGGTGCGCTGGACCCCCACACTATGTTTTTGGCAGGGAAAACCAGGGCAACAGGGCTGTTTAAGCCCTGTTGCCCTGGTTCCCCCCGCCAAAAACATAGCGCGGGGGTCCAGCGTGTCTGAGCAGGCGGAAGTGACGCGACGGGGGACCGAGGCTCGACCGGCGCCAGCAGCTCGAGCGGCGTGGAGAACGCTCCGCGCCGCTCAGAAGATCGAGCTCAGGCGGCCACAGCAGCGGCGAGCTGAGCCGCGGAGAACCCCAAGTGGAGACAAGGTTCGTGTAACCCCCATACTGGGAACAACCTGTCTAAAACCCTGGTGATCTGCTGCCAGTCAGTGTAGGTCAGGAGTGAGCAATGTGGTGCACACAGGCACAATGCACCCCCAGTCAGTTTCCTTGGCACCCTAACCCTCTCACTTTTAAAAAAAAAATGTAACACATTTTCTTACCAGTAGCTGGGATTGCTTTGAAATAGGTCTCTGATGGTGCTGGAAACTGCGGGGTCAAATTAGTTGCTTAGTGTGCTGGGCCTCAGCCTCACCCCAACTTATATTTAGTCTTTTGGTTACTTGTCCAGGTTACTTGTCCTTCGTCGCCACACTTCCCATGTCAGCCATTTTGTGGTGGTGCCCTGGACAATTTCTCAAATTGCCAAATGTGCCCAAAAAGGTTATCTATGCCTGGCATAGGCAGTACTGAGCTATATGGACTAATGCTCTGACTCAGTATAAAGGCAGCTTCTTATCTTCCTGAACAGGATTATGGGAAAATCAGGAATAAGAAATGTAGCAATGGGAGCTGTAGTTTGCCAGTGTGGGGCAGAGAAGCTGTGAGTTGGGGAAATGTAGGCTATGTTATTGACTCTTAATTTTTGGAAGATTTTGGAAGATTTTGGCTCAGAAATATTGACTATATATGGGGGGGGGAGCCTTAATTTAATTTAATAACTACTAGCCTAAGAGAAAGTGAAACTAAAAGGTTAGTAGTCAGTGGAAACAAATTAAAATTGCTGTCTGCTTGGGGGAAATGTGCTTTTTGATAGCTCTGTAGAGGATTGGCACTCTTATACAGGGATATTGGAACAATATGGAATGGCTAATGGGATATCTGATGAGAAAAAGGTGGCAGCCCTGCTGAACATAATTGGGATTAAAACCTATAATTTAATGCATTGGATAACAGCTTCCCATTTAACCAGCCAATGCACCATTTCAAATGGTGGAAATCCTAGAAAATCACATAACCCCAAAGCCACTGGTTATTGCAGTATACCCACTACTACAAACAAAATCAAAATGCAAATGAAGCAATTTCTGAATATGTGAATGAATTAAGAAAATTAATAGAACACTAGCAATTTTGAGAGAGTTTAAACGATACATTAATGGACTTGTTAGTGTATGAGATGCAAGGGAAAGCAACCTTTCTATTGACTCCCAATGACCTGATATCAACACATTTATCAGAAATTGTTATCTTCCTAGAGAGTGTAAAAGATGGCAGATAATTGTAAGAGCATCATGTGACTCTTAGCAATAAATAAACTGGTCATTAAATAGAAAGGGCCAGGTGGACAACAGTCTGGAAATGTGTACTTCTGATACAGTAAAGTGTTTCTCAATGCAAATTATTGTTGGCTTCAGCATAAAGCCCTAAACAGACTGCAAAATAAAATTAGAGAATGAAGAGAACATGTGTAGGCTATTTGGAAAAGTCATAGGAAGCTTGTTAAGGGAAATCCTAAGATTGTACATGATGAAACAGCTTAGAGGAAACATCATGGCAGCTCAGTTGCCTAGAAGGTTTAACAAGTCCATTGAACAATTCTGACAACTATAAATGTTTATTTTACAGTTTTTATTTACATTCACCCTCCCATTTTAAATGTGCAGAAAAGAGCACACAGAAACTTCCGTATGAGGAAATGTTATAACATTTGCCGCTTTTTAGCTTAGGGAAAAAAGGGAGTGATGACGGGGCAGGGGACATGATACAGGTATATAAAAGTGATGCATAATATGGAGAAAAAATTCTCACGTAGTACTAGAACCCAATAAAGCTGAATGGTGGTAGATTCAAGACAGACAAAAGAAATCACTTCTTCACACAACTGATAACTAAAGTATGGAATTTGCTACCACAAGATGTGGTGATGGCTGCCAACCTGTCCTGGATAGCTTTAAAAGGGGATTAGACAAATTCACTGAGGATAAGGCTACCAAGGGCAACTAGTCATGGTGACTATATATCACCTCCAGGATCAGAGACTGCATGCGTGTGAATAGCAGTTGTTGTCATGACTAAATTAAGTCCCATTTATTTCAGTTGGCCTACTCTAAGTAGGTCTAAATCTGGATCCAACCTGTTATTTCTGTGTTTCATAGATTGCATAGATCATAGAGTTGGAAGGAGCCTACAAGGCTATCAAGTCCAACCCCCTGCTCAATGCAGGAAACTAGAGGAGGGGTCTCCCGTCCAAGTAATAACCAGGCTTGACTCTGCTTATCTTTCCACGCTCAGACAAGCTGAGCCAGCGTAAGCCATGTTTAACAGTGCAGAACACTTTGAGGAAGTAGCTAGTCCTTGCTTTCTTCTTATTTTGTCCCCAGCCATACTAAGCAAAGGGATGTACGCATACACCTTCTTGCAGATGGATTTTTTCAGCTCCATGCAAGCTTCCTCTGCACTAAAGTTCCCTCCTGATTTAAGCAGGTGCCATTAGAAGGGGTGTGGTAGCTCTAAACCACAGGTGGGCAACTTGTGTCCCTCCAGATGTTTTGGCCTACAACTCCCATCAGTCCTAGCCATTAATCCCATCAGGATAGCCAGTGGTGAGTGATAATGGGAGTTCTAGGCCAAAACATCTGGAGGGCCACAAGTTGCCCACCCCTGCTCTAAACCAACAGAGTCCTTTACAGTGGTTAATCAAGCACAGCCAGTTCTACATACATCTCAGAAGTGCAGGTGCTAATAAATGACAGAGAGGAGGTCTAGATCACAGAAAGCACCGGTTAGTTCTGCATTAATATATACTGTAAGACCCTCCTCCTGAAAGGAGGCTGCTGTGCAGACATGGTCTTGCAGAAAACAGGACACTCCAGCCATTAATTTCAGCTGAAGCAGACAAAATTAAATTGCTTTCTAATTTGCTTTCCATTAAAGAAGCACTACAAGGAACACAACCTATACTTGATTCCCCTATACTAATTTAAAATTATTTACAAATGTATTTTGAGCAGGCCACACACACACAGAGAGAGACCCCAGAATGCTAAAAACAGAGAAGCAAGTGTGATGACCCACTATGCTTGACAGAGCTACTCCCATTTCATAGTTTTCAAATTCCATTGTGGGAGTCAGCAAAATGCACCCATCTTTCTTCCCATGTGTATTCCTGTGCTTGTTACCTAGACAACCCCAGAGAGGTGAAAGGTAGAAATTTTATCCTTCCTGGAAGACTCCATTTAAATGTTAATAAGTTTGTTACTGAGCAGAAATGTAGCTTACCCTGCACCAGAGTTTCACGCCATTCAAAGAGTGAAGTTGTTGTAGTAAACTGGTGCAGGGCATATGTAAAGGAAATATTTACTGCCTGAGGTAACAACTTACACTGGGTAGCAATCTTAGTTAATACGTGGAGTATACTCCAAGTCCTGAGTCCACATTTTCCCATAGTTTAATATGCCTGAATGGGAGGCACCTCCAGCCCGGGATGGACAAACCAGTCTATTTCTAGTCCATATCAGTTTTTACTAGTTTTACAAGTGTTTAACGTTATTCTGTTCCATCCCATTTTCTGCACGCACACACACACACAAAAGGTAAATTAATGTATGAAAATTTGCACAAAAAATGTATGTGTTTCCCCCATATGATGTGCATTTTTGTATGCCATTTCCCCTAATATATACAATTTTGTACACATTTTCCCCTAATATATGCATATTTTTTTCTGAGAACCATATAACAAAATTCAAAGAAGTGTGCAATCCAAAGAACAAGAGCTTTCTGATCCACGTATTAGTCTGGCAAGTGCAGATTAGGTTGGTTCTCTTAAAAACGTGGACCGAACAATATTCATCAGTTGAAGTTGTCCTGGAAGCCATGAAAGATGCTTGTAGGCTGAAATATGCTTATTATTTATTTATTATTTATTTTATTTATTATAGTTATACCCCGCCTTTTTTCCTGCAAGGAAGGCGGTTTACATAATCCTCCTCCTCTCCATTTTATCCTCACAACAACCCTGTGAGGTAGGTTAGGCTGAAGTCAGTGACTGGCCCAAAGTCACCCAAGGACCTCCCAAGTTCCAGTCCAACACTCTCACCACTACGCCACACTGGCTTTTTATTGCTTTTCCATTTATTGTATACAAAAGCGAGCCAGTGTGGCGTAGTGGTTAGGGTGTTGGACTAGGACTCGGGAGATCCGGGTTCTAGTCCCCGCTCGGCCATGAAACTCACTGGGTGACTTTGGGACAGTCACTGACTCTCAGCCTAACCTACCTCACAGGGTTGTTGTGAGGATAAAATGGAGAGGAGGATGAGGATAATGTAAGCCGCCTTGGGTTCCTTGCAGGAAAAAAGCCGGGGTATAAATATAATAAATAAATAAATAAATAAAGCTATTTTTTAAGGAAAATCACTTGTCTGTAATATTAGTTGCTGCAAACTTTATAAAATGATATCACAGAAAACTGAGTTTACTTAACACTATGCAACATTTACTAAAACCAATGGCTGCTGCTCTAGATTTCAACAGCTTGCTGGTGTAACCCTGAACTGCTTCCATCCATACACACCCTTGTTGATTTGTACCATCATTACATCTCTCCTTTTTAGAAAATATCAATCTGTCTAATAGATTCTTTTATCATTTGGTCTCTTGAGGTAGTGTGAACAAAGTCCCATTCTTTCACAAAATTTGTCAATGGGGTAAGTCGCATTATGAACTCCCCCTCCGCAACACAAAGGGTCTGGCCCCATTTCAAGTTGAGCCAAGCCCCCTTCAAATTGGCTCCAACTCAAAATGGGTTTCACAGCCTGCTTCTGTTGATAACTCTTTCGTGCCATCACCCCTACCTTCCCCAAGCCAACAAGAAGGGGGTAACAGGGAGAAAAGGACTTCCCTTCACACAAGAGAGTCCCCAAAAACCTTTTATTGTCTGTTAATTATCCATGAAGCATCATTTCCTGCTGGGGGATTATGGGACTTGTAGTTAGATCAACAATTTCACACTTGAGTTATTTAAGAACTCTTGCCTGTATGCCCTCTGGACCCAACGACTTGTTAATGCTTAATTTGTCAATTAGCCTTAGAACTTCATCTGTTCCAATTTCTATTTCACTTAGTTCTTCAATTTCCCTTCCTGAAACAAGCAGTTCAGGCTTTGATATTTGCCCAGCACCTTCTTGATGAAGGGCAATGACCTCTGTTGCACGTCTTTCAGGGACTTTTGTAAATGCTAAGATTTCCTTCTCCCCCCCCCCCGCCCCCGAGGCTGGAGATCTTTTAGATTTTTAGAAGTATTCTGGCACTGTGTGTTGGTGTTTGAGAGTATGCAGAGTGTGGGAGATTTATAATCCTGTCTGTGTGCTAGCAGATGCCTGAAATTCCACACACAAATCTTCCAGATCTCACCTCCCCCCGCGCAGCGTGCAGCGTGTTGTGCCAGTTTGACCAGCCCAGTCTGCCCTGTTGTCAGACTGCTTCCAGCTTCCCCGTTGCAGATTAATCCATGGAGTCAGGAAACACTCTGTAACACCACAGGTCTAATTCTACCTGTTTATTCACTTAGCAAGTAAAGTTCTACAGAGTATACATTTCCTAGTTACAGTCCATGTGCAGAGTATAAATGCATAGCAAGCATTACATCCAGTGGAGTAAGTTGAGCTTCACTCCACCTCAGCAAAGACATTACATTGTTGCAGTAACAAAGTCCAGCAAGAAGAACAAGAAGAAGAAAGCAGTCCAGCTTCTCTCTAAGATGGCTTCAGACAGAAAACAAGTTAGCACGTCATCAGAACATACAAACCATGTGACCAGCTCATATTGTTCTCACAGTCTAGTTTCCCATGCGAAAACACGAGATCCCAGAAAGACATAACAAACCTGTTTACAGCCATTCTGTCCCTTCCATGTTCTGCAATGTTCTGCAGCTGGTGAAGTGATACATATCACAACACTGTGGGGCATCCTGCGCCCTCTGTCCTGCAGTAATCTCAGTCTGACTGTATGCCGCAGTCTTTATGAAGTGATTCACACAATGCCTCACATTCAGAAGTTTGCGCTATCAGCTTTCAATCATAAATTTATTCCAGAATAAATGCATTAGTATTTACAGTGCCCAGAGACTCTTCTTTGTTTTTGCTGCAACAGACTAACATGACCTCCCCTCTGGAAGCTTCAGATCAGCCACATATTCACCTTCACTCTGAGCACGAAACTAAATGTGACATCAAATGTGTCTTTGCATTTAACATGCAGATTTTTTAAAATGCAAACAGCATGGTGGGGGGGTGCAGAGTATGCTCCTGGGTGCAGAGTATGCTTCAAATTTCTTAATCAAAACTTGAATGTTACCTTATCTGCATTGTCAGCAAACTGCATTGTCAGTGTTAAACACTTCTCTTGCCTTTTTACCTGGCTGACACATAAAGAAACAGAATGGACTGAGAGTCTCTCATCTTTCTTATCTGCTCCACTTGTAAAGTACAGTTCAAATCCGCCTTTCCACCTCCTCTGTTTTCTGTAGCATTTCCCCTCAAACACCAATTCTCCTGGAAGCTAGCTGGTCCATTTCATTGCCATTTTCACTGTTTCACTTTCTGTTCTTCTTCTGATACCACTAATATTTGCTGCAGGAAACTTCATAAAACAATGCCATGGAGGAGACTAAAGCGTGAAACAAACAAACTGTACTTAACACTGTGCAACTCTTACTACAACTGGTCCCAAAATGGCAACTGCGTCAGGTTTCAATTTTTGGTTGGTGCTTCCCAGAATTGCTTCCTTTCATGCACCCACTCATAAATGCGTTGGTGCCTCCTATTTGCATGGACTCTTTCTGCATCTTGTACATGAAGTACACTACAATTACAATCTTGGGTCATTACAGCTGTCAATAAATCAGTGTTTTTAAAGCTCGTATTGTCCACTGCCTTGAGAGTCTATTGACTGAAAGGCAGTACGGAAATATTTTAATGAATTAATCAACTAATTAAAACTATAACCAGCATCACCATAGCAAGGGCTTCTGGAAAGAGGCTTCCAAGCAGAGTTGAAAGTTCTGTAGTGGTTTTAAGTGCAGCACTTCAGAAAGCATTTGAACCACTCTCCAACTCATAACCTTGATGATCCCTGAGATCATGGATAGTCTAGGCAGGATTATTGTCTTTTTCCTACCTCTGTGCTTAGTATTACACCCTCTTGCTGCCTGTGCTGTGGAGACAGTAGCTTGCATTGTCATAAGTGGACTTGGCTGCAAGTTTAATCATGAAAATGGTGACCCTCTCTGGGATATACTAGATGGTCAAATTTCACAAGGCGCAATGACCTTAAAGTGACTTTGTGCAGTGCCATAATAATGGGCACTTTCTTTTTAGGCGACGAATTTAACAAACACTTAAGCTTCTTATTGCACAGAATGGTCAGGTGATCGCATGAGGATGCTGAAACGCTTCTCTGCATTGTCGGTCCCGTAACTAATATCCTGAGCTTTGTTAGTATTTCACAAAGCCAGCACATTTTCTCTCTGATAAGTGTTCCAGTTGTACCCTCATTTGTCCACCTCAAAATGCCATCTGGCACTTCTAAAGGGTAAAGCCCGGACTAACTGGCCTAATGCTGTGGACTGCTACCCAGAGTCAGTCTGCTGTCTGCAAAGGGATGTACTTGTATCAATGATAGATAAATCCCAGCTAGAAATACAGGTCCTTGACTACCTAATCACTGAAACCCTGTCAAGTAACCCCTAATTTTGAAGCAAGTGGTTAATTCCCAGCAAATTGATTTATGCACTGTTTGAGGTTTGGCGAGTTGTGTTGTTCATCTGTTATTACCAGGAACTCAGCTCAGCCTATTCATTTAGACCACTGACATAACACAGTGCATCTCCCAAGAAAATTTCCTTTGTCAGCACATCTAGAATTTGCTAATTAAATCAACGATAGGCATTATTCACTTTCTGGGGGGGAAATTGCTCTCTCACTCTTGCTCTCTCACCCCTCCCCCTTCTCAACCACACAGATGGAGATACGTTTAAATTCTGAATTTTGTAATCAAGCTTGATCTAAACTTCCACTGACAGCACCATAGCAGACTTTTTTTGGGCTTTGTTCTCCAATTTAACACAGAAAACCAAAAGTAACGCTAAATCATTTTAAAGTAACACAATCCGTTCCCCCCTCCTATATATAAATAATACTGAACAAAAAATAATAATGATGATCAACATGTTCAAGTCCCACATAAGTGCACAACAAGAAGGGTGTTTTTCATTCAAATGATAGGGTTAGCCAACAAGTATTTTTATTGTCTGATTATTACCACCAAAGTGAATTTAGAATGCCAGGTTGTCCACAGACCTGTAATTATGGACCTATTCTCTCTCTCTCTCTCTCTCTCTCTCTCTCTCTCTCTCTCACTCACTCACTCACTCACACACACTTTGTATAAAGAGAATAAAGGAGGGTCAGAATACACACTAACTTTTTTTTTTAAGGCTTTCCCCCTTACAAAATTGCTTTAAGGAACAAGCTATCTGACACTCCTAAAAATTGTGTAATTCTGCCAAGGTGATGATGACAGCCCATATTTCTGAGGAATGTATAAGATGGAAGAATGCTTATAGTATTGATAATAGCAACCCATTTGGGGCCTGACCCCTTGTTGCAAACTTGATGGTGGGCTTCAGTACATTATCTTGTGGTGCAGAGTATCAGTTATACTTTGGAATGGTTCATTTTATCATAAGAATGCTGCTAGAAATATTTTTCAATAAGTGTACGTCCCATAACAACCTAGATGTTACCCAATAGACATTGTGAACCATCTCCCCAGATTTTTTTAATGCTGTTTTTTTCATTTGTTTTTAAGTGAAAAGCAGCCTTCTAAAAGTATCTTTCCCCACCCTCACCCTGACCTGCTTTTCTTCCCTCAGGGGAAAAGATACAAGTCCCCATATATTTTCCCCACAGATATGAAAGAAGCTAGTTTGGGCAATATTTACCAAACAAGCAGAAGGAAGGGAAAGGGTTAAGCAGTCCTATCCCCACAATTCTTTCATTTAAAAAAAAACTCAGCTCTCCAGGAAGCAATGTTCAGACAGCAAAGCAGCTATAAAGGAGTCAATATTATCTTTTGACATGAAAAAGATAGAGGAGACATCATTGAGCTAGATACACATACAGCTATGAAGGACGGGCCCTGAGGCAAACTATGATACAGTGGAATTATGAAGGGAGGTCTCTACTAGCCAATGAAATTGGGGAGACCGTGAGAAAAGGAAAAGACAGGGTAGAGAAAATGGTCATTATGCAAAACAGTGACGTTGTGTCTCAATGAGTAATGTTGATGAAACTCATGATTCCTTAATTTAGATTCTAAACTGTAGGACATGGATTCTGCGGAGTTGTAATGCCTTCAAATCTCAGGCAAGTATCACGGCCCTGCAGTTTTTCTTCAGCTTGGATCTTAATCTGAAACCGAGAACTCCTCCCACCCAGTCTCGTCACACTCACTTACGTGACTGCTGTGGCGGGTGTGACAGGGAAGGAGGAGCTCTCGCTGTTTCTTTCCTTTGCGCCTGAACTGCCCCCAGTAGTTTTCCTGGAACTCCTGACATTAGTATGGATATCAGGTAGTGTGGTAAGCTACGCTGTACATCTCATAGGGCTTCTGGCACTGGGATGCTACCATAGCAGCTGTCAGGGCACAGGGGAGGGAAGGCTGAGACAGACAGTGACAAGAGAGGAGAGGTTGCTAGAGCATCCACAGCAGCCATAAAATAAGGGAGGGATCTGAGGCTCGAGCGGGTAGGGCAGTGGCAAACAAAACTTTTCTGCAAGTGTTCCCCACGTGCAATGGCCAATTCCAATCTGAATCGTGTTCCACATGTAACATTTGCCACTGCAGTATCCCAAAATTACTGAATTATGCCTGTGTAGGCCTAACTAGACTGAAGGGGGGATGCGTGGGAGATGTCTCTGTGGTGATGCTAGTAAAAAGAAAGAAAGATGAAGCTGATATGATGTCATCACTCTCAGTGTTCCCCTTAATTCCACCCTGAGTCATTAGCATCAAATACTTGAAGGTATGGGAGGAGGGGGAAGGAAGGAAGGAAGGAAGGAAGGAAAGGGCTAAAATGGGACCTGACAGAACGTCTTTCCCAACCGCAGTCTACCCGGACAACATCTGGGGCCCTCCCCCGACTGCCACCTCCAAGGGAGGCTCGGTTGGTGGCAATGAGGAGGAGGGCCTTCTCAGTGGTAGCCCCCCAATTATGGAATAAGCTCCCCACTGAGACCCACCTGGCACCAACCTTACTATCTTTTTGGCACCAGGTTAAGACTTCCCTATATGCCAAGGCATTCAATAGTTAAGACCTCAAAATAGCACATGGGGGTGTGTGAGGAGGATTGTCACCTGTAGGCTTAGTTTTATTAACTTTTTGTATTGTCATTTTAAACTGCGCTTTTAAATTTGGTTTTAATCTTTTTAACTATATTGTATGTTTTTATTGTTGGTTTTTATGTAGATTTTATGCTATAATTTGTTGTGAACCGCCCAGAGAGCTTCGGCTGTGAGGCGGTATAGAAATGAAAATAAATAAATAAATAAATAAAATGCTTTCATTTATAAATTGAGACTAGCTGCATAGTCCCAAACCTAAATGGTACCGCACACGGAGGGCAAATATTGTTACCTCCAACTCCTGCACTGTATGTAAGTGCCAGCACTACATTAGAGAATTATTTCCTCCTCCTCCAGGGTTGTTTAAAGTGCAAGGGATTCGAGACCTTCACAGTTTAGAGAGTCATTGCTGAGATGAATTAGGATTGGAGGAGACACTTTTCTTGCATTACTAATCCCAAAGGACCCTTTGAGTTGCAAGGGGGGGAAATAATTCCATGTAGTCAAAGGATTCTGGAAGGTGTGGCAGAAGTTGGATATGGATGCTTGATGGTGTCAGGATCCGCTCCTCCAGGATAGTGCCACAGCTCCACCTGGTGGCAATGCTACCTCCTTGCAGGAGCGAGCCCAGTGATTTTCGTTACTCGCAGGGTGTAGCCTCCTGCGCCTGGCTGCTCTCAGGCCAGCTAATGCAGCCCAGCTGGAAGTAGCCAGAAGGACCTATATAAGAGCTGCAGTTTGACTTCAATCCTTGCCACAGCAACACAAGCCTCTGTGTTGTCTGTAGCTGATTCCTGCTTCTAGTGACCAATTTTGATCCTTGCCTTGCCTGGTGTTTGACCTGTGACTGCTCTCAACCTATGCTTCTGCCTCTGGCCCTTGCTCTGCCTGGTATGTGCTTGGACTCTGTTGTGCTTTGGACTTGTCTTTCTGACTCTTGCCTGGACTCTGCTTGCTTGTGGGACTCACCTTCTGCCTCTGGCCCCTGTTTGGACTCTGTTGCCCTGACCTGTGCTGGACCCTGTGCATGCTGCCTGGATCTGCCCTCTGCATCTGGCCCCTATTTGGACTCTGTTGCCCTGAGCCCATGCCAAGCCTTGGGCCTACTGTCTGCCTTTGCTTCTGTCTTCCCTGGCCCGGTGTTCCAGCCCTGAGCCCTTGCCACCCACACCCTGGACCTTACAGATGGCTCCATATCAACAAACCAGTTCTAGCAGTTTTCATCTCCACCAGCAGCGAGCAGTTCTTTTGTAAAGCGAATGGGTCTTAACTGCCCATTGAAGACCAAGCTATTATAATACTCTGCATTACAACAGGGAACAATATATTGTTGCTGGGGGAAATCGTTTTTTTCCTCCAGCTACTGTGAGGATTGCAACTAAGCTCGGAGGGAACTGGGAATTCTGAGTGGGGTGGAAGATGATGACTGGGTCCAGACAACACGATAACCCACACTCAAGGGTTGAGTATGGGTTGTCGTTGAAATGTGGGTTGTTGAAATGTGGGTTATCGTGTTCTCTGAACCCAGCCGAGATAACAAACTGTGATAAACAACCCACAGTTCATAAGCCATGGGTTCTTTTCCTGTGCTGTTCATGGTTAACAAGCCATGGCTTGTTAGCACGGCTGGGTTCAGACAACAGGATAATCCACATTTCAAGAACAACCCACAGTTGAATGACAACCCACACTTAACCTCTGAGTGTGGGTTATCATGTTGTCTGAGCCCAGTTGATGTCACTGTCCCTTCTAATAAGTGTCAGCCCGGTGTCCCTGTGAGGCCTGGCACCACAATGCCACTGCTCCCTCTATTCCAATGGACTCCCAGCCCCACTGAGTGCTTTGCACCCCTGCCCTGCCTCCATACTGCCAGGGCTCCATGGCAATCTGAGAACAGAGCATATGTACAACCTCACAATCTTCCTTTCTTCACTTCTCGTTTTAAAACCGTTATGATTAATTTCTGATGGCCAAACTAAACCTCTTAATTGGCTTGCTTACTTGACTGTAAGCATGCTCAGCCCTGATTCAGATCAGGACCATGGCAATTCAGGAGGGGGTGATTTAAACTTTCCCCTGTCCCGTTTTCACCCCCAAATTCCACACATACACACACAGGGGAGGGGGGTTAGAAACATCTCCATTAATTCCAATGCAGGCATTGTTTCTCTTTTTAACCTTCCCACACACATGGGGGTGTAATTTTGAGATGAAAATGGGAGGGGGGGAAGCCTAAATCCTCCCCTCCCAAATTGCCATGGTCCTGATTTGAATTGGGGGCTATGCACACTTACACTTAAGTAAGTAAGCCAATTGGCAGAACATGTAGTTTGGCCCTGACACACACACCCCAGCTGCAACCATAGGTTAACAGATGTGTTATCCAGACCTCTCCAAGCACTTAGTACAGGGCTCCCCAACCTTGGGTCCCCAGATGTTGCTGGCCTACAGCTCCCAGCATACCCAGCCAGCATGGCTAATGGCAAGGGATTCTGGGAGCTGTAGTCCAGCAACATCTGGGGACCCAAGGTTGGAGAGCCCTGACTTACTATATATTTAATAGCAGCTGGAAAGTGAGAGGTACTGGATTTTTTATTACTGGGCTAATAAAATATTAATCTGCTTTGAAGTTTTAGAGTTTTTAAAATATAAGATTTACATAATTCTTTTCATGTATGGCTACACTGATAGTTGAACTATAATATCAACAGTTTTTATAGATAGATGTACACTGGAAGACCCAAGATCCTCAATTTTTTAATCTACTATATGCTATGTGGATCTGTCTCAAAACTGAACATGATCCCTTTGTTAATTTACGTTGGTTAATTGATTTTTTTTGGTATTCATTTTACCTTTGTATCCTATCGATGAACTCAATACAAACAAAAAATATAGACCTTCTCCCCTCCACACACACACACACACACACACGGCAATTCTTAATACTTGGAGGAATACTCCTATGTTGAAAAAACAAAGTATGGGAAGTGATGCCCAGATGATGGTTCCCTCCTTTTTCCCCAGGCTGAAATTCAACAGTACAGTTCTCCCTCCACTGAGATCAGCAAGTCTCAAACTGTGCTACTGGAAATACAGATGTGCTGTGAAAGAACTATTCGTTTGAAATAGATTGTATTTTGTTTCTGCCTGCCAAAGGGCTGTCCTCTTCTGAATGAGTTTTCTGGCTAGGGTGGTCATGTGTCCTACTAACCTACCTCACATGGTTGTTGTGAGAATATGGAGAGGAGGAGGATCATGCACGCCACCTTGAGGCGGGATATAAATGTAACAAATTGAAGAAATAAAGCAATAATAGAGGGAAGTTCTCTGTTTGAAGGCACTTTCTGTTTGAAGGGCTGTCCGAGTCTGGCTTAAAGATAAAGAACCATAAGACGGGAGAGCGCAGGGGTCTTGAAGTTGCTCATCAACAGTTTGCACCTGGACAGCAGACTGAGCAGGGACACAGGGCATCTGATCTGGTCCCAGTCTTCCCCACTGGGGCAAGATGTATTTAAATTATAGCAGTTATTCCTAAATTTGTATCTATACATGTAAATTAGCAAATCTGTGTCCCATTTTTATTTTGGGTGATGCATTTTCTCTTTTTCGACAATGCATAAGTGGTCACCCTAGTTTGGGCCTTGGCCTCATTTTTATTGTTTCTGTGCATGATGATTGTGGGTCTTTCAATTGTTCCTGATATAGAGATACAGTGACAGTCACCTGCCTTCAAAGAAGGCTTGCTCAGAACAGTGACTCATGCCAAAAACAAAAAACATGCACTGCTGGTGAGCTCTTATGAAGGATGGTAGTTCTTATTCTCTATTCAAGCTAAATTTGTCTGTTTTAGTGCTCTGTAGCCACTACAGAGCGCCATTTTGTTTGTTTTATTTTTTATTTGGGACACAGCGGGAAGCGGCAAGGCAGTAGGACTGCTCCAGGGGCCATATGTTGCCCACCCTTTTCTTAAACATGCTTAAAGTCAAAATTTGGGGGTGTAAGTATGAAGTGCGCTTCCCATTTTTATTCCAAAAGAAGCGCATTAAGTCTCAAAAGTTTGATGCAATGATGCGGAAAGCTGGACTTAATTCATTTCTGTCTCCCATGCAGCTGTTAAAGACACAGAGCTACTATACGGAGAGCGAGAAAAACAAGACAGCTTCTTTTGAGCACTGTCATAAGATTTGCCTTTGTTTCTTCTCCAAAACAACTCATTTTCTGTCCTGTCCTGTCCTTAGTCAATTCAGTATATTTTTCAGTGCCCTTAAGCAACTTCCAATGACTGTTTCTGATCTTTATTAAAAGGCTGCAGTGATTTTGGCCTTCATTCTTTACATCTAAGATGTTGGCAGAGGTGTTTCCCCACCACCCTTCCTATCACTTCATCATTTACTAATGATTTTTTTTTTTAAGGGAAAAGAAAAACAAACTGTTGTTTCCTTTTAAATGTTGTGAAATAAAGCAGGTTTTAAATAAAAATCTGATTTTGCCAAAAGACTTTGGAAGTGGTGAGATAATGGCTGTAGCAAAATACCCTCAAATATGACAGCTTTGTTCTGCCAATGTAAATTTAGTGATCCTGGAAACCAGATGCGGAATTGTTGGTGCCAGTCTCAGAACTGGGGTTTCTTTGACAGAGACAGGCCTCTTTAAATACCAGCATACACTATATTAAATAGCAGACTCCTCTATTCAATTGCACTTTTTAGTCACTTGTCATATATAAACAGTACCACTTTGTTCCCATCACTCTGATGCCCAAGTATGCATAGAATCTTTTAAAAGTGAGGACAGTGCAGCTTGTTAAAGCTATAATATTCCTTTTTTAAAAAATGCTATTAGAAATGAGCTACCTGAACTTCATGGAAACACAAATCTTATGGGAATATCAAAATTACTTAAATGGGATTCTCATTTTCATTAATTGAAAAGACTCTCTTAGGCATTATTTGCATGAGGATAGGTTAGAACACAGATGAAATACCACCAGCACTATGGCCTAGAGCAGGGGAAGGCAACCTGTTAACTCCCAGGTATTCTGGAGTGCAACTTCTATAATCCCCCAGCCAACAATGGCCAATATCAGGGATTATGGGAATTGAAGTCCAAAAATTCTGGAGTGTATCGGGTTGCCTAGCCTTAGCCTAGAATGTAGTGTTGGCCTTGGACTCACATTGGCCCGATTCAGACATAATTGTGGTTTGATCAGATATCCCATCTGTAAGCCTATATGCTTTGTATTTGGACAGAATGAGACACTGAGGCTTGCTTGTCACAAAACACAAACACAAGCAAATGTCTTCCCTTCCTAGTTGAAGGAGGAAAATGGAGGGGGGGGGGTAATAAGCCAAAGGCTTGCACTTGCTTGTGGGCAGAACAAGAAACCATGATTTGCTGTTACGTCTGAATTCGGTCAGGCTTACTCAAAATATTTTATGCCACAATTCTTCTTCTGTATCCTTTGCTGTCTGAAGAACCTGAAATGATGAAGACCTACCAAAATATATAGCCACACCCTGCCCCTTGTCACTTGCACTCTTTCATGGGATTCTCTTTTTGCAGCACTCTTTCCTTAAGCCAGGCTGAGTAACACACAGCCCACAGGCCACATGCAGCCTCTGCCACCTTCAGTATGACACCTGCCACCTCCTGCTGCCATCACCATGCCGCTGAATTCGGCGGCGGCGGTGGTAGCGGTGGCAAAACTATCAGCAGTTTGCCACCGAATTTTGGCAGAAACCACTGCAGAAGGCTAAAATGGCCAAATTTAGTTTGGTGGCAAATTGTCTCTCTTTTTTTTGCTGCCCACACCAAATTCAGTGACGTGGGGGCAGCAGGAGTGCAGCCTACAGGGGAGTTTGGGATGTGGGGTGAAAATCCCCCCCAAAAAAGTTGTGCACCCATCTTAAGCACTCAAAATATCAAAACATATGCTACACTTCAGAATCTTTACAACCTTGTAAGGAAAGCTGTTCAGGTATTAAGCCTGTGTGTGTTGGGGCGCAGGGCCATGCACACTGGCCTGGTGCCTTACATTCCAGCAAGTGCTGCCCCCTCACTTCCAACCTTCCTGCATCAAGGTCTGAATAGGTGTTGTACTCACATGTGCTTAAACACCTCTTTCCCATTATTTCACAGTCAAACCAAACAGTGAGCGCAGAACTTTTGTTAAGCCTGAAACTATTGAGTTTGGCTCTCTTCTAGAATTAAGTGTATACTGCAGCTCCTGGAAGGAATTCAGAGCAATACAGTCATGGTGCTGTGAGCTTTCTTAGAAGAATAGCCAATCATACCCACATATTGATGTATGGCTGTATAGAACTAATGCTTAATGAGCTGTGATGGAGATGCGGGCCTGATAAATAGCAATCCTTGCCTTTTAGGTTGCTAGCTACACACGTTTTAGCAAAATTGCAAATTGTTCCTAATGTAGCAATGAGATTTCTTACCTCTCCTGAAATTGGTAAACCTCTCAGCCATTCTGCTTTCAAATTTCCTTTGCTGCATATGCCTAAAAGGTAAAGCTGTTAAAGGCAGTAGGCTGGGCAATGTAAAATCTCAGTTTTCTCGGAAAGACTTCCTTGGTCTAGCAGTTACCGCCCTTCTTCTTCCCCTAGCAATAATCATAATGAAGAAATCACATTTGATCTAAAATAGTTTCATATATAAATCCCAAACATGGTCTGTTTGTGTGTATGCAATATTTTCTACATGTATATGTGATGAGTCTGACTCTTAGAGAACATAAGTTCTAAGGTTTGGCCAGCTTGACCTTCCAAGTCTCCATTTTTTAAATGGCAGTACTGCATTTTGGGAACAAGCAAAACAGCCGGTCTACCTACAGTATATATTTATATCTGTGACATTTCTTTTGTTTAATCTTGACTCTCACCAACCAGGAGCCAGTCATTCACGATTTGTCCAGCTTTAATTGGCCCAGGGCGCAACCCTATGCACGTTTAGACAGAGAAAAGGCCTACAACTCCCAGCATGCCTTAGCCAGCTATGGCTGGCTGGGGCATGCTGGGAGTTATAGACCTTTTCTCTGTCTAAACATGCATAGGATTGCGCCTCCAGCAACCTGGAGCAATGGGAGTGTGTTCTTGTTATCAAGATAGGAAGGTTTTATTGTTTCAAAGTTACACACAAGTAGGGTGCTGTTTTCTCTCCCTCTCTCAGTGCCTGAATAAGGGATATGGCTGGCGTGTGACAGGGAGTATAGAAGCCATGTGGTCCTGACACAATTGCATCTGAACTTGGACTGCCACCAGGAGAAAAAAATGACTCAAAAGTGGTTAGAGAGGCAGGACAGGTGGTGGCATGGCTCACTTTACCTACCCACCCATTCTGCTCTTTTGGTTTTCCTATTCCCCACCAATTTATGAGATTTGGCAGCTGATGCTATTGTGCACATGGGTCCATTACTGTCATGGGTAGTTCAGCATCCAGCATCTCTGTATTTTGGTACTTCTAGGTTATTTCTGCCTTCTCTATCACAAATTACTTTTATTTTTATAACAGTGTTTTTTATAGAGAAGGGGAAGAATTTTGTCCAGTTTGCATTTTAATTTTAATGTGAGCTTACCGAATTTCACACTTTTGAACAACAATGAGAACTGAAACTCAGTTATTCTTTGAAATTCACGCTTCTCCGAATTTTGCAATGGAGTTCTCCAATCAAAAAAATGCATAGAAAAATGTACATATCCATGGAAATAATGTTCAAAAAATACAGTATATTAGGAAAATTGTTTGCCAAAAGTGTGTATATTATGCAAAAGTGCATGCAAAAATACACGTATTTGGAGAAATGTGCACAAAATGCTTATGAATTAGGCAGACTCCTAACCCATATCAGGGCCAAGATATATATTACATTAAGGGTGCAATCCTAAGTCCCTCCGACCATGTCTGGGGGGGAACATAGGAATTGCCATAGAAGGTGCTGTGACCTCGGAAAAACTTTCTGAGGTTGCAGTACCGTGGAGCACCCACCACCACCACCACCACCACCACCTGGTAGCCGGCACAGTTCTTTCTGTGCCGGAAGGAAACAGCAGGGGACCGAGCACAGAAGACTATGTTCAGTTCCCCCATGGGGGGGGGGGACATTCCTGGGGTTGGATTCTAAGGAATCTAGGTGGCCCCTCAGCCTCTCCTCCTCACAAGAAGAAAAACATCTAGACGGCTTAAATCAGCTGTGTAGCTGTTTTTGAGGGCAGAAGGAGCACGAAGGATACCCTATCTGCCGCGCTCCTCCTGCCCTCAATAGTCTGCTCACAATCCTCTGAGTTCAGAGGGTTACGGGTAGCCTCATAGAATCACGCTGTAAAATCACGTCTCATAGAATCACGCTGTAAAAGCATTTTTAACCAAAGCACTTAAGGCTGGCCATATTACTTTCTTAAGAAAAAGCAGTGGGAGGGGAAATCTGGATTGGGACCACAGCAATGCAGGGGAAATTTCAACAGGAAAACTGCATGATGGGAAGTATTAAAAAAAAAACCCTCCCCCATGCTGCACTCTCACTGTGGATCAAGGAGCCTGGAGGGTGCTTTTCCAAACAAGTTATGCCCAGTTCTTGGCATGTAACTTAAAACTGCTTGTAATATAACTTGTAGTTCAGTTTTGCACCCACGTTTTATGAGCTAGCCTAAATTACTTGGTTACATGCTTTCTTGAAATGTGCTTCATGTCCCAATCAAGGAGAATTGAGTGGGCAAAAAAAAAACGTGGCAGGTCCCAGCTCTTAAAGCAGTTCTTTCTCATGGCTTGGGCTTATTTTGAGACATCCAAGTAGCATCAAACAGCTTGGTGGTGGCAATTATGGTGTAATAGTCCTTGCTTAAGTTACTACAGAGGCATGAAGTATGTGTTTTACTCCCATGCATAGTAAACTGGGAGTTTAAAGGAAGAGGGAGAGAGAGGGAGATGTAAAAAGCACTCATATTTGGCCTTTTCGATTGCACCCCATGAATGAGGGATAGGTGAAGGCAAAAAAAATTGGTGTCTGAATAGTGCAGCAAGACTTTTTAAAGTGTTGGCCCCAGTGGGCGAGGGGCACCTTTGGGCTCCAGTTCATGGAGCAAAATATCTTGGACCAGCACTGGTTTCATCCTGCCACTCAACCGATTAGACTACCTGCACAAGTAAAGTGACTGCAGTAATGTCTGCACCTGTTCTCAGCATTATTCTTTCAAGAGTATAGGTAAGGAAACTACATCTGTCAAAATCCTCTCCAAATACTTCTACTACCAGGTAAAGAGGTAGCACCTGAGACAACTTACTGGGAGCCCTTACTCAAACATTTGACAACCGCTTCTTTGGTGGAAACCACTTTTTCACTCCCAGTAGGAAAAGGCTTTTCTTCCCCTCCTTTTTCCTTCTATTTCTTGATAATCTGGCTTGGGAGGACAACACTTAAATACACAGAAGCTGCTATTGCCAATATAGTAGAGAACATGTTATGTAACAAACTCTCAAAAACTCACCCACCTGTTTCTCTCTGTAGCACAAACATACGACCCACTCTCTCATGACGTTCTTTCTAGACAGTCATTTTTTCTTCACACATACAAATGGCATTTTGGGGAACCAGCCATCAGTTAAGTTCCCAATTGCACAAATTGCAAAAGTGCAATGGAAAAGTCCATCTGCATAAAGTTAGGCACATCCTTAAATGCTTAATGACATGGGTGCAACCTTAACGGGTAAAAAATAGTTTCTGTTCCATCAGAACTTCAGAGACATTGGTCGGTGGAAGTTAGCCTAAATAAAACAAGTGGGGTGTGCTTCATTCTACCACATTGAGTTTCACTGAAGTTGCACTAATCAGTTTTTTAAAAAGAAAATTACATCAACTTTCAGTTTAGTTATTGACCAAGATAAGTACATTTAACGTATTTTTCCTTTGCTTTACAGGCAAAAATATGGGTGGAATCCTTTGGCTGCCTGAAGACTTTCTTTGTGGTTCTTCATAATAGCAAATTATATTAAGTCTCTTTTCCATAATCTGAGAAAAAGTCTTTGATAGATGTTTCTGCATATGTCCCTGATTCGTATATGAAATAAAATCATCCTATATTTTATAAAAATCAGTATTTAAACTTTGCCTTTAGCTAATTTAAGTTGGTACGACCATTTTCTTCTGCCATGGCTGTTTGCCACAGCTCCATGTCCCAAGACTCCAATGTTAAAAGTTCTGCAGTTTTAACTATGACCCTGCAAGCTGCTTTTAACTTTTAACTATGACCCTGCAAGCTGCCATCATCATAATACATTATTGATGTGTACTCTGCATTGCACCAGTGGACAGTTTTCCATGAATTTTTTTTTTTAATGTACCTTTGAAATGAAGAGCCTGGATTGCAAATGAGTGTGTTCGCTGGCAGTATAGTGGTAAATTTTGAAGTGCAGGTGCTCATCGTGACAGTCCCTATAGCCACAACCCCTAAGAAGAGTCCAAAAACACAGGCAGCTGCGTTGATCCATGCGGAGAGAAAGCCTGACCGGGCACATACCTCACCCCGTCACTTGCATAATCTCTGCCTAGGGCAGAGAGGCCCAGTTCCGAGCAGACATTTGCATCTAGATCATTAAGCCCAAGACTCATTTGCATTCACCTCAATGGTTTTCCCAAGCAGTCTCAAAGAGCTGCAGAATACCCTCAAGCATCCACAAGGCGCCACAAAGCCCTGCTGAGCAGAACCAGTTCATCCTGTCATCAGAAGGGAGGGTTGGGTGTGAGAGGAGGGGGTAAAAGAACAGCCCAAACTCCGTTGAGGTTGTTGGGAACAAGGTGTGGGACTGCACGGACCGGGTCATCGGCTAAGGCCAGCCCAGGAGACTCAATCCCAAGCAGGCAGCTTGGTAAAATACTTCACGTTCTATGGAATTGCTAGCAACAGGCTAGGTAGGTTCTTCAGCGTTAGATGGAAAATAGCGTAGGTTCTTTGATCGCATATAAGCTTTCTGTCTGTGCTTTGCAATCCTCATTGCTTTTACTGTGTATTGCGGTTTCACGCTTCGACTGTAAACAACTTGTATCAACTGTGAATTCCTTATCTTCCTGACCCCCTTCGCTCAATTAAACTTGTTATAAACAAACAAACATCCGTTTGTCTGTTTTAGGCTCCGATTCAGTGCTAATCCAGTGCAGTTAGATGTGGATAACCTGAGAGCTGCCAACAGGTGTTTTCAAGTGTGCCAGTTAACCCGTTAATTCCCGAACTCGCAGAAAAGGACCAGTGGCGGTCCTTCACAATCCATATCAACAAACCAGTTCTAGCAGTTTTCATCTCCACCAGGAACAGGCCTTTTGTAAAGCAAATGGGTCTTAACTGCCCATTCAAGACCAAGCCACCAGAAAATACTTTTCATTAGATCAGGGATAGCTCTATTCTAATTGTTGCTGGGAAAATTCATCCCCACCCCCACCCTGCCCCAGCTACTATGATGATTGCACCTAAGCTGAGGAAACAGAGAATTTAGAGGAAGGTTGCAGATGATGGCAGTGTCCCTGCTAATTAAAAAAAAGTGCCAGCGCTGCATCCCTGTGAGCCTCGCCTCCATTACACAACTGATCATTGGTTCGCTGGTGTCTTCATTTAAGTCAGGAGTGGTGCTGGTGACAGGTCCTTGCATGATGCTTCCATGATTCCTAATCTAAGTGACACAGTATGTACAACATTCCTCCCATGCTGGATCTATGAGATCCATTAAGGCAGACAAAGTCCAGTGATGGTATAACAATGCCACTCTCTTCACTAGAGTGAAGTGATCAGAAGCAAGCTTCAGGTTCACATGTAGGCTACACAACTGGATCCCTATAGGAGTTAAATTTCCAGTTGAAAAGCTGTCTACAGTCCAACTGGGATCACAGGAAGCTGCCATATGAACATGCCCTAGAACTGCGCAGAGTTTAGCTAATCCTGAATAAAATCAGACAAGCCACCATAACATCACAGGACTGTGGCTTATGCTGGCTCAGCTTGTCTGAGGGTGGAAAGCTAAGCAGGGTCAGGCCTGGTTATTACTTGGATGGGAGACCTCTCCTCTAGTTTCCTGCATTGAGCAGGAAACTAGATAGCCTTGTAGGCTCCTTCCAACTCTATGATCTATGATCTATATGATTTTTGTAGGACAGCTGTTTTTTCGATGTGCCATGTATATCTCATAAGCCTACAGATCAGTTCTACATTATTTATTTATGTATTTATTTATTACATTTATCAATCGCCCATCTGGCCGGTCACCCGGCCACCCTCACAGAGGATTATGATTAACCCAATGATGAAAGTAGATTGCATGTTTTGCCAGAGTTTCCATAATGTTATACTGGTACTCTCAGCCTAGTGATTTAAATTGAGGCACATTTTTGTGCTGGAAATGCATACGGTTTTGTTGCCCATTCCTGCCCACTTTCACTGCTGAATATTTGGTTAGGGTGAATTTTGCTCAGGTTCTGGGCAACTGATAAAGTCCACCTGTAGTAACACCCTCTGGTTGTACATATGAGAGACAACCTTTGAACAAATCAAACATGCATCTTTTTATTTGAGCAGCTCAAGAAGGGAAAGGAGGTTAGGAGGCAGTGGGGCAATGATAATCCAGATATTATTAAAAAGAGGATATTTCCCAGCTAGTTAGTATTGAAGAAAAAACACCATACCACAGGTTCTGAACACTTCCCTAGGGAAAGGTTCAAGAAAATGCATATAACCATTGTTCATGTGTGTTATGCTAGCTTTGCAAAATGGGGAGGTAGATAGAACTGAGCTTCACAGTATCAGGAAAAGTATTTGGACTGCATTTAAGTAAGAAGGATTAGCTTGCATGATGTTGATTTATAAATGGCAACAACCAATCCCTTATATTCTGTACTGCAGTCATCTCTCCTGCACAGTAATTCCCAGTGTTCCCTTTTGAAAGCCCTTGATACTCAGTTAGCCCTGAGGTATAATGTTTGATAATATAACTACTGCTTCTGTCAGTGCATTTTGTATGAACACATTATATGTGGCCCAGAATGGTAAAGATTTATGTATGGGTATGAAAAATAAAAATCAGCATTGATTAAAAGGCCCAGATAGGCCATCCAATACCGCCCAAAGAACATCAGTTATTTTGCATTTTGACGTGGCGATTGATAACTCATAAATGCAAGCAGGAATGACAAATGCGGATGGAAACTGGCTTTGACAAAAACGATAACAGTATCAGTCTCGAGGGGCGATGGAGGTATAAGCAGGAGCTGTTTAAAATATTTAATCATTTTATGAAGGCTGCAAGATGTTGTTTGACCCTGAAGGAGTGTGAATGTCACATGGATCAGAAATTGCCAAGTCTTTGAAGTGAAATAAAAAAATGGTGTTATTATAGATCCTTCTTGACATCCTATCATTTTTGTATAGGATTAAAAATATGTATACAAAGCTCTAGATAAAGGACTCTAGCAAAAGATGTCTTGGTTGAAGGGAAGGGGGGGGTAAAAGTAAAGACATACTGTTGTGAATTTTTACTTCAGAATCTCAAAGCATCTCTTTTATATGCCTCTATAATGGCATGAATAGATCCAGCAGCCCCTGGTAAAAAGATTCCTGTGGATTTTTAACTACAGGGCAAATTACATTTCACTTTTGTTTCCATGCATTTGACTTGGAGAGAGAAAATATATATTTCCATCCTGACATTTAACTAAGTGTTGGATATTGTGAGTGTGTATTTTGTGTGTGTGTTCACACAGTACATAACTGCATAACGTTGGTAATATTTACACACATCTGTAAAATATGTAATCGCTGTGCAAATTGTAAGATTATATGAAGGAATAAGAACGGTTCTACAACTGGTTGAATCTAACATCTTATCTATATTTCCTTTAGAAGATCTTACTAGTTATTTTAATTTTTAAATTTATAACCCAACATTTGACTCTCAAGCCCCTCCCCTGTTTCCCAGCCCATCCTTCCAGGCAGTAATTTTATTAACGTACATAGTAATAAAATAGTAAACACATAATAATAAAAATCACAAAATACATTTAAAACATCCATGATAAATAAACTACAGACCGATTAACCCAACAACCCTATAAACACTTCACTCTCTAAGGCAACGTTCTCCAACCTGGGGGTCGGGACCCCCAAGGGGGTCGCGACATGCTTTCTGGGGGGTCGCCAGCTATACTGGAAGGAGGGAGGGAGGGGGAGGTATTTTCCTACAGCACCAGGCGCTTGCAATCCAATTTCTGGAGAAGGAGAGAGAGAGAGCGCGCGCCTACACTGGTGCTTTATGGGTAACAGGCACGTGAGCCTTGAGAAGGAGCCGATGCCTGCAGTTGCCGCCAAGCACTTCCTTCGCCTCGTGCTTCTCCTCATTGTGCTGGAGTGAGTGAGTGAGTGAGTCGCTGCCTGCAGTTGCCGCCAACATCTCGCCTCCTCCTCCTCATGCTGGTGTGTGTGTGTGAGAGAGTGAGAGAGAGAGAGAGAGAGAGAGAGAGAGGAGACGACGCTGCCTGCAGTTGCCGCCAACACGCGCTTCTTCTTCCTCCTGCTGCTGCTGCTGCTGCTGTTGAAGATCTCTGTAAGAACGAGTTGGAGGAGGGGGCAGATTGGGCTGGAAAGGGGAGGTGGTCGCGGCAGCGTCCAGGGGTGAGGGGAGGGTGGGGGGCATTCCACCCAGCCCTTCCTTCTCAGACGCAGCCAGCTGGGGGAGGGGGAGCGGCAGCACGAGGACGACCTGGGCGACTTGATTATTTGCACAAAGGCAAGTGTGCTTACTTCCTCCTTAGCCCTTCGAGATTTTGGCAGCCCCAATGCAAAGCAGTGAGGCGTGCTGCTGGCTATAATTCTGTTGGGAGAAGGTACTTAACACCACTTGGAGAGCTCACGTTATGGTATTTTTTGACACACTAATTGGGAAGAGTTTCACTGAACTATGGCTTCCTCTGAGTGAAAATGAAGTGTGTGTGTGTGTGTGAGAGAGAGAGAGTGAGAGAGACTGTGTGAATGAATTTCATTTCACTTGCTTCTGTGGCTATTGCAGAACTATTTTTAGCTGTCTCCAGCAGAACAGAGAGCCAGTGTGGCGTAATTGTGAGAGTGTTGGACTGGGACTTGGGATATCCGGGTTCTAGTCCCCACTTGGCCATGAAACTCACTGGGTTACTTTGAGCCAGTCATTTACTCTCAGCCTAACCTACCTCACAGGGTTGTTGTGAGGATAAAGTGGAGAGGAGGAGGAGGATTATGTAAGCCCCCTTGGGTTCCTTTCAGGAAAAAAGGTGGGGTATAAATATAACAAATAAAATAAATAAATAAGCAAATAAACATGTCTTCTCCTTTCTGATACAAAGCTGGCTGCTAGTCAAATAAATCCGCTCACTTGCCTGCTCCCTGTTGGGCCCTATTTCCACTAACATCCAGAGTCCAAAGAGAGGAAGGGCAGGTGAGCAAGTACAACAATAGAAATACAAAAAGAAATTGTTTTTCCTCAAAAAAGATTTTTTATATATATTTTCGGAAATCTGTACCCATGGAGAAAAAACAGAAATATTCAGAAGATTACCTTAAATTTGGCTTTACCACCTTTAATGAATATTAGGTTAAATTAAATTATATTCTGAAAAATCTATTTTTCATGTGTTTTCTTTACCCCACCAAAATGCAAATTTATGCAAATGTGGTGAGGGGTCCCCGGTTACTTTGCCATTACAAAAGGGGGTCGCGACTCGAAAAAGGTTGGGGACCACTGCTCTAAGGTCTGGTGGAGAAAAGGTATTTGCCAGTTTTGTAAACATCACAATGAAATAAGTTTGACAGGCTTCCATAGGGAAGGAGTTCCACAAAAGGCGAGAAAGCACACATGTGGGATAGATCAGCCTAACGTCACATGGAATAGCATCAAAAGCTGGGCTTACTAGTCTGTAGGTCTCAACTCACTGGTGCAAGTGAGAGGCTACATATGGGAACAGGTCATTCAGAAGTTCAGACTAGTCCAAATACTAAACCAAAGCAAATATAAATGTCTGAATGGAATCATCAGAAAATATATTATGTGTATTATATATATTATATACACATGTTTTATGTTTGTTGTTGTTGCTGCTGCTGCTGCTTTCTTCTATGTAGGTTTCCATTCAATTTTGCTTTAGAGGTACATCTGATTAAATTCAAAGCAATCAGCTTTTTCCTTATGCCCTATCCACAACCCGGTTAAGTCAGATAGAGTCTTATTCAACTCTGTTTTACTTCCATGGGGTAAAATCAGCACACTGGCATTCAAATTGGCTTCAGCACTAGTGGTACTTCACTTGGTATGTCTGTAATGCTATTATGGTTTAATTTGTAGATGCTCAGGCAAAAGATTGTTGAGAAACATTTCTTCGCAGTTTCTGTATTGGTCTTGTCCATATTTCCCCCCCTCTGCAGATTGACCTAATCTGTGTATTTCATCAAAGCAACAAATCATTAAACCCTGGCATTTAATTTGCTTATTTGGAAGTTGCCATGAATATCTGCATCATTTCCTTTTCCTCCCATTTAACATTTTGCTTTCCAATTACAGCTATTTCTCTTCAACCTGCATTTTGTGACCTGAACTAATATTCCCTGCTAGGAACTAGCTAAGCTTCTTGCTTGCTATGTACCGAGGACCCTGTACATTGTTTGAGCCACTAGGAAATTGCACATATAATCAGTTCTGAGTACAGTGCGGTCACAGTTCTTTGTGTTTCCTGCTGGAGCTGATCCCTTTATTTGCTTAGGATACCGGAGATGCTTTGTTCGTAGCAGCAGAAAGGTTTTAGCCTGTGCTCATTTACATGTTTCATTGACTGCAGCTAAGCACATCGAATATATGATAGGCAACGAAGCCCATTGAAAACTGCTGTTACCACTGCAGCATTCTGAACCTCCTGCAGCAAATCTGCGCTGTAATAAACCTTCATTCTGCAGTATCTAGAGATAGCTGCATCTGTATCCAGAGACTGAAATAACAGTAGTAGAAAGATGTTCGGTTGGGAGGGCAGAAATCTTGGACAAGACTCCTCAAAGAGATTTACCAATGTACTGATATTTGGGGTAATATTTTCTCAACATTTCTGCTCAGTGTATTCAAATATTAATTCAATAATAAAGTAACTAGATTCTTTTTGTGTTCCATTTCTGTTCCATGTAATTATAAGCAGCACCAAAAGGGGGCCAAGTATCTCTCCCAGTCTAGTTCAGCAGTCCCCTACCTGCCCTCAGTATCAGTGATGCACTTTGCCCCTTTTGTCTCTTCCTCCCCCCAAATATATATTTTTCTGGTGCTGCCACCATATGGCATTATTTACTGTGGTGAAATTCCTCCACTCATTTTTCTTTTAATCAGCTGGGCCCAACATTCTTTGTTATTTACTTGGCCAATTTGGCTTTGTTTTCCCCTTGGCCCATAAGCACCACTGGTAACATTGCACCTGCATTACTGCTGCTGGGCCCCAGTATCACATGAGGAATCAGACTTCCAAACATGAAATCCCTGTTGAATGAGTCAAGCCTGTGTGAAATGTTGCCACATATCCAGCATCCAGAGCTGCACAAAGAGAAACCTTTGCAGGACTGTGGCTACACATTATTTATTTATTTATTGTACTTATTTATAAAGCGCCTAAAGTTTCTAGCCCACAATGCAAATATATATATATATATATATATATATATATATATATATATTAAATGATACAGGCCCTACATGCAGGCTTTCAAATTGGTAGACATGATACAAAAGGAAAAAAAATGGATGGGGACAGAAGAGGAAATGAAGCAAATTCAGATATCAATTCCATCATAATGTTACATAGTTGTTAGAATGACTAGGTGGAATGGCCATTGAGGGAGAACAAGAGGAGCCAAATGGCAGCTGGTCCCAGCCAGACTGATGGAGTGGGCCATGTTGTCTCAACTCTGCCTGTAATGCAATCAGGTGATGCACACAGCAGTCATATAGTTATTTTCATCAGCTTTGGCAATGCTCATCAGCTTTTTGAAGGGTGGAGGTGAATTAAAGCTCCTTCCTTTCCCCTTCTACTCTAACAGTGGTT
This sequence comes from Shinisaurus crocodilurus, assembly GCA_021292165.1. Lineage (NCBI taxonomy): Eukaryota > Metazoa > Chordata > Lepidosauria > Squamata > Shinisauridae > Shinisaurus > Shinisaurus crocodilurus. Next base: position 145,553,596 of record CM037880.1, read on the forward strand.
GGCACTGTCAAAACTAACACTACTAAATGTTTGAGGGGTGGCTGTGCATTTATCAGGGTTGGGCCAGGGGAAACAGTCTGAGATAAGCCGGAAGGGAACCAGAAACCGTGGGACCAACCAGTAATCAGGACTAAGAACACAAGTCAGGAATGGAAGAGGGCAGGATCAAGGAGGAATGACAGCTTGTTGGCTGAGCAAATGCTTTGCATGCAGAATTGGAGGACATTTTCCCCCCTCTCTCATAATACTAGAACCAGGGGTCATCCCATGAAGCTGACTGGTGGGAGTTTGGGGGCAGATGTAAGGAAGTTCTTCTTTACACAGAGCATATTTAAAGTATGGAATTCACTACCACAAGATGTAGTGATGGCCAGCAATTTGGATGGCTTTAAAAGGAGATTGGACCAATTCATGAAGGATGAGGCTATCAATGGCTACTAGTCCTGATGGCTATATGCTATTTCCAGTATCAGAGGCAGTAGAGTGTTGGACTGGGACTCAGGAGATCTGGTTTCTAGTCCCCGCTCGGCCATAAAACTCACTGGGTGACTTTGGGCCAGTCCCTGACTCTCAGCCTAACCAACCTCACAGGGTTGTTGTGAGGATAAAATGGAGAGGAGGAGGAGGAGGATTATGTAAGCCGCCTTGGGTTCCTTGCAGGAAAAAAGGTGAGGTATAAATATAATAAACAAACAAACAAACAAACATGGGTGGGCGGGTGTTGTTGCACAGATGCTTGTGGTGGGTTTCCTGTAGGCAGCTGGTTGACCACTGTGTGAACGGAATGCTGGACTAGATGGACCCTTGGTCTGATCCAGCATGGTTCTTCTTATGTTCAGAAAGTCCCATGTTCAATCCCTGGTGTCTCCATAGGGATAGGAATGAATCTTGCCTGGAAAACCCCAGAGAGTTGCTGGCAGTCAGTAGCAACAATACTGGCTAGATGGACCAATGGTCTGACTCAGTATAAGGCAGTGTCCAATGTTCCATGAGTCAGATCCAAAGAGCAAGTCAGGACCAAAGAACAGAAAAACAAAACAAAAAAAAGGAGGAAGGAACAAGCCAGAAGTCAGGACCAAATAGCTAGACAGAACCAGAGGACAACTCAGAAGGCAAGACTAAAGAATAACTCATTGGGACTTTCTTCTGAGTGTACACTTACAGGATTGTGCAGAAAGCACATTAAACTAGTAGTATCAAACCATTTGTAACTCCACTAAACAAGCAACCAAATTAATCAAGCTTTAATGTTGTAGTAACATCTGCAACTATGCAATTTCAGTTTAAAGATTCATGGATGGGAATGGGTTGCAGGGGGGGGGAGGTTTTACATATTCGACAGCCTTATTACTTACTGTTGTGATGCAAAAGAACAAAAAGGAAGGAAAGGTCACGTGACCTTACTCCAGGTCAGTGGCAGGAAGATACTGAATGAATCTGTTACTGAACAAATCTTTCCCACAGTCTTATCACTTAAACACTGGAATATGCCATTCACATCCCACATAAATGCCCATTGACATAATGGTAGATATTCACAAAGCTCATTTCTACTCTGTCTTGGGTAGATATGATTTATGTGTTATCAAACGAGGATTTTACCTGTCTACTCACTATTCACTATTCACTACCTGTCTATTCACTTTCTTTCTTTCTTTTTTCAGAGGTAGCTATAGTTTTTGCCTAAGGGGGCAAAATGTTCTAGCCAACCAGCTTCCAGAATAGTCTGCAGGGTATCACAGTGTCAGATGTAATTACCTTTTCTGCCTACCCTATCTAAGCCTTCAGCATAGGATCTATCAAAATAGTTTCCAGAAGTGCACATGCACTGACAGATGCTTGTGAGGATGCTTTGTGTCAAACATCACTTGGGTGACCCTTGACTATTTTGAGTTCCCTCCTGCCTTCCTCCCACTTTCTACAAAGCTGTTGGAAATGCAGAACTTTGTTGTTTAGCGCACTCTCCTCCTGTAGCCAGGACGAACCTGTTCAACCTGGCTCCCAGGTCTGTGTTGTAAATACCTGTCAGATTCATATATTCTTCAATCAGGCTTGTGGTGCTGCAAAACTGTACCTCAATTATTCTACCAGGCTCCTCTTCCCTCCAGCTGTCTACCCAATGTCAAGAAGCCTTACTTACGGCTGTTGTCCCAGAGTCCCCTCAACCTCCCCTCAGGCAGCCATCGCTGGTTTCAGAAGATAGGCTGGCCAGACCTTGGCCCCACAACGGGTGGAAGGACACACTCAGAGTTTTAGGAAAGAAGGGTGTTTAGCTCTGAACACAAAGAACCTCTGGCATTAAACATACACATATGCACATCAAAGGTAAAATGTGCTTCTCAGAGAAGAGAATCAAGATAACTGCAAAGAAAGTATTGTGGAAATTACAGATAACTTCTTTTGTAGGGCACCGAAAAATATCGGTGCTGTGGCAGACCAATGATTATGGAACTGAGAAAGCCCCAGTCAGCTTTTAACAGTGTTTTTAACATAGCCAAGGCGGCCCATTCATTCCTGCATTACGCGCCATCTTCCCTCACAACTGATAGTTTTGTGGGCTGCATTCAATGTCAGGTGGTGCAGTAAATGCTTTATTAAACAACACTACTTAACATATAAGCAGCTTTATATTCATATATGCCTTGCCGTGGCTCTAAGTATGCCACTGATTGTTACAAAGGCTGCAACCTTGAGAAGAGTTTGCACCCACATAATTCAAGATTTCATTTTCCTTGCATTATTAGTTGTGGGCAATACATGTGGGCACAGGTTTAATATATCCAACATGCTCTTGTTTCAGAGCCATGAAGGCTCTCCCAATAACAATGCTTTCAAGTCAATTGCTTTAGGCTTCATCAGTTCTGCAGAGAAGCAGCAAGATGCTGAAATAATTTGTCCCCAAGATTATTCTACACACAAGTGTGACCACCTGTGGGACAGTCTGGTGCTACCACAGCTCACACTTTGCAGCCTTTTAGTAAAGGGCATTTGGAAATAGAGGGCATAAAAAATCCTTTATGAGACAAGCAGTAGGTCTTCAACCAGAGCCTGATGTCTTACCAGAAGACAATGGAGAGACTTCCTTCCATCGTCTTCCTTCTTTTGAAGTGTTCATTGGGGGGGGGGGGTATCTTGGATGCTTTAATTTAGGAGTTTTCAAACATCTCACAGCAAGCCTTTTTAAATCAGGAAGACAACTATTTAAGCATTATCAAATGCAATGAACATACACACACAAAACAGTTCACTTAGTCATGCTCAATAACAGCTCGGCCTGCCATTAGTCCCCCATCACTGCCTTTTTAAAAGCCAGATTCTTGGCTGTTTCTAGACAACGTGGTGCCTTGGAGTCTGGGGTGATTACCCTGTTGTGAATTCATGACCAGAAGCGTGGAGAACCTAGCAGAGCCAGTGTCCTCTGTGAATTTCCAAGTGACTGTTGACAACAGGAAGTTAAGTCCTTTGCTTTCCCCTTTCTCTGAAACAGGTAAATATACTTGCTACAAGTACAACTCTATTTCCTTCTCTTTCTCCTGATTGCTCTACAACCGTGCATTTGTGGGACCAATCCTATGTCACTGAAACACAAGTTTTCCATGTTGTGTCTTGGCCTCCAAACGGCATTATCCTAACACCCTCCCTGCTCCTTATTTGGCAAAGCATGAATCACTCCCTCCCTCTTCTCTTGCTCTATTGCTGCTATTAGGCAATAGCCTGCAGGTCCAGTACTAGGGGTGGGGCACTAACTAATTCTTCCTTTCTGTAAGTATCTGTGGCAAAATAAAAATTATATGATTTAAGGTTAAACTCTGTCAGTATTTTTGAGCTGATTCCCCCCACGGTATCAGTCACTGCACATAATCTACCATGTGTCCAAGTTCCTGATATTTTCATATCAGTTGAGTATACATGAATAGATGTGTATTGACATAGATGTGTGGTAGAGGACGTGGCAGCAATTCCAGCATTGCGCCTAGAGGGCCAGGTGGCCAGGAGTGCCTTTGCCCAGCTTCTGTTGCTGCACCAAATGCACTTCTTCCTAGAGAAGGGGGATCTGGCCGCAGAGATCCATGCCTTGATTACCTCCTCTTTAGATTACTGTAAAGCACTCTAATTAGTGCTGCCCTTGTTCAGAAACTAGACTAGTGCAAAATGTGGCAGCCAGATTGCTTTCTGGTTTGCACTTTGTAGGCCATATTTGTAGTCTTATACAAACTACACAGTTCCAATTTTTTTCTGGCCCCAATTCAAGATGCGGTTCTTACTCAATGGGGCCATCATCATCATCAGGTGATCACTCGTGACCGAGTAAGATTGTCTTCCGGGATAAAAGGAGGAAATTCTAAAGAAGATTGTGTAGACTCTAGCGATGGGTCCGTAAGTGACTGTGGAGGCCAATTCTAGATCCACACAGCTTCCCACAGTGAGGACACAGGTTACCAGATAGAAGATGGTCCTGTAAAGGATTCATTTGACTGTGCTTTTCGCTTAGCACGTTTCTCCCTTTCACCTTGCACTCGGGCTTCTTCAAAGTCCATGGAACCTTTGTGAAAGGCCAACCTCCAGTTAGATCGTTCATGGGCCAGAGCTTCCCAGGCACACACCACTGCAAGCCCATTGACTTTCACCCACAGGCCCATTTGTTGCAAAACAGCATTGTTGTATGTAGGAGTCCATTATTATCTGCTAAACATCCCTCTCATCATACAAACCCCTCCCCCACTCGCAAATCTTCTCCCTAGCCCCAGATGAGGGGCCAGTGGAAGTCTGATCTGTCAATCTATTCCATGTTGTACTTACCTTAAGAAGTAGCAGTGAAATTTATGCAAGATAAGGTACACTACTTATATGGCACAATTTTGCATGTAGACTTCCAATAAACAGCATGTATTCTCTAGTGCCTTATACAACACTAGGTATCCTTATTAATAATTCAAAAGCTCTAATTCTTAATCCAAATGAAGTAAATATCACCATAGGAGTTTTGGGGAAAGGGACGGAAAAGCAAGTTAGCTCAGAACTTCTAGAGCTCTTGAAAGGCAAAGATGCAAAACATTTTCAGTCAGGCAGAAAACTATGACCATTGTCTTTTCCTCCAAACCCACCTCCCCATCTCATTCAATTCTTCCATTTCAATATCCTCGTTACTAAACGTGTGGTAATGGCTGATTATGCAGAAGTGAACTCTCTTAGGGAAATGAGTGAAGGTGCTTAAACTGTTCTGATTTACAAAGTCAGAGGATTCCCACACCACCACCCTTAAAGTAGAGGGGAAAATACCTTTTTTCATCATGGCAAACAACCTCCTGCAAAGTCAACTCCTTTTTCTGAAAGTCACTGCTAGTTTTATAATTTCTGAGTCATTAAATAACAGATAGAACTCCACACTTAGTGGTTTCAAATGTTTATGGTCTGCAATTCATTCTTAATGAGCTCTCTCCATGTCTTTATTCTTCTTCACACCCTCCTGCTGGGAAATGTCTTACTCTGCCTTGGCTTTTGTTAATGATTCCACAATCATTTCAGAGCCATTTCTTCTGCCTTATGTAATTCTGACACACGGCATAAGAGCCTAGCTCTGCAGCCTCACAGTTGGAAATGTAACCTTTAATGTATTAATTTTTCTTGCTCAAAACAATTTAACCTCTGTTGTAGTTTTGAAATTGCTACACCTTCCAATTAAATGCCTTTTATAAAAAAAATAATAATCCTGGAGGCCTTCCTCAATATTATATTTCAGCAAACTGCCTAAAAAAGAAAGTCCTGGCCCCACTGTCGCTTATACTTTCATGATCTATTTTGAGAATGCTACCCGTGTTGTTGATGCTAAAAAAAAAAAAAAAAAAAAAGGACTAACAATTAATTAAAGTAGATATGAACACTAAATAACAAAAATTGCACAACTAGGGGGGAAACATTATTGCAGCATGAGGAGAAAGCTGTGTCACTGAGGTAAACGTATATATGTCATTATCCATGGCAGTCAGTGACTGGCTGTTTAGATTAGAACTGTCCACTTGAAGACCCCAGCCCATGCCAGGAGCTGTAGGAATGTGAAAATTAATCACTGCAACAAGAAGTCTCTATGCACTTGTCTCTTCTTATTTCACCACCTGGTACTTAATAGAAAACATGCCCAGCAAGTTGTAGGACCTGCTGGAGAGATTCTGCACCAGGATCATGCTGAAAGCAATAATTCTTCCTGGTGGGGAGGGAGAAGGTAGCCATTTTAAAAAAAGGATTTTGACAGGGCAGCCTCTCCATATTGCTCATATGGGTACCACTGCTAACAAAGTTAATCAGCTGACTGGCTGCAGGTTGTTCCAGAGGCATTTATTATCTCAATACTAACCTGTGTCACTTTGGCCAAAACAAAACAGTGCTTCCTCTTGCTCTTTTACATAGACACGCATACACTCCTACTACTTTCTGACGCTTCACACTAAACTAAGGATGGGAGAATCAGCAAGAATCAAACTCATTGAGGTTTTCCAAATTCTACCTTGAAGTTCATTCGCCTTATTCCCATTCCCAATTGCGAGCTTCCCCCATCCCCCATTTGAACAGGGAAAATGCGCATTTGCCTTGGGTGTGCTTTTTTTTTTAACATGCACACTGACCCAAACGCATATTTTCCCTCCATTGACTAAGGGTGCAATCCTATGCATATTTAGATAGAATAAAAGTCCTACAACTCCCAGCGTTCCCGAGTCAGCCATGCTACGTTGGGGAATGCTGTGAGTTGTAGGACATTTTTCTGTCTAACCATGCATAGGATTGCACCCTAAAGCATGAAAATGCACATTTTTAAAGTGCACATTTTTAAAGTGCACATTTTTCTAAAGTATGCATTTTGTGAATGAGCATCACAAGCTTGGGAATGCGCAAGCTTTGACCACAAAATGCAGTTGTGTTTGGAGGTGCAAACAGGGCAAGTTCTCATCTTGAACGAACTGAAATGAAATTCTCATCCCTACTTTAAAAGCAGCTCAATGTCAAGCCATGGGTATGGCTGATCAAAGTTCTGCAGGAGTCATTGATCAAAGGTAGAATGGGGAGTGTCCACACCTTAGTTGATAATGTGTTTTGCATATAGGTCCCAGGTTCAATCGCTGGTATCTCTACGATCAGGTAGCATGTAATGTTAAAGAGCCCTGTGTGAAAATAGGAGCTTAGGAGGTAGAGCCACTGCCAGTCAGCTAGACATAGATGAAGAAGTAGTCTGTATAAGACAGTTATACTCACATGTTCTGTATTTAAGGATATGCACACAGAAAGCTGAGGAAGGATTAGAATTGGGGTTCTCAGAAATTGGGGAATAGGACCCTGCATGATAAGCTGTGCTCTCGCTCTTGCATCATTTTTTTTCTTTATTTAATTATAAGGTACAGGGGGAGATTCAAGGTTCCAGTGCATGGGAAGAGGTTTAACCCTTCCCTCACAACAAAAAAAGTTCCCCTGCACTGCAGTTACTGTAGGCTTAGGAGAAAAAGCTGGCACCAACAGGAGCATTTTTTTTCCTAAGGCTAACTGCAGGACCGGGGCGGCCCAATTTTTGTTATGATCATGGCAGAGGACAGAAGGGCTAACCTCCCCTTCTCAAGTCATCTGGTCCAGATAAAAACCAGCCCCAATTAAATAAAGAAAAAATGATGATGTGATTGGAAGTGATGCAATTAACATAACTTATAATTAGTAGGTAGGACTGGCAAGCTTCACAAAAGACCATGCAGAGAGAGATACTGATAAAGAATCTCCGTGGACTCATGGTTAGAATTCCAAGTGCCAACTAAGTTTGTGTCCCTCAGATGTTGTGGGTCTTCCAATTCTCTGTTAGTGCATCCAGTAGACAGTCTCTCTTCGTCAGGTTCCGATTATTCAGGCATATTTCTCTCCATGAAAGTAATGTTGCATGAAAATATAGCAGGGTCGTCCATACTAGCCCCGCCCCGCCGCCATGCTCCCTTCTGGCCTTGTCCCCACACTCTCCACATGTTCGAGGAAGATCTGAAGAGGGAGAAAGCCTGCTGAACATCATGAGCGTGTCTCTGTGAGCTGCAATCCTGCACAATCAGAAGGTCTGAAAAGGGGATTCCTCAGCATGTTCAGCTGAAAGCGTGCAGAAGCCTCTACACATTCAGGAACCCTGATCAGGCAGAGTTCATGTGATTTTAAAACCTAGATCATACTCTACAAGTAGCCCAAATTTTTAAAAGTCTTCACTAATTACCTGAAAACAGATAAGGAGGGAGAACTCCACTGGCAGGGAGTTCCATAGTCTTGGCGCTGCCACTGAAAGGACACTGTCATGCGGGGGGCGGGGAGGCATTCTGGAAAAATGTGACAGCCACCAGCGGGAGCCCTCATTTCCCCCCACAATGGTACGTGATTATGTAGCATTGCTTGGAGGAGCATTCAAGGAGGAAAAATAGTGTCCCTTAGGAAGAGCCACAGCACCATGTAGCCATTATACATGATGTGTACATTGAACTGCAAGGGCACCCCATTTACTTCAATGGAGGGGAATGAACATAAGAGCAACAAAAGAACATAAGAAGAGTCCTGCTGGATCAGACCAAAGATCTATCTAGTCAAGCATTTTGTGTCTCACAGTGGCAAACCAGATTTTATTTTTATTTATTTATTTGTTACATTTCTATACCGCCCAATAGCCAGCATCTTGAAGCTGAAGATACCAGTGGAAAGTCCACAAGCTGAACATGAGGGCAATAGCCCACTTTCCCGCAACTGGTATTCAAAGGATAGAGGTAAAAATATAGACATCATGACTAGTAGCCTTTGTGCAAAGGCATGTACATAGGCCTCACAAATGCAAAGGCATGTACATAGGCCTCACCCTTCAATTTGAGTGATTGGACTCGTGTACATATAGAGAAACATGGAGAGCTCTGGATTGGAGGCCATATGTGACAGTTAATACATGTGTTAGCATGTATAATTTACTTCTGCCACCATGGCCTCTTTTTAAATATATTTTTTATTTAAATTTTTTCCGAACAATATATAAAATACAAATACATAACATACATAAAAGAAAAGGAAAAATAATAATTAATAATATATAAACTACAAAATACATAAACATCCAAATTATACTACAAATAACCAAAAACTTAAACAAACAACTACCTATACAAATAATAAAAAAAAAAAGAAAAAAAAAGAAAAGAAAAAACACATATACTAAACCCCCACCCACACATATAATGTTTCCCCCCCTATAGCCGGGACCCATTTATCCCGCTCATGGCCTGCCACACCGTCAAGGGGGGGGCGAAAAGATCCACCACCTGCTCATGGCAGCAGCTGTTCTTCTCCTCCCGATTAAACATTGATCATATTATTAAACCTATTAATCCTGCACCTATTATATCCTGGTTACCTAATATTATATCCCAATAAGGAAAGAGAGAAAAATAGAGTTGAGAAAAATTTGTAATTATTAATACCAAAAATATTAATATTAACAAATAAAACTTAAATCATAATTCTTTTTTTTTTTTAATATTACACTTCTACCACACCAATCGTCTTTCTTTCTATCTTTGCTTCCATCCGAACACATAATCCTTAGCGCAGCTCACCACCAACCGCTCCTTGCTCTGCCTGTGGTCCATCTCCATCTCCATCTTCTTCCAAAAGTCCCTTTTCACGCAGTAGCTCCATTCCTTGACTCCAAGATGTAATCCTATGCTTTTTCCCATCAAACATAAAAGTTAAATATACTGGGTACCCCCAGCTATATGAAATTCCCTTCTTCATCAGAACAGTAGTGCAAGGTCTCACGCTACGCCTCCAATTAATTGTTTGTGAACATAAATCATTGTAAATTTGCACGGGAGCTCCTTGATACATCAGCTGATCAGATTTCTGCCTAATTGCTTTCATAAAGAATTCCTTTTTATAATAGTTGGCAAAACTCATAACTACATCTCTGGGAGTTATTCCTCCCCTTTTGAAAGCCACTCTGTAAACACGCACAATATCTTCTTGTTTCCATTGAAATTCAGGGGCCAATAATTTTAGCCAGTCCAAAATCATATCTCTCACATTCCTGCCACCTTCCCTGCCACCTTCTGGAAATCCTCGAAGTCGGGCGTTGGACCTCCGCTCTCTGTCCTGAAGGTCAATAATTCTCCGCTCCAATTGATCAAATCTTAAATCCTGCTCCTGAATTTTTTCAATATTATCTTTCACTCCTTTTTCCACCACTATAACTCTGTCTTTCATAACTTTCATATCAGCAGTGATTCCCAAGACTGATTTTTGTATTTTTTGAAGCTCAGTTTGAACCTCTGACACAATCTGCTCTTTGTTTTGATTCAACTCAGCTTTTATCATCACTTGAAAACGTGCCATCAATTCATCAAGATTCATTTCTTTTTGTTTTAATTTCACCACGGGAGAAGTACTGCCTTCCTCAGATTGCCTTGCATTTGATTGGTCATTATTGCTGTCCATTCCAGCCGACATCTTCCTATTTCCGGGTGATGACTCAGCACTTAAAGTTTCACTTTGAGAAAGTTTATCAAATCCCTTAATCTCACCCTCCGGATAATTATTAACCAATCCGTTTGTCCGTTCTTTTTCTATCTCTGTTCTCTGCAGCCGGGTAACACTAACATCCGAAGCGTGAGTTCTCTTAGAACGAACCCACACAGGCTCAGCTTTCTTTTTATCCCGGCCTCTCGGCATTTAGCACTTGATGGCCATTATAAAGCAATAAAAAAGTTATAAATCCTGTTCTTTCTTAGAGAGCAGACACTTAACTCTTCCCATCCAGGTAATCAATCGTTCCTACTCACATTTCTTCATTTGCAAGGAATAATACTGCTTTTAAGTTTTTCTTCATCGGGAGCAACCCGAAACAGCTACCAGCCCGTCCAGCCGGAAGCTCCTCCCCCATGGCCTCTTGTCATTGGAAATAGCTTGTACTGTGTAGCACAATCCTTGTAAATTAACTTTCTAATCAACTCCCTTTTGAACATGCAATCACAAATAAAATAAAAAATTAAAATTAAAAGTTTGGGGAAGGTAGCTCTTAACAGGTTGGAATGATTGACAAACCTTTATGTATAGATAAATGTAATATATATTTTATGGATCTTTGACAGGAACAAAGCAGGAACCAAAACAGAAATACCCATTTCATAAGTGTGAAGACAGTTAACCTTTAAACAGATGGATAACTCCAGACAGCACTGTAAAATTAATAGAGCCTAAACGGTAGGTCTCAAAGCTACCAAATACATCTTTGGAGACCATGTTTTTGAGATCATCATAAATCAATTTTTTTCCATATCAGTCCCGTATGCATATATTGGCTCCAAGGCCTGTTAGGCTATAAATATGTATGCCACAACACATCGTCAACTGATCCAATGCTCTCTAATATCAAAGGTTTGTGATCTTGTTACTCACACTGTACTGTTCCCATTACATTAAAGTAGTCATAACAACCAGGTTATGGCCAAACAGGGAAAAGGTATAACGGAAAACATTTCTACCAGGAGCACTTGAATTATCTGAAGGACTACTTCTCATGGGGATGGTCATTTCACTCTTTATTTTATTTGCACATCTTTTTCTCACTAAATCACATATTTTATCTCAAGGACATTTTATTTTCTTTTAACCACACTGTTAAAACTTTAAGTAGCAGCAATATGCTAAGTGAGCAGTTTGGTGAGAAAACCAAAGGCAAGAATCGTCTTAACTGTGCAACATCTGGAGCTGGTCTACCCTGTGGCAAAGCTCATGCACTGAAATGCACACCACAAACATACACACGCTTATCAGACACCCCAAATTACCAGACAAAGTTGCAACATTAAGCTGCCTTGTGAGGCAACTACTAAAACATGCTTCGTAACTAGCTGAATTTATAAATGTTATACGATCAAACACAAAAGGAGAATGTAGGTTGCATAGGGGCTGAACCTCAAAGAACAGTGTAATGTAGCTGCCAGGCTGAGATATGCCAGTCCGTGGGAAACCCTTTCATTAGTGGGAGAGATGACATTGGCTGCAGAATAAAGATGAAACTTGATCTGATGTTCTCTTCCATGGATACCACATGGACCGCTGCTAATTATGAAGCTGCTTGATGAGCAAACAGCACTCCAGATTTAGAGCATTACAGCAGACATCAGTCAATTTGTAATTTAAAGGCCTGATCGAAGAAAAGCCTTTGCTGCATTTAGCATAAGGCCAACCACAGTGAAATAGGTAGCAGAGTGGCAAGTTAGACAGAAGGGCTTGAAATATTTTCACATCGGACAGTGGTTCCCAGCTTTGTGGGGACTTGGGCATTCACCAGGGGAAAACTTCTCAGAAATAATTTATATAAAATTATGTGCTTGAATCCTAAGAACTGTGGGTGGTATTCCACTTGCAGAAGGGAGATTTTGCACCCTCTCCCCCCCTACTGCAGCCCCCTAATGCCCCTCCCAAAAACCCTATCCTAAGGGTCAGCATACTCTTGGGAATGGTGCAGGATATGGCACAAGGGACAGCAGATGCAAGGGGTCAGGGGAAGGGAAATCCCCCCTCGTGTAAGTGGAAATTTCCTTCCACTCATGCTTAACATCCTTGGATTCAAGCCAGTGTCTCTTGGTCACGCTTGTGGTGTGAGCATGGACTCTGGGAATACTGAATCCACTTAGCGGCCCAGTCAGGCTTTTCCCACTATTGCTGACTCCCCAAGCAAACAACATGTGCATCCTAGAACATGACCATAATCCTCTCTACACAGGATTATGGGATACACATATTCTGATTAAAGCTTTCAATTTGTCTGGGAACCAGCCAGGGCAGCAGCAGCCTAGCTAGCTCTTCCTAGGCAACCTGGGATCAGGTATAGCAACATCAGTGAAAAGGGGCTACACTGCATCTTCCCTCACCCAAACTCATCTTCTCTCCACAACATACAGTAATACCTTGGATTGCAAGTAACTTGGTTTGAGAGCGTTTTGCAAGACAAGCAAATTTTTAAATATTTATTTATTTATTTATTTACTTGATATACAAGCGTCGTCTTGCAATACAAGTAGTGTAGTACGGCTTAAATTAAAAATCTCTGTACAGATTTTTTTGGGGGGGGATTTCATTTTGATATAAGAGTGTTTTGGATTACAAGCATGTTTCCGGAACGAATTATGCTCTCAATCCAAGGCATGACTGTATTATGTTATTCAAAGGATAGCCTGACAATGCAATCCTATACATGCTTGCTAGGAAGTGATTTCCATTGGATTCACTGGGACTTAACTCCATGTTCTATTTTTTTAAAATGTAAATTGGAAACAAGCCAAGTAAAAACAGAGATGGCTCATATAGCACATCTTCTGCAGACTACCTAACAGTGGAAATGTAGGGAGACACGCACACTACAAAGGCTGAAGGCTACCATAACAAGCAACCAGACATAGTAAGAGAATTAGAGAGAAGAAAAGGCTAAAGAAGAGAAGGAAAAAAAGAAAATGATTATTTATTAAATGTATAACAGCTCCCCACCCCCACCCCCTTTCAGCATGTTAATGCTCTTAGGCAGGTACATGAGAAGAGCGCAAGAGAGGTGAGAAAAAAGTGCAGAAGAACTTAGATAATGATGGAGTCAGTGTTCATGAGTCATAAAGACTGTATTAATTGTATATTGATGCTACCCTCTCCCTAAACCCATTTGCAGCTTGGATGTTGTCCTCTCTATCTTCCCCACAGGAAGTCCTGAGTTAGAATATCTTCCAGCTCCACAGGTACTACAGCTTGCCTCTCCCAAACTGTAGGTCAGGAAGGAGGAGATAAAAGAAGCATTGCAATAACTCATTAGATTCTCCCCCACATGCCTGATCCAACATCAGTTAGAAGAAGTTGGGATTGTGATGTGACAGCATCAATCACAAAAGGATGTAGGATCACATGGGCTGAGGAATTTTAGCCTTTGAAGCAGGGGTGGAGAACCTTTTTCAGCCTGAGGGCTGAATTCCATTTCAAAGACGCTCCTGAGGGCTGCATTCCAATGGTGGGTGTGGCCAAAGGCAAAAGGGGCAGGGGCAAAAATACCAGTATATTTTAACTTAAAGCTCTTACTGCCAGTAACTAAGCCTTAGGAGGGGCATGTCATTCATTTTAGAATGGGGAAAACGGTGCAAAAGCTGAGAAACCACCAAAACTATTGGTGGTTGGGAGGAAAAGCTGTAGTCTTCTGGGGAATCCTGGAGGGACAGGTTAGAAACCCAGAAGGCCAGATTTGGCCCCTGAGCCTTCCCTGCTTTGAAGGGATAGAGGAGATAGTACAGCCACCAGGGATGGGGACTCGGACTTGAGGACTCGACTCGTGAGTCGGACTGAGTCCCCCCCTGACTCGAGTCCGACTCGAGTCCCAATATTTTTAATGGGACTCGAGACTCGACTCGGGACTCGAGACCAAGGACTTGTCGTCAACATCCCTGGGCTGTGCCAGAAGGAGTGGAGAGGAGCGCGATCGCCGGCGAAGATCAAGTTCAACAGTTGAATTGTCCAAGACAAAGGGCACTGCCTGCCTGCCTGCCTGTTTGGGGTTCCCTGCCTCCTCTGCCTGCCTGATCTCTTCTTAACCAGTTCCACAGTTTGAATTGTCCAAGACAAAGGCCTCTGCCTGCCTGCTTTGGGGTTCCCTGCCTCCTCTGCCTGCCTGGTTATTTTGGGTTTGTCTGCCTGGCCTGTTCTTGCCAAAATCAGTTGCAGAGTTTTGAAATAAAAAGGCACAATTGTGCCTAGAATTTATTTAAGCCACACATCTGAAGTAGCCTTATTTTGTTGGGAAAAACCCCCATTGATTTTAATAGGGACTCGTGGAGTCAGTTTTGGGAGTGACTTGTGACTCGTGACTCGTGAGTCATCATTTTGGACCAAGGACTCGGACTCGAGACTCGGGTCCAAAGACTCGTGACTCAAGACCAAGGACTCTCCAACATCCCTGACAGCCACAAATGAGCTTGTGTATTTCCCTGGGTTTGAAAGGATGCATTATATTAGGGAGGCCTACAGCCTAAGGATACATTACATTAGGGACACATAGAAGCCTTCAGCTTAAAACATCTGAGGACTACTGGCAAAGTCTTCCTGGCATTGGCCAATGTCAACTTGTAGAGCTTAAACTGGAAGGCATTGGTAGCAGTAATAATTCAATGTAGGTAAAGCAGGTCACATGGGCCTGGATGAGGCATTTTATTCTTGGGAAAGGATTGAGGAATGGTTGCGACACAAGAGAAATCAAATTATTAAAGGGGTGGTGTATGCATTCCTGTGGGTTTACAAGAGGCGGTACGTTAGATAATTTGCAAAGAGGCATAAATCCTAAAAGGTCTAAGGATAGCATTTTAAAACTGAGGTGAGTGAAATTAATTTTCTTCAACTACAAGGATTCAAATAGAAGTCATCTTCTGCCCTTCAGCAAAATTCATAAAATGTATATTAAAATGTGAGAATTATTTTTTCAAAGGAAAATAATTACTTTATGGCTTTGAGGACATTATATATGGACCATCCTGACCCATGACTCATATTGTGTTGCATGCATTGTTGTTGTTGTTTTAAAAAGGGGAAATTTGAAATACTCCAAAAGTATTTTGGAAAGTATTTTGAAAGTTCTTTTTAAAATATTATTTTATATATTGATACTGCATTGAAATTACACAAACTGATAACAGTGAACTGTTCTAGTGATTTACCCTAGGAGTTTGCCCTGAGCCAGCTTAAATCAAAGCAGAACGAGTACTGCTGTTTCACATATGATTTTTTTATCCTGTGACACCTGCAAAGAAGGTTGCCCTTGCAGTGGCATATGCATTAAAGGCAAAGCCAACCTACATGGGACTATCTGAGCAATTGGCCTAAATGAATACTACTGCAGAAGGTATTGTAATCATTAAGGGCACAATCCTATGTTTAGCCAGAGAAAAGTCCTACAAAATGCATAGGATTGTTTGTGCCTAAAGCTGCTGTTTGCTCTTTGTTGCAAGCAGTTTCTTAACTCTAATTGTCCATTCTTCTTTAGACTGCTTGTAGGTAGCAGTTTCTTCCATTCTTGGTTCTATATTTGTGGGAAGTCATAGCTCTGTAGTAGTACACTCTTGCCATTTGTAGGCCTTATGTTACCACATTTGCTCGGGACACATATCTGTGTACACATCTGCCCAGTACTTCTCTGTGCTCCAGGATTAAGCCCTTCTGGAGCACGAATGCTTGAGTGGATGGGTGATTTAGCTGAAATACTGTGCTGGGGAAAACTCTTCCAAATGCAACCTTGACCCTATGCCACCAGAGAACAGCCTGATGTCAGTCCAGCAGAGCCTGGTTCTACTAGCACACTAACCAAAATACAAAGCAGCCAAGTGTGGGTAAAGTTTGGATCGTTTAGTCTGGGTAGAAGAGTTATTTTCATAAGGTATTTAGGGAACAATGGAGACAAGTCAGAGCTTTTCCAGAAAATAACCATAACCTATGTAGCCTTTTCAAAAGGGCAGGGGGTGAGGGGAGGGTAATGAAGTGAGTTGGTAGCACAACTGTGCAGTATACCTTAGGTTTGGATGAGGAGGGGAAGAATGGGGGACAGTTGCAGTAGGATTGAGGAAAAGGTAGGGAAATAGGTTAAAAAGGGAAATAAGCAAGATATTACCTCTCATTATTGTCCCAGCTATGATCCAAAAAGTGGGTGATGATCCACAAGGCTACAAGAGGCACTAACCAGGAGCTCACAAACTTGGGGAAAGGGAAGGGGCAGGGCTTGGGAAGAGCTGGTGGTGTGCCCAGAAAAGTGAAGGCAAAAGAGAGAAGGGCTGGTGGTGTGTCATTATAGACTTTGCTAATGAATACCTTACAGAAGAAAGGGGATGGTCCTGGGAGGGGACTTCCCAGGCACAAACAAAAGTCAGATACTTGTCTTTGGCTTGATGAACACAAAGAGGAGGTTAGGTGATTGGACGGGCTTGACCTTTTCTTTAAATTTTATTTTATTTAAAATTATTTTTAGGCCACCTTTAAGGGTAGAACCCTCTCAAGGTGGTGAAGTTCTCCTTGAAATTTCTTTTCAGTGGGATTGTCTCTTCTTTATGGTGTTGGGTGCAAAATGAACAAGGTGCAAGATGAGTTTTGTATTCATCTTTGGGTGTGGGCTCCTAACCTTAATGGGGCAAATGGTATTAGTGCCACCATGGTATTGTGTAGCAGTGGGTTTCACAGTGCTTCCTACATGCCTACATGCTGTCTTCTACCTCTTAAGGCTCTCTTAGCCTATACAATAGAGGTGATGTGTGACTTGATTAGAGTGGAACTGAATAAGGACAAGGGCATTTACACATTCCAGAGGCTGAATGGAAGATAGAAATTGCTCCTTCTATTCATGCTAATAGAGGAAAGCCATTGTACACTTGCATTCTGCCCTTGGTGATCAATCCTGTATTAGATCACCTTCACAGGAGATATTTTGAAACAAGGCCCTTAGTGGAAAACACTCAAAATGGAAGAGAAAGCATACCCCCTTGGCAACACTTAGGTTCAGTCCCAAGAGTTTCTGGTCCAGAATCCTGGTTAGAAGGGCTTGAAAGGATCACTGCCAGAAACTTTGAAAAGCTACTACAAGTCTGAGACTCTGAGTTAAGAACAATATGGCAAATTCTAAATATATATATGTCTTAAAGCAAGGCAATGTGGTTAACTTTAAAAAGCACCTGTTTTATTTAATATATTTATGCCCTGCCTTATCAAAGCCATTTCAAAGTGACTTACAGATTCAAGTACAGGATAAAATACAATAAACAACATTCTCTCTAATAGCAACTCGGGTGGCTGAGTGCCTATCAGTTTGGAATCAAAATGGGACCACCCAAAAATGAAGTAGTGGCTTCTACATATTCAGGGGACACCCTAGGTATGCAGAAGTACATACGGTAAGTTTGTGAATTGAAAGAAAATTTTAGTATACCCCAAAGCTGCCTGAGAGGTAAGCTTACAGAATGTGGTTGCAGTTGAGTGTATAGGAAGGAAGGAAGGAAGGAAGGAAGGAAGGGGGGGTCTAAAGAAACCAGAAATAGATCAATTTGTATCCCCCTTCACAATTTATCCATGTGAACGGGCTCCACATGATTTAAAGAATAGTGGTGTTATTCCACTAGTTCTGCCCCTAACATTGTGCCCACTTGCCTGGCTCCACCCTCCTAAATTCTGCACATTGAGGGCCAAAGCCACATTGTTTGCTCTGGTCCCAACCTGCACTACTAATTCAGATCTGGGCCCGTGCACTTACCATAGAGCACAAAGAAAGAAAGAAAGAAAGAAAGAAAGAAAGAAAGATGTAGCTGTTAGCTGTGTCTTCAAGGGTGCAATCCTATGTATATTTAGACAGAAAAAAGTCCTACAACACCCAGCATTCCCCAGCCAGCATGACTGGCTGGGGAATGCTGGGAGTTGTAGGACTTTTTTTCTGTCTAAACATGCATAGGATTGCTCTTTAAAGTAACGTGTGCTTTGGGTCTGAGTGAAGATCAGAAAAGTACTCATGGACACTCCTCAGGGTGATCAGGAGACCCAGGGGAGGGGCCAGTGGTGCAGACCTACCCTTTAACCATGTGGCTGCTTCCCTTCATGTAGATAATGCGTGAAGGAGCCTGTGTGAATCTTCGAATCAAGGCTATGGCGCAGGGCCATTTTGAGTCATGGAATGTTCATGAGTCAGTTGAAAAAGAAAGAAAAAAAGAGGGCAGAGAAAGAGAGAGAACTGGCTTGCTGAAGCCTTTGGTAGCTCATACTAACCATCATGTGGGGAGGTATTAGAATTGAGGAGATGCCTTTCCTATCTCCAGAACTGTGTGCCTCCTGTATCCTTCTCTATACCTATAAAATACTCAGGTTTGAGGCTAGCAGTACTCTAGTTTGATATAGTACAGCAGGGGAAGACCTCTGTGCGGGGCAGAGGGAAAGTGTATTTTATCCCTTCACTGAAACTCATCCACCTACCCACTCCAGAGTGGCTGAGAAAGTCTCTCCCTAAAAAAGAGATCTTGGGGTTGTGGTGGACAACTCGATGAAAATGTCAACCCAGTGTGCGGCTGCTGTGAAAAAGGCAAACTCCATGTTAGGCATATTTAGGAAAGGAATTGAAAATAAAACTACCAAGATCAATTCCCCTTATACAAATCTACGGTGCAACTGTACATAGAATACTGTGTACAGTTCTGGTCACCACACCTAAAAAAAGGATATTGTAGAGTTGGAAAAAGTGCAGAAAAGGGCACCTAAAATGATCAAGGGGCTGGACCAACTCCCCTATGAGGAAAGGTTACAGCAGCTGGGATTGTTTAGCTTAGAAAAAAGGCGAGTAAAGGGATCAAAAGGCGAGTAAAGTGTTTGTATTGAAACAAACACTTACCCACCAAAAGCAGCAGCCTATAGCACAACCAATAATCTGATTTCAAAGCCTGGGCAAATAAAACCCTTTTAACCTGTTGCCTAAATCTCATAAGAATCAGTGCCGGGCACAAGGACCTGGGGAGGTCATTTCTATACACATTATAGAGGTGTACAGAATTGTGCATGGTGTGAACAAAGTGGATAGGGAGACATTTTTTTCCCTCTCAATACTAGAACCTGGGGTCATCCCATGGAACTGATTGGTGGGAGATTCAGGACAGATAAAAGGAGGTACTTCACACAGTGCATAGCATGTAGCGATGGCCACCAATTTGGAGGGCTTTAAAAAGGGATTGGACAAATTCAGGGAAGAGAAGGCTCTCGATGGCTACTAGTCCTGATTGACTATATGGTACCTCCAGTATCAAAGGCACCAGTCGCTGGGGAACATGGGCGGGAGGGTGCTGTTGCACTCATGTCCTGCTTGTGGGATCCCATGGGCAGTTGGTTGGCCACTGTGTGAACAGAATGCTGGACTAGATGGACCCTTGGTCTGATCCAGCATGGCTCTTTTTATGTTCGTATGAGGCTTGAACAACACTACAAGGCTCCTGTTCCAAGCTGTCTGGAGCCATGAACAGGAGCATTTCTCTTAGGGTGTGAGGATATGCACTGCAATATTTTGTGGCAAGTGCTGGGGGCCCCACAGCAAGTCCCACTTATTGAAACAAAATAATAAAAATCGCAAACAGACAAGCAAACTGCATTAAAACACTTACCCACCAAAAGCAGCAGCCTATAGCACAACCAATAATCTGATTTCAAAGCCTGGGCAAATAAAACCCTTTTAACCTGTTGCCTAAATCTCATAAGAATCAGTGCCGGGCACAAGGACCTGGGGAGGTCATTTCAAAATCAGGGCACCAGCACTGAAAAGGCCCAGTTCTTAGCCATTACCTGCCTAAGCTCAGTAGGTGGAGGTATCCAAAGAAGGACTACCCTAGATGACCCAAGGGCACAGACAGGTTCATACAGGAGCAGGTACTCCTTGCTATTGTTCTTCTATCTGTATTACATAGCCCTTACTGTCTGTGTGATCACTGCCACCTGCAGACAGATAGAATCCCAACAGCACTGACAGACAGACAGGGCCGGGGGAGTACCAGTGCAAGATTAAGTCACAGACATGGGTGAACTATAGACTTGGATGGGTACGAGGTACACATTCATCACCTTTCAGAAGAGCTATGCAGATGTTCTTTTTCTGGTATATCCTGTCGTTCATCCTATTACATGGCAGGCACAGGTTCAGACAAAGGCAGACCCAACCTAATGCAGGATACTGCGGTTGAGCTGAAGTTCCCATCATAGATAGGACATTCACACAAAATAGTATTCAGTTACAGTTGCAAAGTGTAGGGCAATTTTACACAAATCAGTTAAGGCAGCACTTCAGCTTAAGGTTATTCCGAAGTCAGTGCAAAGCAAATTTACTTGGAAGTAAGTGAGATCAGCAGTATGTGCTTCCAGGTAACTGCACAAGTTAAGGCACCCTTAGAGCAGAACTCAGTGTTATGAGTAACAAGCAGCTGCTGCCAATAATGGCATGTATAGTTTCCTTCCCTTTCCCCTGTAACTTCTAGTAAACTGACCAAATTCTGACACTCACTGTGGTAGGGATGCTCACGGTGTAATGACATCAGATCACACAACAAGTTTCACTTGATGTTACAGAGGAGACAGGGAGAAGCTAGACATGGGCATGCTTTATGTCTTCTGGAATATCTAGCTCCACCTTAATGCCATTGCCTTAAGGCAGGGGTGGGGAAGGTGTGGTCTTCCAGATGTTATTGGACTGCAACTCCCAGCAGCCCCGGCCAGCATAACCAATGGTGAGAGATGGTGGGAGTTGCAGTCCAACAAAACCTGGAGGAATACACGCTCCTGACCCCTGGCTTAAGCGAAAGTAAGCTGCCTGGTTTACAAAGTCAACATTTGAACCATTTCCCTGACACCAACATCTTGTGCATTTTCAGAATCACATTAAGATAGGATGTCTTTAAATTGTGGAACAGTAGCATCTTTAATAGCTACATAATTGTTGAGAGGAGGCTATAAACGTTTTATGGACTTTAAGCAAACCTTTCCCAGCCTATCTGGTTTAAAAAAGTATACGGCTGCAAATAAGTGAACAGAGCAATCCAATCAAATGCTGATTACAAAACAACAACAACAACAACAAAACACTGCACTGCACTGCTGCTTCCTGGCCAGCTGAGGTCAAATCCAAACACTTGGCTCATGAAAACGTAGCACTTCTTTTTGATGCCAGAGCTTTATGATCTCAGAACCTCTGCAGTCTCATAAAAATAAGCAGGAGCAAACTCTATCGTTAGTGCCAGAAATTATTTCTAGTAAGCCTTGTGTACTACATGAAATTAATTCCCATTTTTAGCCAAACATTGGATTCTTAAAAATGTGTTTTTAAAGCAAAGGTCAGTCATTCAGTTCAACATTAGAATGTGTTCTGTTTTGTTTTTAAATAGTGTAGCGTGTAACTCATGGGCTAGGAGGCGACAATCTTAACAACCAGTTCACTTATTCCTGCAATAGAGTTTTTTCACTAGTAGGCGTATCCTTCATACAACAGTTCAGTCTGCTGTTGTATGAAAGCAGCTTGCCTTCCTCCACCCATCCCCCATTTAAAAAATCTTATGGAAAGGACAGACAGTAAAGATGGGACAATAACCATCAGTTGACCATCAGTCTCATTTTTACATGAGCAACACTTCATCCACCTGTCTTACTTATGACATGGTAATCGCTGAAGATCTAGCAGAGATCTCACCACAGATGGTTCTTTCCTGTCCTGTGCCATAATATTGACCCTTTTACGAATAAATGATGTATTTGTCACTCTGTTTGAAAGTATATTCTTCCCCATCCCTGTTTACTCACTGTACTGATTTTGGATAAAGCCACTGGGAATTCACATTAATTCATTTCACAGTATATAAGTCAGGGGTAAGGAACCTCCTTCAGCCCAAGGGCTGAATTCAGTTTTGGATAACCGTTTTGGGGCTGCACTGCAGCGGTGGCCAGGGCAAAAGGGATGGGGCCATGAATACAAAAAAAGGCCAACCGACTGTGGCTGGAGGGAACAATCCTATGGCCCCCAGGCATAGGATCATTCAGATTCCCACCTCCGAGGTCAGACACAGCAGGCCAACCTCGGACCTGGGAATTGGAGCGCCAATCCCGCTTCCCCGCCTGCTTGCAGCCAGCACAGAAGGAACTGCACCGGCTGCTCTCTGGGGTTAGGAAAGTGACCTCGGGGAGGGCTCAAAGGGGGCATTTCAAGGGGCGGGGATGGGAGGTATCCTCACGCTGCTCCAGCCTCCTTCTCTCCCCCTTTGAAGTGCCCCAGTTAGAGGGCTGAAAACAGCTGTCTAGCAGGAGGAGAAGGGAGGCAGAGACACTCTGCACTGGATGCCCGTAATCCTCTGAGTCCGTAGGCTTATGGGCATCTCGACTGGATTGTGCCCTAAAACTCTTACTGCCAGTAACTAAGTCTTAGGAGACATATTTCAACCGTTTAGAATGGGGGGGGGGGGAGACTGCACAAAACCTGCGAAACCACCAAACAGTTGTTGGTAGTTGGAGAAAAGGGGATGTAGCTTGGGGAAGAAGATATCACAGAACAGAATCATAGAATAGTAGAGTTGGAAGGAGCCTATAAGGCCATTGTCCCAATCCAAATCAAGAGTAAGTTTTTAAAAAAAATAAAATTAAAACTATCAGGCATGGCTATACTATGCATGATTAGCCCGTCTAACTTGGCGCAATGACATTGCAATGCTGTTGGGACTGCTGACTGCACCACCACCACCACTTGGACCACCAGCAAAGCTGCCTTTCATAATGGTAAGGCAAAAGTTTCTGGAAACGCCCACTCACATTGTGGGGTGGCCCTGTGGAATTTGGTAAGTTGTCCCAGTGCTTGATAAAATCCTTTCCCCCCCAAGATCTACTTTTCTATGTGCAGGGAAGCATTCTATCATGTGAGGCCCAAGATGTATCAAGCAGAGATCTGAGCAAAGCTTGGGCCTGGATATGAGCCTTCGAGGAGAGGGAGGGTTAGAATGATCACGTCAAAGAGGAGTATTACTTGGTCCCTGAATTCTTCTGCAGCTTGGATTTTAATGTGAGCTGGAAAAGAATCCCCAGTTTAATGCACCCAAAGTCCTCTACCTCCCACATGCCCAGTCCTTCCAATTCTCCCAGACCCTGACTCTTTCTCCCTTTAAACAATGCTTACCCAGATGGAGCAACGCAGTGCTCTGGCCGCAGGAAGAGGGGCAGAAGGATATTTGATCCCTCCCTTCCCCTCTGGAGGTTCTGGCTGTCAGGACTCAGGAGGCTCGAAGGCAGGAAAGGAGCAGGTGAGTGGAAAGCTCTTAAGTCGGACAGGCTTGGAAAACAAGTCAAGCTATTTTGGATATTCTTTTCAAATTAGCTCGGCTGAGCAATCGACGTGAACCAGGAAGAATGCCCATTCCTATGAACAAATGGTTGGTTTATTGGCTTTAACAGTATAACTGTGCTCTCTAACAGCATAAATGGCCAAGGTTAAGCTGTGTTGTTGATGAAAACCCAGTCCATTGATTATGTTATTTATTGTCTTTATAGAATTCTCTGGAAGTTGTATGTTCAGAAAATTCAGAGTGCTCTTGAGTATCCACAGTGGTTTCGTATTGCAGTATTTGCATTGCTTAATCAATGCTAAAATGTTACTATAACAGTATTGACTGAATGGGTATTAGAAGGAGAAAATAACATTGCTTAGGCAATATTTCTAGTCTCATTAGGACAAAAGCCTATTGAAAATAAAAATATTGGTTAGAGGAATGGTTCTCTGTCCTATTATTGAAATAAGGTGCTGCTAAGTAACATTTGAACATCTGAACGTTAGTCAGGCACCACCGCAGCCTGGGACAACCTTAAGCCCACAGAGGCTTCAGAGCCTCTGAGGGCTTAAAGTGTCATACGAATCCATCCTTTGTGTTCAAAGTTGCTTACCAAGACTGCAATCCTATGCATACGTACTAAGGATTTAGACATCTATAGTTCAGGTAACTTCATTGGTACTAAATCAAGCTTGAACAAAGCATCCCAAAATAAATGGTCTTTGTATTACAGCCTTCAATCCCAATCCATTATTTAGAATTTAATTTAAAGTACTATTGCTTTAAACAAAATGTATTTCTGTGTGCTTAGGATCACATTTCATCTTTCTATTCCCTTATGTGGGAAATCTTTTTCTTTGCTGCCCCCTCAAAGGGTTAGACAATTACGCACAATGAAATGATTTCACTTCAGCCTAGTAGAGCTGAACTGCTGTTATTTTCCCACTGAGAAAAACTCACAAGAGTTCTGTGTTACACAGAAACTGGCAGGCTACCACACTAAACACTCTCACCTTACTTATTTTGAATAACATTATAGTTAATCCTCTGTACAGCACCTTGCATAATTTTGCTGCCTTACATTAGGGAAGCATACAGAATTATCACTCAAAGTAGATTTTCAATTTATGCATCATTTCATTTCAATGCTATTCCCAAGTTAATGTGTTTAGGACTGAGTTTTAGGACTGCAGAGAAAAGGAGTGGAGAAGTATGTTCAAATTAATAATGCATTTACATTTTACGAATCAAGAAGGCAGTGATAACTGAACTGTGTGAGCTGGCTGTGTGAGTTACTTGTAAGCTAGTCAGCCTGGGCCTTCATTTACAATCTTTTGGAGCCAGTCATGAAAATATGAAGGTTTACTGCTTGCCTGAATCTGAAGGGCCAAAATATTTGCCCTGGGCAGATTTACTAAAATGTTACTGGTAACTGAGTTGGCCTGTTCCTTCGCCCATTGAAAACTATTTATATCCAATTATGATCTCAAACCAAAGAAAAAGAAAACAGAGTAACCAGAGAAAGAAAAAGCCCCACTAGAAAAGTGGTACTCAACTTTGAAGAACTGAACGAAATCTTGGCTCACTTCAGTTTTGTCATATTTTGACTTCTGTGAAGCTGGCTTTCAGGCCTCTGATGGGAATTTCAAAGTCACAAAATCCTTCTGTAGTGTGACATGGAGACATCACATAGTTGATGCTTGTGCCATACACCGTATAATTATGAGCAAATGTCAACACACAGTGACACAGCATCACAAACATATCAAGGGAAATAATGCAACGTGGAAGGGTGTCATATTGAGATTCTCTCACAGCTAATTCCATCTCAAACACATACTGTATATGTCCTCACCCGCCCACCTCTGCCTTCCCTCTCCTTCTTTGGACCCCTTTCAACAAAGTATACAACAATGGCCACAGAATCAGTGGATGCCTCTGAACACGTTAGCATTTCCCAATTCATATTCAATTAAAGAGGAATATCAACAATTTCAACACCTTCCTACTTACCTCAAAAGGGCAGTTATGCATAATGAAGAGACTTATGAACCTTGAACGTTTTGCGTATCTGATGCTGAAAATAGGAGAATTAATAAGACGACAAGCCTACACTCACTTTTACAAGATTAAGGACGAGAGAAGTCACTAAGACATTCTCGTATTTGCAAGCACAAAGGGTGCATGGCTCTGTGATTAATTTCTTTAAACTGAGGGTGAAGCTTGCCTGAAAACCAGATCCTGTCACCAGGAAATTCTGATCCTCTCACTGTAGGAGCATGGGGGCTGGCTGTGGTTACCCAATAGCGAGGGAAGGCACTCTGCTCATACTCAAGCGGTTTCTCTCATTATTATTAATTCACATATTTCATGGCTGAGCCCTGGTTCAAATTATGCCTTGCACAAATGCTTAAGGAACCTTTTCAGTTAAGGAGAGAGGGAAGATTCATCATTCCTAAGAGCTTAGGCTAAATGTCAAAGTTCTTTAATTCATGTATATACATTCTTAAGTTCAAGCTCCATGCCCCATCCCATGTCCTCATTGTCAGTGCTAGGGGTCAGTGGAGCAACTCCATCATTAGGTTCCTTCCCTCCTTTGAAGCATGTTGATAAGACCTTATGGGCCTGCTTCTTTCCTTTGCTTCTGAGCTAAGGACAAGAGTGAGCATTGTCAAAGACACTGGGTCATTTTGCTTTAGAACACCTGAGAATGGAGGTGGGGAAGTTTCAAATACTTATTTTCTTGACTTATGGAGACCACTATGATGATGCTCAAGAATGCCTGTTCTTAATTAAGTCCATCTTCATTAAGTCAACTTGTCTATGTGACTTTTTTGTTGTTCTTGTTCATTTACTTGGGAATTCAAAAAACTGTTCTCATGGTCAGAAAAAGACAGACAGCCTCTAAGAGAAACCAAATGCTATTCATAGGATCATAGGAAGCTATGGACATTGTCAGAACATTGTTCCATCTAGCTCCGTATCTACAATGACTGACAGCAGCTCTCCAAGGTTTCAGACTGGAGTCTTTGCTAGCCCTACCTGGAGATGCCAAGAACTGGAGCAGAGACCTTTTTGCTTGCAAAGCATGTGCTCTACCTCTAAGCTGTGGTCCTTCCCCAGCCTCTCTACAACATGGCAAGGGGGCAAGTACAGGAATGTAGAGAGACATACAGACTTTGGTTGGAACAGGAAGCGAACTACAGTCATGCCTTGGATTAAGAGCATAATTCGTTCCAGAAACGTGCTTGTAATCCAAAGCACTTGTATATCAAAATGAAATTTCCCCCAAAAAATTTGTATACAGATTTTTAATTTAAGCCATACTACAGTACTTGTATTGCAAGACGTCGCTTGTATATCAAGTCAAAAATAAATAAATATTTAAAAATTTGCTTGTCTTGCAAAACACTCTCAAACCAAGTTACTTGCAATCCAAGGTATTACTGTATTACAATTTCTCTTAAAGAGATTAACACTTTCTTTCTATATCTCAGGAAGAGCTAAAGCACACTTCTGTCACCGAGGAATGGTTTTTGTGTGTTTTTTAAATTCATTAATCTTTAGGGTGAATTTGATGGGTTCAGATTTCAGTTTTGAAGCCATTCGTCTGAGCAGAAAAATATTTCATGTTGAATTATCCAGATGTGCTCCCAGATTCAAAACATATAAACAGAGTCCATTAAATTACAACACAAAAGCTATGCCAAAAAATACACAGCCATGTGGTATACAGTATAGATAAGTGTCATGTATGGGTAAAGTGATCCGGTCAATATAACTCTTTTATTTTGCATTTCAGAAGGTGTGTAATAGAAAACACCATACTAAGAATAAATGTAATCCACCTGAGGTCTATAGCTTGTTTTGCGGCCAAGCGAGTTACATTTTCTGCTATTATTAATGCATAGCAAGGCCTTTTTCATATCAATTTGAAATTATACATTGGGGAAATCCCTGTACAACAGCAGCCAATGCTTTGTTTCCTCTGTGTGGCCCTTTGCAATTACTAGAATGTGCAAATATAATTTAGCTCAGGTAAAATTCAATCAGTCACCCCAAGTACAAAGAAATCTCCATCTCCCAGGAAAAACACACGCATCAGAGTGTTTCCCTAGAAATGGCACAAGGGAGCTGTAAGAATTTCTAAAACAAATTTATTAGAATATTTAAATTCAAGTTGTAATGGGAAATTTACTTGGATAGGAGAGTTGTGTGTTGGAGGGGTGTGCGCATCTGTGTGCGTGCCTCGAATGAAGGCAAAACAGAGAGGTGGCTTTCAAAGCTCCACAATTTTTACACAGACAAAAATGCACACAGGATATTCAGCTGAGAAAGCACACTAATGCATACAAGCAGGAGCACAGTTTATTGGCAGTAATTGTTTTGGTAAACCTGAAAGACAGCACATACAAAACCAGGAAAGGGCATAAGCTATGTATTTTCTGTTGGAGGATATTGGAAAGGAGTCGGTCCTATACTGGTTAGGACGAAGCAGAGCATTCCCCCCTTATGCACAGCCTGGTTATTGAAACGGGTTATCACCACGTGGGTTGCTAAACCCTGCTAAAAGGCTCTTAAAAGGAAACGGATTGTCAAAACAAAGTTTAAAACTAATAAAGACATTTATTAGTTTTACTTACAGTCCCGTTATTCATATATGCAGGATGCATATAGGCAGGTTAGAGTCTTTGCTGTTAAGAGTCTGCTTCATTGGAGATCACTGGCTGGAAGCCAGCTCAGACCCTGCGTCCATCAGGTTGGAGAGGCAGAGAGAGAGTGAGAGAGAGAGCTGACCACAGAGAGGCAGGAAGTAGGGAGGAGGGGTTACAAAACATGCACCCTGGGGATTGTTCAATTAACCCTTTCCTCCCATTCTAACTAGTGGTTACATTACTTCGATTTAAGCAGGCAACATTACCATTTCCATCATTTTCTTCAACACCCCTGTCATATGGATCTGCCCAACTCCCCTTTCCTATTCAAACGTGCACACTACCCTAGCCTTTTCCTCAGCTTTTAAAATGCTTCCTTCCAGCATCGTAGTACTAATCCACACACACACTCTCTCTCCACCTTTCACGCTCACCTTACCTGCCCCCAGTGCTTTTTTTCTGGAGAAAAAGGTACCGGAACTCTTGGATTACATTTCCTCGGGAGTAGATGGCGATTGAATTGTAATGCAATTAATAGAAGAAAAGGTGCTGGAACTCAGTTCCGGTGAGTTCCACCAGAAAAAAAGCCCTGCCTGCCCCACTTCCAGCTTCTGTCCTTCTGTTTCCCTCTGGAACTACTCTTCCCTTACCCAGAAAGCAGTTCTCCTCCATTATCTTTTTATTCCTGGATTTCTTCAGTTACTTGCCCTCAGTGACGCCTGGCTCCTTCACTCTGACATTGCCACTGTTTCTCCTTTTTCCACTAGAGGTCTTTTCTTCTATACCTCAATAACTGTGCTGATGGTGCAGACTTTCTATTAAAGTCAGCCTGTTCCAGTTTCTGCCCATCTCGGCTTCCCACTTCTTCTCTACCTTTGAAATTCATTATTTGACACGGTCTTCCCCTTTGCACCTCTGTGCTAGTGTTCTTTATAGAATAAGGTAAATCCCACCTTAAGGTGACTAACATCATTTGAGAAACAAAATTAATTTTCAACAATTAGAATCATTAAGGGCACACTCCTATGCATGTTTAGGCAGAAAAAAGTCGTACAGCTCCCAGCATTTCCCAGCCACCCATGCTGGCTGAGCAATGCTGGGAATTATAGGACTGTTTTCTGTGTCTGAACATGCATAGGATTGTACCCTAAACTGTTGAAACCATTAAAAGCCTCTCTCCGCCTCCCGTAAAAAAACAACACAGTAACAGCATAGCAGATGATTCAAGCATCAGAGTCAATTTAAAACACCATGGCTATCAGAAAGCCCAGCTAAACAATATTGTCTTCAAAGAATCAGTTACTTATTGTGGACATACTAGAGACAGCAGAAGCTCCCTAGAGGCTTGACGTGGGACATACACAATACTTGTTTGCATCCCAGTGAGGGTGGATGCAAATGAGTTACGATATATGAAAGGTTTGGCCACCTCTCCTTTTAGCTTCTAAGTGAAGAACTCCCATGATTTAGAAGGGCCTCTCCCTCAGATATCAGGAGGTGGATGATATGGAGGAGGTGGCCCTGTATGTACCCTGGACACAAGCCATTTAGGGCTGTATAGGTAATGAACAGTTCTTTGAATTGTGCCTGGAAATGTATAGGTAACCAGTGCGGCTGTTCAAATACTAAAATCATCATCATATGCTCACACCACCATGTTCCTGTGAGCACCCTAGCTGCTGCATCCTGGACCAATTTAAGCTTCCAAAGAAGACTCTTCAAACACAAGCTGATGTAGAATGCATCTCAGTAGTCCAATCTTGATGTCACCAAGATGTATATGACTGTGGCTAGGTCTGACCTCCCCAGAAACAGAAGCTACTGTCATACTAATTTAAGATGTGCAAAGGGCCCCTTGGCCACTGCCTGCCACCATCTGAGCATCCATCAGCGAGGCCAGGTTCAGAACCCCAAACTGCAAGCCTTACCTTTCAAGAGGAGAAACTGTGAGAGACTGAGACTGTACCACCACATCAGGAGAAGCTAACCTCCTATCAAGAGCATCTCTTTCTTGTCTGAAATGAATTAAGCTTCAGTTTGTAAGCCCTCATCCAGCTTCCAATGGTGCTTCCAGGTACCAGTTGAAGGCATCAACAGTTTCCCTGGATTCAGATGGAAAAGCTAAACAGAGTTGCCTATTGTCTGCAGATGACACCATACCCCAAATCTCCAAGTGACTTCCCCCATTAGTTTCATGTAGATGTTAAATAACATAAAGGACAAGATGGAACCTTGCAAGACACTATAGGCCAGGAGTAAGCAACCTGGTGCACTCTAGATGTTTTGGACGACAACTCCCCAAATCCCTGGCTATTGGCCATGGTGGCTGGGGTTTATGGATGTTGTAGACCAAGACATGTGGAAGGCACCAGGTTGCCTACCTCCGTTACAGGCCAAAGGCCAGTGAGTTGAGCAAAATTCCCTCAACGCCACCATTCTGAAACCAACCTCCCTGGAAGGACCAGAACCATCATAAGAAAATCCCCCAAGACCCATTCCTGACAGATGATCAAGGATACATGGCAGATGGTGTTGAAAGCCATTGAGAGGTCCAGCCAAACCAACAGGGTTCCGCTCAACCTTCATTTCAGATCTTGATGCCTGGCTTGACTTCTTCCTCTCCAACAATACTTCCACTCTGCCCCCTGGTAACTTCAACATTCATCTTGATAATTCCTCTGACCCAGCTACCTCATGTCTCCCCTTCCCAACTTATTCTTTCCTAGTCCAGCTTTGTATAGATTTCTGCAAGAAGCTGCTTACATTAATGACATAGATGTAATGCTTGCGGAAAATAAACATGATCCTGAAAATAAGCAATACTGCCCCCTGAAATTTAATCCATGGTCTCCAACTGTACATATCTAACGGGGTCCTGGCTCAGCACATATCTGTTGCATGCATAGGTTTTTCAGTTCATTTCTAATGAGAAAGCAACTCCACATACACGATCCTCTGCACACAGAGATACATTCCATCCATCAAAATGAATGGTGCAGCCTATGTGTGCATTGGAGCACATTCTGACATACTTCTATGTCAGGGGCATGTATGTACAGGCTGCTGATGTATACTTAGTTTGTGCTGATACTGAAGCTTACCGGTCAGTTGTACCGTTTGAGCTGGAACAATCATGTCTGTGGCTGGAACTAGATGCCAACAGCAAACTTGGGTCTGGGAAGCCAGTTTGCTGCTAAACAGCTGGAGAGTTGGGTGTGGCCTTCCAGCAGAGAAATGGCAGGTGAGAGGCATGTTAATCCTCCCCCATCTGCCACTTTCCCCCTGCAAATCCCTAGTTCTGCTAGCTACTTCCCCCTGTCCCAAAGATAGGCATTTTGACCACATCACGACTATGCTTTGTCACCTGCACTGGCTCCCAATCAGTTTCTGGGTGCAGTTTAAAGTCCTGGTTTTAACCTTTAAAGCCCTGAACAGCTTGGGAACCAGATTACCTACCAAACCACCTTCTCCCATAAGTATGTACCTGAACCTTAAGATCCCTGCTGCCAAACCTTCAGAGGTCCTGCTCCAAGTGCCCCTGCCAAATAAAGTAAGGTAGGTGAAGGCCTTTTCGGTAGTGGCACCGTAGTTTTCGAATACCCTTCCCAGAAAAGTACAGCTGGTGTCATCTTTATAGTCTTTTTGGCACGAGGTGAAAACTTTTTTTATTCACCCAGGCCTTTAAAATAATGTATAGCCTGGGTCTCTCAGTAATGTGTGTTTTAATAGTTGTGTGTTCATTTTTAATAGTTTTTATTGTTTTATGTTGTATTTTTAATGGTGTATCTGTTTGGTGAGGCACCCACAGAACATCTGTTATAGGGCAGGCATCAATAAATAAATAATAATACGTACTAATAAGTAAATGAAGCAACCCCATGTCCAGGATCCTGACTGGACCAAAGAAACAGCTGGAGAGAGGGTGGGTGTTGCTGGGAAAGAGCAATGGGTGGTGCTATGATAAAGCAATCCCCTCTTGCCCACAACCTTTTCCTGGAAATTATTGCACCCTGCCACTTTCCAGTTCTTCAGCAATTAATTACTCAGGTTCTCAGAATTTTTACACTCTGAAAATCTGATTGCTACATTAGGAATGAGGAGGGGAGGGTTTACAAATATATGAAATGTAGATTTGAAAGCATGCTTTTTGGTTTGCAAGGAAAAATGTATATTATAACTAAGGGGTTCCACTCATTAATTTGGCTAAATGACATGCTGTGACATTTCTCTCTTTAGATGGGGCAGCTGTAGCTATTTTTGGTTGAAGACAGACATCCTAGTTGTGCGACAGAAGTGGTTTTTGACAAACACTTTCTACCTTCAAATAATGTTTCAGAATGCAAAGAATCTATGTTGAAAAACCAACATGCACACTTTAGAAAGTCTGTCTTCACCTTTCATCTACCATATGATGTAGAGTGTATTAAACAAGATTTTTTTAACAGCTTCCGTCTTTTGGCATAAGTACTCCAAAGTCTCTACTGATGCTGTATTCCCACAGAATGAACACATCTGGTAACTTCAGATAACTCTGAGGTTACCAAAATCTCACAATGATACATAAAAAGAAAAATGCAATATTTTGGGTTGCACAACAATAGAAACAACTAGGCCTAGGGTCCTTGTTGTGGGTCCCACAGTTGTGCGAACCCAGCCAATGTCTCTGATATCACAACACACTAAGCCACAGTGGCTACAGTAAACCCGAGAACAAGCCATGGCTTTGAAGGGTGGCTTCGAAGCCATGGCTAAGAAACACTGACTGGGTTCACACAACACAGCCATGGCTTCGAAGACACCCTTCGAAGCCATGGCTTGTTCTAGGGTTTACTGTAGCCACCGTGGCTTAGCGTGTTGTGTGAATCCAGTCACTGTTGTGGTGATGGTGATACAGAGCAGGTGATCTTGCATTAGATGATCCTACATTATTGTATATGGTAGCACAGTTCCAGAGAACACAAATATTTCCCGTGAGAATAAAAAAAAACCTAGAGCAGCCATTTTTATGTAGGCTTGGTTCAGACAACACACACTTTCATCAACCTAACCATGGTCTACTAATTGCTCAGTGGCCTTGCACACTATTCCTTCTCCCTGCTTACCCCATCCATACAAATTTCCTCTCCCTTTCCTCATTAGTGGTATCTGGTTTGTCATGATGTCTGAATGAGTATAATCATTGTTACTGCTAATCATCCTTTGTTCTCCAACTAGAGACTGAAACCAAAATTAGTTTCATTCTTTGGTTTTAAAGCAAACCTTGGTTAGTGGTAATGGTGGTAACTATGGTTATGTCAGTTCAGACATCACAATAAACAGCTGTTATCACTATCCAGGGAAGGTAGGGGGAAGGCTGACTGGAAAAGAAGAAGAAGAGTGACAATGTGTGGAGCACTTCTGTGGAGCACTTCTGATTTTAATTCCGTGATTTCTCAATTGGCCAGCATGACATCTGAACTGGACAGTGGTATAAAAGTTGCACAGAGAAAAGTAAACTTCCTTTATTCTTTGCACCAGTCTCTCTTTGCATAATTTTATAAAGTTTTCAGCAGTAAGTGTTACAACAGCTGCAAGACAATCTCTTTTTCTTTTCTTTTTTAAGTGGGTGAGGGGCAGAAATAATGCATCCCAGCTGCTCTTTGTGTGTCATTTTGATCACTATACTACATACCTACATTTTATCACATGGGAATCAAGGAGAGTTAGTGATTAAGGCTATACACTTGTTATGGGGATTACATAGTTATGCCCTTAAAAAATAACCAAATTATGGACACACAAAAAACAGAGGTTATTGCTAGGTGCACACAGCATTGTTTTCAGCTTATTATACTGTATTCCTGGGGATCCAACTTGACCCAGTTCAGGGATTCCTGCCAAATGGATCAAGACAAGGTATGCAAGTGTTAATAACAGTTACATTTAAAAGAACCTCAGGCCACCTGTAGTTATTGCCCTGTGCAGTGTGTCACAAGATATCTCTGTGTTGTAAATGTACACCAAGGATTAATCAGTGGGTAAGACAATTAAAAGACATTGCTGTTTTGCAGAAATTGGCTTCTAATATCATGGGAGAAAGAGACAAGAGCCATCTCAGCAGCACTACAATGTTCTCTGGGACTATCTGAAAATTCCAGAGAGACAGGGACGATCCTGCCTGACAGTGTATTTGAATATCTGAAGAGATCTCCAGTTATTACTGTGTGCAGGAAAAACAATGCCACTTCAGTGGGAAGAATATTAGGCAAACAAGATATTTCCCCTGTAATTCAGTGTAGAGTGTTTTTTTGTTGTGCCCTGATCAGACCCCCATCTTGCCTTCAACATGATGCAATTTATCAAGAGAGAAGAAAAGACAGAAAGAAAAGTCAAATTAAAGATTGGGGGGAAATCACTTTTAAAATATCCAGAGCATGTCTTATGCCTTTTAGTTCTGCAGGAAAACAAACAAACAATTTTTGCAATGGGTACAGAGGCTCTTGTCACCAGAAAAAAAAATATATGTCCAGATGTCATTATTTCCCTTTACAAATTCTCAGTCCCTTGAACAGTTTGGTTGACCTTTTTATAGTAATTTATCTTTTGACATCACATTCAAACTGGAAATTTAAAGCAACAGAAAGGCATAGTTGTTTACCACACTCATTAAATGAAAAAGAAGATGGGGGAAAAACACACCTTAAAATTGCAGTTGTTTGGTTATATTGTAGGTTGCTGTGTGATGTGTGAACCCAGACACTTTGGGTTGTTCATGGGTAAAGAATCTGGCCCATGGAGCTCAAAACAGATCATTCAGAAACAGGAAATAGCCAAGGTCACAAGCAGTTAAGATTATGTGTATGGATTTAAAATCCAGAGTTTCCTAAAGTTTATGAACTGGGCCTCCCACAACCCCATCTTATTACATCTTCCATATGCTCCCTAGGCCATGGAACATAATTGGCTGCATCTGCACAAGTCCAGCACCTGCCAGAATTATTTCTACCACCCAAACACCCTACTGTTTTCTTTGTATCTCCTCTGTTCATCCATTGCACTTCCTGCACTGCGCATGATAACTTGGCGCACCATAATCAGGAACTTGTGAAATTAGTCTTCTCTTTTTGTAATCTTATTGGAGCTACAGACCATACTCTGGGAAACTCTCCATAGATGTATAGCCAAGAAATGTTTTGAAAGTGTAGGGAGCTAGTTTTTATATGAAGTCGCATTTAACATTTGATGCACTACCTTCATTCTTTAATCCATGGGTTGGATCCAGATTTAAACAGGATCAAGTGCACTGGCAGAAAGTGGACTTCCCCTCCTTCTTCCCACAACAGCCCTGCCAAGCCCCTGAAAATTATACATACACCCCTGGTTTGCACGATCACTGCTGCCCACTGTGATGAATGGGTTAACATTTAGCGTTGCCAGGCAGAGTGGATGCGCCCAGCAACCTATCGGGGCTCACCTGTATAAAGTTCTGATGGGAGGGAGAGCTCTGTATATATGTGCCTGTGTGTGTGAGAGGCGTTTAGTTTAGAGTTTAGAGAATCAGAGTTAGAGGTTAGAGTGTCAGAGTCAGAGTTTAGAGAGTCAGAGAGTTAGTGAGTTAAAGTGTCAGGGTGTTAGAGAGAAGAGGTTGTTCCTGTTTAAAGAAATGTTTTACTTAAGAAAATAAAGAACTATTTGTTGGGTTACTAAAGAGACTGTCTGGTAACTGTTTCCATGCTGAGGCTCACTCACCTAATCACTTGGTACAGCTGCTAAGAGCAGCATAAACACCACAATAACCAGCCATGGTATTTTAACAGAGTTTATCTCCCACAGACAGATTGTCCGCTCGGGTTTGTCTGGGAGTGAGTGAAGACTTGTGACAGAGTTGGAACAGTGTGTTAGTTTAAAATAGGGTGAACTAATACCCTGGAGCTACCATATCTCAGCCACTGGGTTAGTAAAGAAAGTGAACTAACAGCCAGGTGGTAGTGAGAGAAATAAAATTAAATAACTGGCCACGTTATCTTCACACCCACCATAGCTTGTTTAAGCCACAGTGGGCTATTTTTTAAAATTATATTTATACCCCAAGGCGGCTTACATAATAATCCTCCTCCTCCTCCTCCTCCTCCTCCTCCTCCTCCTCCTCCTCCTCCTCCTCCTCCTCCTCTCCATTTGATCCTCACAACAACCCTGATAGCACATGCCAGGAGGGTTTTGAATATTCAAGCCGTTGTGTCATGTTGTCCAAACCCAGGTGGCAGGGGGTTGGGTTTTGCATAGGCAGAACGAGATTACCACCTGACATCGGGATTATCACCTGACCTGGTGGGTGTCTCTTGAGTTCAAGTACTCAAGGTCTCTGGTCATGAGACATAGTCTCGAGATGATATGACTCAGCAACCTTGGACAGGTTTTGGAATCAACATGTTGATGAATAGGTTATACAACTGGGGTGAGTAATATCCTATTTATAGGTGGTATAAAGCTAACACACTTGCTGATAGCTTCACTCTCTCTTCCACTTGCTGTCTTGCTCGTCTCGACTCGACATGTCTCTTGGACTTCGCTTCATCTAGCCTTACCACTGGGGTATTGGATTTGTATCTGCAATGATGTAGTGAGTAGGAGATGCATTGCTTGCCTTAATCCCATGTAATTGGGTCTTACAAATAAACTCTTTAATCTTTATTAACTGCTGTTATCTCCTCCTTCCGCCTGCGTGACTGGGACTGAGGGTCACTGGCTAGGGAAGCTTTTGAACCCGGGTCAGTCCAGCTCTCACAGTGCTAAGGTTAAACAACTTTTGCATAACCCTAGAAGAGGCCATGGAATTTATTTATTTATTTATTTATTTATTTATTAAGTTTAAACAAACAAAACAAAACCATAAAAAAGAAAAGAATACACACACACACACACACACACACACATTTAAATATATCAATTAAACATAAACTTCAACCAAGGCAGACCAAATATCCATATAGGTATCCATTCAAGAGTGACATCTATATGCCATCTGTTCAAATGTTGAAAGCATCATTGGGTCCTCAATCCATTCTGTTATAGGAGGTGAGCATTTATCCTTCCAGTGTTGTAATATTAGTCTTTTAGCTTTTAGCTGAAAATCCATTTATGTTGACCATGTGTTAATTTCCAGGAAGCAGGTAGATAATTTAAAAGAATGTAAGTATCAGTAAATATAAAGAATGGTCCAATACAAAGTTTATCTGTATTATAAGCTCCTCCCAAAAAGAGGCAACTACTGGACATTGCCAAAGTATATGCTTAATAAAAGAAGCATTGGCAGTATTATACCTCCAGCGGTTAGCCAGTTTAGACAAACCCTTATTAAAAAGATGTTGTGGTGTCCGATAAACATGAAACAAGAGTTTTTGTTGAATAGCATAACCTGAGATCCATTGAAACTTCAGATACAAATGCTAAAGTGGCAATCCATTGATTAGGCAGAATGGGACAGTCCAATTTCCTATTCCAGTCCTGCTTAAGACCCTGTGTATCATATTTATTCACAGATAATAATTTTTTATAAACATGGATCGTGGATCAATATAACTGATTAGCCTCAATAAGTGTTTCCAGTAGTAGAGGAGACTGTGAAGCTGTAAAAGCTGCAGGGCCAAACCTAGATTCTAACAAATGTTGCAACTGCAAGTATTGCCATTCAACCATAGCAGGCAAATCATATTTGGCACGCAAATCCAAAAATCACCTTGACTCCTCATCAACCTGCACTAAATGATCCAAAGAAAAATCAACTTATCATCCAAGTCCACCACAAAACATTTTCTTACCCATTTTTAAGTCTGTATTTTAATTTTGTCATAAGGTCAATGTAGTATGCAAAAATGGATCGAAATGTAATTGACATGATATTATCCGCCACATGTCTCTAGCAACCATAATAGTGGGAGGAACCCTATCCATTTTAATATGCTGAGAGCCTAATGCCATGGAATCTTGAGCTGCTAAGCATGTGGATTTCTTCCTTACTCTAGTTTTGACATCTTTCAACTGTATAGAAAGTAAGCCTACAACATGTCTTACTCATGTATCTATAGTGTGTAAACAAATTGCTTGTAGTCAAAGGCTTTCAAAAATGGCCTTTTGGACTGCTGACTGGCTCAATCATACCCATCTCTGTGCTTTACTACTTATCTATCCTTTTATTCACTTCTTCACTTTTCCAAATCACTGCCTCCTCTTTGACCTCTGACACTGACTCTCACAGTCAGTGACTGCTCTAGTAATGCTGATTGTCCCATTTATCAAGAATTTCATTTCTCCCCTCTTCCTTTCAAGTCACACTCACACATCCTGTTTTAATATTGAACCTTAAACACCTCTTTTTGTCTTTAACTTACAACTGACTGCATAAAATGACATCAAGATTGTAACAGCTCCTTTGCAGCTGAAGTGATGGCATTTTCTAAACAGATTGCTAACACTTCTCTTTATTTATGTGGTGTATGCATGGAAATTGCAGCATATGTGCAGGTGCTAAATGCTATGATCCTGAAAGCACTTACAAGTTTGTATAATGATTTCAACAGCAAGACTTTTGGTGAAACGGTTCTAGGGATTCTAGTTTAGTCATTTTAAAATTTGGCTGTCAGAGTATGTACTGACACCTTACAAAGCGTGACGGGGGGGGGGGGGGAAGCCATGAGAAGATATTTTAGTGGCAGGCATCTTCAGCTTCTACTTTTAAGCATTTTCTTTTACATTAGTATATAATATCTGAACC
Organism: Shinisaurus crocodilurus; assembly: GCA_021292165.1. NCBI lineage: Eukaryota > Metazoa > Chordata > Lepidosauria > Squamata > Shinisauridae > Shinisaurus > Shinisaurus crocodilurus. Next base: position 145,592,874 of record CM037880.1, read on the forward strand.
AGAATGTACTGCATTTATCTCAGCACAGGGATTTCTTGAATCATCAGTCCAAACCATCCTTCATTTGCGGCCTCGATTTGCAGGGTCAATCAGAAACCACATTCAAATCAACAGTCTCTCCCAGTTCAGACATTACGCTCTGTGCATGAGGGAACAGGAGAAATGGTCTGTGACACTGAGACCTGCACCCAGTAACAGAATGCCTAGAACAGTGGTTCTCAACCTTTTTTGCCCCATGCACCCTTTTTACCATATGTAAGAATGTCATTCCCCCCTTTCCAAGATTGTCTGACTCAAAAGTTGCATTACAAATAATATGCATTTAATATTGAAAATCTTTTATTTTTTCTATATTGGTACATATACATATAGTATAAATGGAATATTTCCACAGATAACAAGTACAATATTTATCTTTCTTTTTAATTTAATCTGTGCCGTACAATAAGGTGTGATGTCCTATAGATTATGTACAATCTGTAGAATTGTAATTTGTAGAAAGATCAGTATTCCAACAGTTTGAGTCTGTGGTCCCAATTCCCCCCCCCCCGAAACCCTAAAATTCCCCCCTGGTTGAGAACCCCTGGCCTAGAAGACCTCCATTTATACTATACTTGGTATTTTTTCAGACCTTTCATAGCACTCATCATGTTTCTGGTTTTTATATCCAAAAAAGGAGTGTAGTTTTACAATGGGTCCATACAAACCCTTTATTCATATATCCATGAATTTTATTTATTTACTTACAATATTTTAATGCCACATTTTAGGGTACAAAAACACTCTCAAGGCTCACATGATAAAAAGAACACAACAATCAACAACAAAATTAATAAAAGCCAGCAACATTAATAAAAAAGAATTCCCACCCCAAAAATACTAAAACCAAAAAAACAACAAAAAAACAACTGTGGTCAGAACCATCTGCAGTTCCCCAAGGAATACCTATCTCAGAACCAGAAAAGATGTCACAAGAAAGCTGTATCTGTATATACAAGCTTGTTAATTGCCCACTTAAATTATATCCTCATTTGAATCTCCAACCACTAACGCTTATTTGGCATATATTCAGTTTTGCCTGACCGTAGGTGTGTTTTTTCCTTCGTTTAAGAAACCATGGTCTGGGTCCAGACAGTGGAACATCTGAGGTTCCCCTTCCTGCCACAGATTCGTATATTACAAAACTTGAGGGACCTTCAGGAGTGGCCAATGCAGCAGTAGAAGGCGCTGCTGGGAAAAAAAAAAAAAACTGTGAAAGACCCTCCTTCACCCATGGAAGGACTAGTGCATACCTGAGTAGCAATATGGGTCCCCACCAATATCTCTATAATGATGCTGTATCTTTAGGAGCAATTCCCCTTCCACTGGCAATTAGTGGCAGCATGTGCATTAGAGAGGCAGGGAGCACATACCCTGATGCACAATCCGCTATAAGACTGCAGCCAAACATTGTTCAGCAGTGCAACTCCTTGGTTTTTAAAGCACACAGATCAGTTATAGCCCCATCTACCACCAGCAGCTTGGCAAAACTGTGCCAGAAGGGCCATCTCTACTCTTTGAGCACTTACCAACTCAATGCAGAAGGAAGTGTGGACGCTGCCTGATCACATACCAGCAATGAATGACAGAGCATTTGTTATGACTCCTTTTTAATCCCTCATAAATACCATAGCAATGCTATCAACACAGGACAAAGAAAGGCATATTTGCTTTTTAAATAAAAGTTGTGCCTTTGGCATGCGTACCTAGTAGTACATGGACTTGTTTCATTATCTGTCTATCTGTCTATCTATCTATCTATCTATCTTTAAGTATTTTTTTACCATAGTCTTCAGCCAGAAAAGCTCCCATAGCTGTTTACAAGTCAATTGAAACATTGTTATTATTTATTAAATTAATGCATCATTTTCCACTACAGAAAGCAGTCTTGAGGCAACTTAAACACACACAATATAGAAATGCATAATTGATGTAACAACGGGGAAAACAAAAATAAAAATAAACCATACTCAGCACAATAATAGAGCGCTGGAGCAAACTCTCCCACCACATGAGGCTGGAAAGCACACGCACCACTGCCAGCCACCAATGCCACCTCCTCTTCTCATCTGACTCCCTCCTCTCCCTGCCCACCACGCCTGTCTGCCTCTCCCCCCGCCTGCCATGCCTGCCTCCCTCCCTCCCGCATTGCCACCATCCGCTATGCAGGGCTGCCAAGCTCTCTGAAGAGCAACTACAGCCAGAAAAGCGGCCAGCGTGGCCTTCAGAGGGGTGGCTATGCCCAAATGCCTTGCTCTGAGGGGTCCTTCCTTAGAGTCAGGCATTGTGGGAGGAGGGGTGTCCCTGGAGATCGTCTGCAGCTCTTCAGGGAGCTTGGCTGCCTGCTGGCTCATTCTGAGAGGATCTGCAGAGTGGGCAGCAGCAATGGGGTGGGTAGGGAGGGAGAGGGATGGAAGAGACAGCAGTAGCAGCAGCGGTGGCAAAGGGAGGGAGTGCGGCAGCAGCAGGTCCTCCGGGAGAGGGAGCATGCAATTCACTGCTCCTCCCACTCCACTACCTGAGGTGGGGGAGTCAACCTGCCTCATAAGAGGCCCAGCCCTGATAATACAACTAAAAATAAACACCATAAAATAATCTAAAAACGATACAATATGAAAAGTGTTCATCCACAATGCACAAATCCACACCACCACCCCCTCACTGCCTAGAATGAATGCCACAGAAGGCAGACCACAACAATCAGGCCATAACTAATTCCCAAATGCCTGGGAAAATAAGTAGGTATGTGTTTGCCTGGCACCGAAAATATGACAGTGGCAGTGCCTGGCAAGCTTCCTTTGGGAAGAGCACTCCATAAATGCAGGGCTGTCCAGAAAACAAGACAGTCTCTTCCCTCTGGCTTACAATGTAAACTACATGACTCAAATGGGGAAAAAAGGAGGAGAATGGAAGAGGAAAAACACAAACTCAGGCACCAGTTGTTAAAGTTACAGTTCTTTTACGGACCGGCTGAGATGGAAACAGTTCAGGTAGCCTGATAGAATGGCTATTGCTAGGTGAAGGAGAAGGGCCAAAGGCAGCTGGTCTGTAGAGCTGATGAAATAGACCTCCTTCTCTCCTCCACTGCAGCCTAGGTGACAGTTGAGGGAACGCCAAAGGTAACTGGATTAATCAACAATACTTACTCAGTATGTAGAAGAATGAGTGAGCTGACCTGAAATATAGGTGATCCTGAGGAATAAGAGCATATAGGAATAGCAATATGGGAATGGTGTAGCAAGGAGAGGCAATAGACCCATAGTTTCATTTTTATGATTGAATATGTAGGTTCATTTTTATTATTTCACTATTGATTTCCATGGTTAGGATTTATAGAGACTATCTGTTCCTTGGTTAAACAATCATACCTGCTGGATTCTGGTTCCCAAACATATCAACACAAAGATGAAATAAGAATATTTGTTCTGAGTCCAAACAATTTTTCCTGGTGCATTAACAGGGATTACTAAGAAGTCATTTGAGAATTTATATATGTAGTAAGGTTTAAAATGAAAGGGGAAAAATAGTATGCGTTAAGAAACTTCAACTAGAAATAAAGGTGAATTACTACATGTATTTTAAAAACCTTGTTTACTTCACACCCATTAGTTTTGGTTGTTGAACTCAAAATGCCCAGTATGTTATGAGGGAAGCTTCCCTTACATAGCTTTTCCTTAGTTATTTCAGAGGCATCTTGATTACACTGAGGGAAAAGCAAGCTATATTATTGTCAATTGCTAATATTTTCAGATTTGAGGCTCTTAGGCATAGAATAGAAATTAAATTTTCCAAAAGATGTGTACCACAGTACAATCCTCCTATTTACATAATCAAATATAAGATTAGATTCAAGAGCAAACAATATAAAACTGGCAGCAAGTTCTTTGTTTCTTCAGGAAAAGAGAGATGTTTTTGCTGTTTCCCTCCCCTCTCTACTGCACACATTCTGAAGTTAGTTCCTTTTATATATAACGCATATTTCACATTACTCAAAAAGAATATACAGAATTTACTACAGTATATTAGTTTGATAACATTGGAAGGGTCTTCTCATCAAAACAGGGAGATGGCAAATTATAGTTCAGGGCCTAATTCAATAACAAAATATACAGTTGCTAAAATCGTTTTTTCCCCTCAGCTGTTTTTTGCACTCTATATAAGTAATGTGTGCAACCTATGTGGAATCTGTGTAGGGGAAAAAATGAAGAGTTATAGCTAGAAAAATTGAAGAATTACGCAGACAAATATCAGTTATGTGGCCATAGCTTCAGAAAACATGTCCCTGCCTCTCAGTGTCCTTATTGCCCATAAAAGAACATTTCACATGGTCAACAGCTCAAATTTATGTGGACCCTTAGGGGTAAATTTTCAGTGCAGTGAATGAGAGACCACACATTCACTTCACACTATCGTTAATGGGAGTTGTGTGTCTACTTCTCATTTAGTGCAGTGTGCTAAAAATACGTCCTTTGTTGTAAAAAGCTAAATATCTGTCAACCAATTCTCCTCCCTCCTTTCCCAGTGCAGCAATAAAAAGGCAGTGAGTGTGTGTATGTGTGTGTGTTGGGGTGTGTGTGTCTTCATACAAACTCCTCCCTCATTTTCTGTCATAAATCTGTGTGGAAGAGTACAAACAGAGAAAATGAAGCATGCGTAAGTCCCACAGAAATCTGTTATACACTTGCATCTAATTGATCCTAATGGGTTTTAAGCATGTGATTGCTTTGCTGTTTCACATCCAGTCAGTCGGATAAAGTGCCTTTGTTCACTCTGATGCGCACAGAAGATTTTCATGGTGGGCCTCCTCATTTGCTGGTCCCAAAAAAAGATGTGTAGCCTCCATTGAAGTGAATGGAAAATCCCCCATGGATGAGGAAAACTCAGTGCGCTGGATCACGTGTTATTATTATCTCTACTTTGTAGTAAGTGTAACAGCCCTTGGATATGGTTAATATGGGGGTGAGCTTACCTGCGCAGCTTTCAGTCCACCACTAGGCTCTCCAGGCAACATGCAAGAGACCTGGATAGCTTCACAAAAGGGTTATTATTACAGGGGAGGAGAGAGAACTATCTATCTAAAAGAATTTCTAGGCCACTTTTATGGGTGGAACCTTCTCAAGGTGGCATACAGGATAAAAAACAACACGAAGTGGATGCAATAACAAAATCCATAAAAACAGAGTTTACCAATTAAAATTAATAAAAACAAAATTTACCAATAAAAACCAATGGCCAGCAAAAACAGGTACCGGTAGGTCTTCAGAGCTTTCTTGATAACCTGCAAAGAAGGGACCTGATGAATTCCTGATGGAAATTGATATACAGGCCTGTGGCTTACGCTGGCTCAGCTTGTCTGAGCGTGGAAAGCTAAGCAGGGTCAGGCCTGGTTATTACTTGGATGGGAGACCCCTCCTCTAGTTTCCTGCATTGAGCCCCTTCTTTATAGGCCCCTTCCAACTCTATGATCTATGAAATCTATAAGGCCCTCTCCCTTGTTGTACTCACCAGTCTAATCACGCTTGGTGGCAGACAGGTGAGAAAGACCTCTGTTGATGAGCTCAGAGTACGGGCAAGCTGGTACAGGAGAAGGCGGTCCTTCAAGTGGCTTAGTCCCAAACCATTTAAGGCTTTAAAGAGTAAAGCCAACACTTTAAATTAGGCCCAGAAACACACTGGCAACCAGTGCAGCTGCTGCAGTATTGGTATTACCTACCTGAGCCAACCGCCCTGTCCCCACCAATATCCAGACAATATACAGTAATACCTTGGATTGCAAGCATAATTCGTTCCGGAACCGTGCTTGTAATCTAAAAGACTCTTATATCAAAGTGAGTCTCTGGCGGGCGTGAGCGGGGACGATTTCAGCCCGCTTGAGGCGAGCGGTTACATCCCTACGATATAGCTTTAAGCGAGCCTGCACGGTTTAGTTTCTCTTTCTTTTCTGGGGGCCTGGATGGCCTGTTCCTTTTCTCTCTGTCTCAGGGCCAAACTAAATGTTCTCAGGGCCAAACTCAACATTCGGATTGGGATTGTGGTGATTGGGGGAGGGGGACTTTAAGCTTTCCCCCTTCCCATTTTCATCCCGAAATTGCATCCTCGTGTGGGAGGTTTTTTTTAGATGATGATGATGATGATGATGATGATGATGATGATGATGATGATGTCTCAATTGATTCTAATGGGGATGGGGTCCCCCCCCTTTTTAATCCTCCCACCCTTCTGTCTCTCTGTGTGTGTGTAACTTCAGGATGAAACAGGAGAGGGAAGCGTAAATCCCCTCTCCCAAACCCCCACTGTCCTGATCCAAATCGAGGGAACACATGCCTACACTCAAGTAAGTAAGCAGAGTTATGTGTGATTAGCAGAACTTTTGGGCTGGCCCTTAATGCAGGTTTCAGAGGTGAGGCACTGTGATGTGCAGCTTCTGAGAAGGTAGCCTCGGTGCAGAATACAGTAATACCTTGGATTGCAAGTAACTTGGTCTGAGAGCGTTTTGCAAGACAAGCAAAAAAAATTTTTTTTTAATTTTTGACTTGATAAACGAGCAAGGTCTTGCAAGACAAGTCATATACATACATCACAGTAATGGATACTGAGAATAAAGGTCACCACATGCTACCCTGAGTGACTCTGTTATTAAACGTCTGCTATGTTTAATAATCGAGTCAGCCACAGTAGTGTGTAGCTGGACAGGTTTATTTTGAGCTGAGGCCATGATTATTATTCTAATTGTTTCACCAAACATCCAATATACTAATAGCGATCTCAGTTCTCTGGGTGCTGGGCCTAACTAATGTAGCCAAAATTGCACATCCATACACAAGAGGAAAAATATAGGCATGCTCTGGGGTTTGAAGAAATACCAAAAAAGGGAGGAAGGGGGAACCCTCAGGGGAGCAGCCCTCCCTGCAAAAATGCTGAATGGGGACTGAGCATGCTCCCTCCCCACGCGCACCGGATAACTTTTTCGAAATGTAAATTTCAGGTGCAGGAGGGCAGATCCAGACCAGGACCACAGCAGGAGCAAAAGGTTAATGCCCCCTAACCCCCACATTAATATCCCAATCTTGATTGGGTCCCCTGTGCTTACTTTACAGTAAAAAGTTATGTCCTTAAAGTAACGTGTAATTGGGCCCAGGACCAGTGCAGGGCAGTTTGGCGCCCCAGGCTGGCCTATATTTAGCGCCCCCACTCTTGTGCCGGGGGGAGGGCTCCAGAGCAAAGCAGCCGGGAAATGCCTGCTTGCCCAGCGCCCCCCCGCAGCCGCTTTCCCCGCTGCCAACCGGTCGCCGCCGCCGCCGCGCGTGCTCCTGACCTGGCCTAGCTCCGGGCGCAGAGGAAAGCCGAGCGCGATGGCGAGCCCGCCCGGCGCCCGCAATCCCCCCCCTGCACAGACCTGGTGGTTGCGGACCAGTGCCTTTGACGGCGAGGCGGCCAGGCAGGGCAGGAGTGCGCCGGCGGCGAGGAAGGAGCGCAGCGTTTCTGCGCCCTCTTTCGCCACACGCCCTAGGCAGCCGCCTGGGTCTGCCTAGCGGTAGCGCCAGCCCTGATTGGGCCCTGACTGTCTGATTGTTTATCCTTTCCTCCTGCTGCCACATCCTGTCGGCTTCTCTTGTCTGTACATAGGAAAACCTAGTGTAAACCATTACTTTAGACCTGCAGTATGAGAGGGGATAGCATAAAAGAGATGCAGATACAGCAGCCTTATTGATATACAGCGGACCCAGGGAGGCCTGTGTGCAAAGGAGTATCTTGGAGTATGATTTGGTGGCAGGGGTGCGCGACCGAGCTAGATAGCAGTGGGAAGTAATGGAAATAAGGGTCCCACCCTTAAAGGCAGCCTAGAAATAATTTAAAATAAATAAATTGAAGGATAGAAAGAGTAAGAACTTAACACAGTATTTACCACGTCTAGGCAGGGAAAGCAGAGGCAAAGCCATTCTTCTGAGGGAAGAGGATTGCTTGGATTAGCAGGCCTTCTGCTTCATTAGGCTTTGACTGAGCAAGTTGGAGCTTAAGTTTGGAAAGGGAACTTTTAGTGATCTTCCCTGCCCTACCTATACTGAAACTCACCATTTTGCAGCAGGCATCCCCTCAGGAGCTTTAGCTTGCCAATCTGATCAGGTATCCCTTGGATCTGGTAGACAGCATCTGGCACTGTGGCAGAAAAGACGGCATTTGCATTTTTCCAGAGACACTTCATTTTTGTGACGGGGAGAATCCTAAATGAACTGATGAGTCATGCTGACTCCACTGGGGAAGCCATACTGTCCTGTTCAGCTGTTGCTGTTGAAATTGAGGGAAGACAGAAGAGTCCGCTGGGCCCATTGCATGAACCTGCCAGTGCTGCCTGGCACTGGCTGCCAGGGGGGCTGAGCCCCCACCCCAGGAACGTGTCCAGAGTGGGCTTGAGCCCTGCAGCCCCCTGAATTTTACAACCATGAACACCACTGCATTAGCTTTCCAATAAAAAGGAGGATAGTTAGTGCCTCTCAATATTGGGCACTCAATATTATGGTATCCCTACCGAGTTTTAGACAGGCAATAAAATTGCATTGTTTCGCCAGGCCTTTGACAGATTTTATTATTGCTCTGGGTTGTTCTAAAGAAGGTTTTGTTTTGGCCTTTATTCTGTTGAGTTTTTATTTACTGTATTGTTGTTTGAAATTGTACATTGCTTTGAGGGCCTTGTGGGTAGAAAAGCAATTTATAAATACTTTAAATCAGTGGTGGGAAAACCGTGGCCTGCAGGATGCACGTGGCCCCAGCCACCATGTCTGATTTGGCAGCAGCAAGAAAGAAGTAACACAAAAGAGGGTGAGTTTAGTGCTATGGAACACTAAAAGGGTCAAATTTAGCTTGTTTGCAAGCAAATTTAACCTTTTTCGTGCCCTATAGCGCTATGGAGAGGTTCAGCAGCAAACAGCCAGATTTTTTTTCAGAGTGTAGCCAATGGGAGGGGGCAAAAATGGTCCCTGGACCTCCCTCAGTTGCCCACCTCTGTGTTTAATAATAATAATAATAATAATAATAATAATAATAATAATAGTTGTTGTTGCATGGGCCACTTACAAAATGATTAAAAGACCACTTTTTAATAGATGGGCCTATCCAAGCCTATCAATTGTTAGCACTATAGGATTTGTTCCTGGACTGCTGTGAACACACCCATGACTTTCATTTGTAACAGGGCCAGATTCCTGGAAGGAGCAGATTGTTCTACTCTTGGCTGATTGCTAAAATGAGTGCATACTGTATATGGGCACTTTTTGTTTCTCCGGTGAGAAGATAATCCCTCATAATGAGAAGTACCTTGTTCTGAATTTATAAAGTGATTCATGACTTGGAGAACCTTTATGGGAACTGGTTTTACTTGCCTCGGCAACACTACAACAGGCCTGCTGCTTATATTTCATAGCACTTTCTAATGGAAAGATGCCAATTTGATATTTAAATGCATTGTGCCAGTTACTTAAGATGTTGGCTGGGACTGCATTCCAAAGTACCAGACAGCTCCACTCAAAAGTAAAGTAACTAGCATTTATTGCGAAACAAGGACATTGAGAATTAGTGTTGTGAGAGGGTAGTCCAACAGCCAGAAACACATTAGAAAAGAGGAAAGACAACATAACAGGCTTGAATCACAGTGGAGCTAACTTGGTTTCTTATTCCAACTTGGATTTTTTTGGTGCAACTTTGAACAAACATTTCCTTCCTCTATCAAAGCATCAGAAGATAATTCCAGAAATGTAAACCCCATTATAGTTCAATTATAAGTACGTAACGTATATTCAACTATATCCCTCTCCTATCCAGTTTGATATATTAGGAGGGAGAAAAGGTATTGCTTTAGGTCACTTCCTGAGAAATGCCTTTTTCTCATGGGCATCTACAGGAACCATAATCTCCAGATTCCCAGCTTGCTTGCTTGCTTGCTTGCTTTTAAAGCAAGTCTCCCACTTGTAGAACCTGAGATATGAAGCAAAATGTGCAGCCACTATTCGGCCCATTAATTTAGTGAGAAACTAGCCTGTTCCCACCCTTCAGCATGTTTATCCAATAAATGAAGTCCTAGCAATTGTTAACACACACGCTATCCGGGTGTGTTAACCCTTCTGGGTGTGTTGAGCCTCTTGTGGGGTCTTCCATGTCAGGAAGTAACTGTAGCCTCATTTTTTAAAAAAAGTAGAAATCCAGGAGATTAGTGTAGCTGAATTTGGGAAGTAGTGTGTCTACCCAAAAACAAAAGGTAGCAGCAAAAACAGGAGTTCATGATCTTTCTAATTCAGGTCTTGTTAATAATGTCTTTTCTGAGTTTATAAACATTAAAAAATACCCTGATAATGTGTGCAGATAGTTTATCATTATTATACCGATATTGCAGGAGGCAGGGCTGTGGCTGAGAAAGTGTGGCTTGCACTAGTCCTGCAAAGTAGCCCAGTGGTGTTGTTATTCCCATTTTGCAGGGGTGGGTGGGGTTAGAGTAGTGTATGACAACTCTGCAGTGTAGTCCAGTGTTGTTATCCAGTCTTCTGGTGTGTGTTGGTATTTTATAGAAATGCAGGGAATGTGAAGTTGATTGTAGCATCAGTGTGATCTATTAAGGGCTCTAGGGGGTTGTTTGTGTTTATAGGTTTAAGAGAACTTGCTATTTTTATCTCTTGCAGGATGCCCAAGTGGAGCCTCTCCCCATATCTCTCTTAGTGCAGACCTTAGAGTTAAGATCGTGTGCCATGCAGCTCCTCAGAAATTAGTGTTTTCTCATGTATTGCAGTAATAAATGAGCTGTTACGAAGGTTATTGTGTGAATCTGAATCTATTGACTGGGTTCAGGTAACACAATAACCCACACCCAAAGGCTGAGTATGGGTTGAGTGTGGGTTGTCATTGAACCGTGGGTTGTTGTTAAAATATGGGTTATCATGTTGTTTGAACCCAGCCATGCTAACAAACCATGGCTCGTAAATGACGAACAACACATGAAGACAACCCATGGTTTGTTGTTGGGTTGCAAACTGTGAGTTCTTCATCATGGTTTGTTATCTCTGCTGGGTTCAGACAACACAATAACCCATGTTTCAATAACAGCTTCGTCCCTCCCCCTGGAAAAATTCATGTGGATGCCCATGCTTTTCCTCATTCCAGTTATACCAAATATTGGCACAAGAACTACAGAAAGGCAAAGATTTAAACTTCATGTACTAATCTGCAGGAGAAAAAGAATTCAGTGTAAAATATCCCTTTCTTGTACACTAATAAGAGTTAATCTTGTATGGCAATACAGTTAACTGGGCAATCCGACTGTCTTCTCTCAAATCTCTAGTAATTACATATTAGCTATATGTTTTTATATCAGCTATATTTATCGTTTTATTTATTAGCTATATTTTTATTGTTTTATTTAGTACTAGTGTTGGATAAATAATGGACATAATTATAAATTATCATTACAATAATAATTATTACAAAATACTGCTACTGATCTGTAACAGAATGTTTTCTATGTGCTTCATATCTCCATCCAAATGAAAAGTCACTTATTTTATGTTTCCTCCCAGAAATTAGAATATGCTCTTTAAAAATTTGCAGTATATCAGATTGGACTACTAAAGCTACACAAATAACAACCTAAATGTGCAATATTGATAGCAGCATCTATTGGGACACAATGATCTGGTTTGCACATAATGACAACCCATTGCTTTAAAAACTCTGGGTTATTGTGCATGAAAGCATGTCCGCCAGTTGCAAAACCAAAGGCACAAGGGATTTTTGCATGCGAAAAGGGTGTGTTCTACGATTTACACCCCCTTCGCAGTAAGATATTCATCCTTTCCCCTGCCCCCATCTAGTCCACATGCTGTTGCACGTTTTGCACTTTCCCCCAGGCCTCTAGGGGCGGATCTACACCTAAGGTTTATTGCAGTACTGTATCGCTGCTGCATAATCATTCTTTGTTTCTTCCGGAATTTCCGGGACGTTTATCATGTTTTTTCAGTTATTGTGGTTCGCTGTCGCAGTACGTGGCTAGTGTGTGCTTAAAGTGGTGCTGTCGTTGCCCGCCTGAGGTGATGCCACAAAAGTGTCATCACTGGAGTTAGCCAATTGTTTTTGAGGGGCGGGGAAAATGAGGCAGCGTGTGTGTCTCCCAAACTGGTGGGGAAGAGAGGTTATCTGCCATTTGTTGTTGTGCAGCAGGCATAGGGAAAGAAAAGCTTTTTTTCCTTCTTTTTTTGAAATCTTGGTCCTTTGCACGTTCACTCCTCCACACAGCTGATTAACAAAAAACAACAACACACCACCCTTTCTCTTAAAGAACTAGTTCCCCTGCATGTTCAAGGCAATGCCCAGTTCTACCACTACAGCGTTAGGTGTGGGGTGGCAAACTGGGATGACTGCAGTACATTTAATGAGAGTGTGTCCTGTGAGTAGTGACTGCGGAACGTGAATATAGCAGTACTGTTCTGCTAGCCTGACGATATACCGTGTAATGTGGATCCAGCCTAGGTGCTTGGGAAGGTGCAAAAGTGCACCCCCACGCTTTTTCTAGGGGAAAAAGTTTTGACAGCTAGGCTTCTGACTGGGCAATGGGTTTTTTGACTGGGACATATGCAGCCATATGTCCTAGTCAAAAGCCACCATTCACTGTCCAAAAACAAAAACAAAAAACCCATTGCCCCTCTTTCAGGTATTATTTAAGCCCTGCAGTTCACTAGAGGCAGAGGGAGAAATTGGGGAGTGTTTTCACCTGGGCCAGCCTTGACTGAGTTTTTGTTTGTTTGTTTGTTTGTAAATAAATAACATGTACATGAAGCAGCTGGGGGAATTCATCGAGGGATTTGGAGTGAAGTGTCACCAATATGCTGACACCCAACTCTACTGCTCCGTGTCTTCTGAATCAGATGAGGCTGTGGCGGTGCAGAACCCATGCCTAGATTTGATAAAGAGCTGGAGCTTAATCTTGACAACTAGAGCTTCTAGTTCAGGGAGATGGTGTTCAACCGGTTCTAGATGGAATTGCACTCCTTCTTCAAGGAACATGTGATGTTTGTAGCATGGGGGTGCTCTGGATTCAAGCTTGCCCTTAAAGGCCCAGGTGACCTTTGTAGCATGGACTGCCTTTCAACAGCTTTGGGTGAAATGCCAGCTGCCACCTCTCCTGGGCAGATAACCTGGCCATAGTTATTCATGCTCTGGTTACTGTAATGCTACGTAGCCTTTGGAAATAGTTTAGAACATTCCGTTATTGAAGAATGTTGCAGCCAGAGGTTTTGGCTGGCACTGCTTGGTCAGATCATATGTTGCCAGTCTTGAAAAGAACTTCGCTGGCTGCCCACTTGTTTCCAAGCCCAATTCCAAATGATTGTGCTTACTATAGAAGCCCCCAATGACTTGGGACTCAAGTACTTGCAGGTGCACCTTTTCCCACATCAACCTTAGCCCGGATCAGCTGATGCTCTTCCACTGGAGGTAAGATTTCTTTCTTTAAGTGAAAAGAACGGAGTTAAAGTTTGGAGTGATTTCATGTGCTAGGCCAGTGATGGCGAACCTTTTTGAGCCCGAGTGCCCAAACTGCAACACAAAACCAACTTATTTATTTCAAAGTGCCTTAAATTTGGCAGGAAGGAGGAGGGGGCACTAGCTAATCGCACCCCACTCTGTCTCAGGGCATGGCTCTTCACCAGGCATGCAAAGATTCAGGCATGCGCGTGCTGTGCTTCTGAGCTGTCTGTTCAGTTAGAAGGAGGGCTGGGTGCCTGCGCAGTCCGCTTCTGGGGGTGGAGATGTTGGAGTGTGCCTGCCTGTGGAGGCCAGCAAGGAATGAGTGGAGAGGAGTTACTATGGAATCCTGATGCTGAATGCAGAAGAGGACGGTCTTTTCGCGATCTGGTGACCAATGGCTTGAGTGCCCACAGAGAAGTCCCTGCGTGCCAGCTGTGGCACACGTGCCATAGGTTCACCATCACTGCGCTAGGCTCTTTCACAAGCCAAAGCAGAAATCTAAGAAATGCTAGGAAAGTTTTCACACAACACAAACCAGCAAGCACAGAGCAACTTCTATGGCTGTTTTCAGTATATTGAAAAGGAATTGTTTAAAAAAGAAGCAGCCAGTCTCTCAACATCACATCCCTAAATTTTCTGATTGCTACCTGAGTCCATTAATCAATTCATATAACATGTAGAGAATTTCCAATATGCAGATACTCATTCTTACTGGGCCACTAATGTATTTGTTTCCAGAAACCTTTACAAGGACTCATCTCACATTATTTAAATAATTAAGGAAAAGTAAGCTGATCCCAACATAGTGGGTCAAATACCTTCCCACACTTCTTAAGCCAAAAGTTTTAATAACCATTTTTTAGTTTTCTATTTGTGGCTGCTGGTTCTGTTCTCGGTCTTCCCCTTCCCTCCCCCCCGCTTCCCCCATCTTAATTATGAAGTTAAAACATATATGTTCTGTGTTAAACATTTTATCTATCCATCCATCTACACACACACACACACACACACACACATACATATGAACTCACATAAACCCATTTTAAATGTTTTTCATAGCAATGTATTAACTTTGTACCAGATTCAGATGATTAGTAAACATTATTATAACTGTATTCCTAGAAATAGGAGTAGCAAAGTGTATTTGTATGTGTCTGTGTGTGTGTGTAAATCTCAGTGTATGCATATGAGACAAAATGAAAGAGGTAGAAAGAGAGCAAGCACACACCAGGAATTATCTATGCATAAAGAAATTAAAAAAGATTTTTTTTCCAGAGCAATTGAAGCCCATCTCCTGAACAATGACGACAGCTCCTCATTTTCGACAACAATAGAGGGCACGTAGGAGTCAGCTCATTAGAATATCTGTGGCTCTTTTCTGTTCTCTCTGCATTAAGCCCCCATAATGTCAGTTGTCACTTATTAATGACAATTAACTAGTAATCAGTAGTGAGACTCTTCGAGGTGGTCCTCGCCTGACAGGTGAAGAAAGAGAACATTGCGTAGTGCTATGCAGTGACATGGAACCTTCAAAGGGAGCACCACATTTCCATAAATTATTTCAGAAAGAAAATTTCTTTTATACATTCTCTTTAAAGCTTAGGGATCTTTAACCCTAAAAGGACTATGCTGATTTTGCTGGCCTCACCTCCTCTCTAGGCTGTTACTACTGCAACAAAATCTGAAAGCAACTGGCACTATCCTAGAATCAGGGTGTGATTCAAGGCCTGGACTAGCTATGAATCCATCCAGTGTCCTTATAGATTCTATCATCCTATGCAAGAAACAATTTACCACTTACCACCTTGGGAAACAAGAGGATAATAGATAAGATTTATAAGAAACCTTTCCACACATTTCGGTTACTCTTTGTTTATGTATACAATAGGTATACTTTTTTTTGATCCAGAAGAAATACATGCTGTTACAAATCTGAGTGGTGATTTCCTTCCTTCCTTCCTTCCTTCTTTCCTTCCTTATATATATATATATATATATATATATATATATATATATAATCATAGCAGGGGATAATGCCTGCCAGCTCCCTCTAATCAATTACATCCCTGGACCTTCCTCTCTTTACTTAGCTTTTTAATGGGTTGGGGCTGACCTTGCTAATAAAAAATAAATAAATACAGTACGTGTTATTAAACACTTAAAATTGTATATAATGGCACTTGGGTTTAGCCTAGGCCAATCCAAAAGGTACTTACTAGCGAGTAAGCACTATTACTCACTATTACAGGGTGCATTTTCCATAATCACCACCCAAGCGCTGCTTGGTGTGTCATCCGAACCCCAGGCAGCATGGCTTGTTGGAGTGAGAAGCAACCCTCCAATAACCCACGGGCTGTTGTAGGGTTACTGGAGGGTTCTTTCCCCCTCCAGCAAGCAATGCCACCCGGGTTCAGATGACACAATAAGCTGCACCCCAGCGGTGATTTTGGAAATCACACCCAGCATGCACCGTGATTTAAATAAGCCACCGTAGCTTATTTAAATCGCAGTGCATGCCACGGTGGCGCCTTATTTTGATCATGCATGCCAGGTCACTGAGGGTGCAATCCAATGCCCTCTGCCCTCGATGCACACCAGCCTCCGAACGCAGAGGCTTACGTGCATCCAATGCAAAGTGTGAGGCGCGGCGTCAATTCTTTCCGCTGCCCCGTACCTCGCACACTGTATTTCACCTAGACGGCTGTTTTCAGCCATCCAGATGAAGTGCTGAGGCGGGGGAGGGAAGGAGGTTGGGGCGCCATTTGGATATGGCATAAGCCGTCGGCCCCTGCCCCCTGCCACGCATCTTTTCCCTGCTACTCGCTGATACGGTTCCTCATATCGCTAATAAAGTGGCTAAATTTTGTGCCACTGCCATAACATGCCGCACCTTTTTAACCTCCGACTCTGGCCTTGCTTGTCTGTTATGATTTTGATATAAAATTTTGTTGTGAACCTGAGGTGTATGCTGGTGTATAGTAGTAATGCATGTTTCATTGATTGATTGTTTCCTTGTTTTAATGTTATTGCTGGTTCTAGTCAATGACCGTAATAAATATCCATTCATTCAGACTCAGAGAGGCAGCCAGCACAGCTCTTTCCGTGCCGGCTGCAAAGGGAACAGGGCGGGGCCTCCGCATTTGGAGTCCCAGCTCCGCACTCAGAGGACATCAGGGCTAGGACTCCCAGACAATGTTGGGAGGTCATAAGATTGCGCCCCGAGTGGTTCTAGATGAGAAAAACTTCAATTGAAGATTGATACGTGAAAAAACAAAAGTGTGGAGGCACAAAATGCAGTGGAAAGGAGTGGGGAAAAGTTTCCAGGTGCACAGAAGTACGTTTATTGAGCCCAACACATTTCAAAAATCTTCAGGGACATTCTTAGCCATAAGCAACTTGTTGTATTGGCACAGTTTTTTTGCAACACAGTTGAAGGAGAAAGATACAAGTTGGTTGTACCTAAGAGCGTACCTGAAAATTTCAAAAAGTGTTGGGCTTAATAAACTTTTTTTCTGTGCACCTGGAAGCTTCCTCCTCCTTTTTATCAAGATAGGTAAGTGGAAATATTTAACATGTTTCTGTGCTTCATCAAGAGTCCACTCCTTAAAGACTTGAGGTTATAAGCCTATTGCTAACATTTGCTGGTCACAATTAGATGTAGAAATATTTCTGGTTTCCCTCACTGGAATGTTGTGAAGAGAAGCCATGCAGGAAAAACTGCGAAATATATTGCATATTAAATGTGCCACATACATGATAACTTTAATTTTGTGCTCCTTAATGTGACGAGGGTTGAGAGTCCCTGTTCTGCTACACTGGGTTGACTGATCTGCCTTGGTACAGAATCAGCTAGGGGTAATTTCTGAAGACATATTATAATGAAGGCCATAAGGATTCTCCATGGTGCATCTGAAGCAGGCATTTTCTCTCATCATACACTCATATCTGTAAAACCTGTTAAGGATGCAATCCTATGCATGTTTAGGCAGAAAAATGCTATGCTGGCTGGCAAATCCTGGGAATTTCTTTTTGTCTAAACACGCATAGGATTGCTCCCGAAATTATTTGCCAGAGATTAGTAACAAGAGAGAGAATTTGAAGGGAGGGGGGACATTATGCAAAATGCAATGCTTCTGTGATAAGCAGCATTCACTTCTTGGGCCAGATCTGGAGCATCATCGCTGCTTTGCTTCAGTGGAAAGCTGCTGTGGTTAAAGTAAAGAAAGCCACCTGAAACATTCAAAAACGTGCTCTCTTTCAAAAGGCTTGACTGTTGTTGTTTTTCCTCCCTCAGAATCTACAGAAGGATGGTGACTTGCTGGGTTTCTCTGCCAATTCTTATTGTTTTGTTGGAGGATGGCTTTTTGGTGACATTGAGCTTGTAAGTGTGCTTCCATGACAACAAATAAGATGTTATACATTGGAACCTCACGGTGACAAACAAAGTCTAACCGAGGCTTAAAGAAAAATGTTCATGTTACATTTAACAGAACAATCAGGGAAAAGGAATGACAGCAGAAAATGTGGACAAGTGTGTATGCATACGTGTTGCCTAAGTGTTCATGCCATTTTTAGATTGGAAACCCAAAGTACAACCCCTTTTGTGTGGGTTTATGTCATGGCCAACTTTCTTCAGGGTTTAATATCATTGGACTCATTCAGTGGGGGAAAGGGGAGAAAATTGTGAAGCAGGACAAAAGGCTTGTCCTCTCTCTGTGTATAGTTGAGACAGTGACTACTTCCCATCTGTAGTCACATATTCTCTGTCAGAAATGCAAACATGTTGATTCCATAAAGTTGGAAGAATCTTTGTTCTCGGCATTCTGAAATTTAAAATATCCAGGTTTCTCTGAAAAAAAGTATGAAGAAGCTCTAGAACTAAAATGCAATTGAAAAAATTAAACCAAGTTGCCCATTGATAGCTTCTTATATTTGGCCAGAACCAATGTAATACAATTTAAACACTAGTGCTTTTTTTTTTTTTAAAGGCTAAAGCCTATAGCATCTTCTAACTTTTTTGTTGGGTCTTCCTGATGCTGCTCTATTTGATACATGCCTGCCAATGGATGTGAATGAGAGCAGCATATGAATAGCATGTATCAGTTGTGTGCGTATATTGTGTGTGCTTACTCATGAATGAGGGGGAGGAGGAGGAATTTTACACACATACACCATCATATTTGTAAACGCACATGGGTCACCACTTGTTGACTTTATGGCAGTTAACAAAAATAGCTTAAAATGAAAACAACAAAAATACAATAATCAAATAACTAAAAATTGATTATAGTTATAACCACTTAAGAGAGAACAACACAGCAGCAAACAGGTAACCTAAGGCATGTTATACACCTCCTTTCATTCCCCAGTGTTTGTTCAAACAACTGTTTTAACTTAATGCCAACAGAAGAAAGTGGACACCTGACAAACAGGAGAGAATTCCACAGTCTGGGTGACACTACTGTGAAGGCCCTGTCCTTGGTCACCACTGGTCTAAACTCCAGTGTGGGAGCACTCAGTACAGGAACAAAGATCTCAGCAATTGGTCAGGTGCATCTAAGAAAGCCCTTTACCAGCATTCTGAATTTTGTGCCTCGAAACAGACTGGAAGCTAGGGATATCGGAGAAATCCACAACAGACTCAAGTGAGTCCAGATTTCTTGGAGTCCACCCTGTGGATTCCGCAGTGGACCAGCTTTCCCAGGTCATGCGGAGTCCATGGGGCTTGCAGACCAATTTTTTTATTTTGCGTGTTTTTGCACAAATTCAGCCACAGAAAAATATGCAAAATAAAAAACACCAATAAAAAATGCGCAAATCCCCCTCATGAAGCGTGAAAATATGCGTTATGGGGGATTTGTGCATTTTTGGCTGATTTGTGCATTTTCGGGGGAGTGAATCTGCACAAATACGTGCAAACAAATTTGCGCAAATTCCAAGTCCACAAATTGGTGGACAGTGGAGTGAAAGTCGCCCAAAAATCTGAAGATCACCAGCGGAGAAGCTTACTCTCCATTTGTATATCCTTACTGGAAGCCAGCCACTGCAGATCTTTCAGCACGGGAATAATATGCAGATCTTTCAGCACGGGAATCGGCAAGTCAGGCCCAAAGCACACATTACAGCTAGCTGCTGTGCTCCCCCCCCCTTTGTTTACTCTAAAGTAAGCAGAAGGGTCCAGATCTGAACTAGGACCTTAGTGTGGGGTGTGAGGGGGGCTTTAACCCTTTCCACTTTGCTGAGGTCTCAATCTGGATCGGGGGGCTGTAATGACTAAGAAAGCAATCTTATGGTCCCTGGGAGAGCATCCCAGGGACCATAGGATTGCTTGGGAAAAGCCCTTCCGAGGTTGGAGACAGCACTCGGAAGCGGGAGTCAGAGATCCAACCCCTCCTTGCAGCTGGTGCAGAAAGAACTGTGCAGGCTGCCCTCTGAGGTCGGAAAAGTGACCTTGGAGGAGGAGGAGGAGGAGGAGGAGGAGGAGGAGGAGGAGGAGGAGGAGGAGGAGGAAAGGGGGCATTCCAGTGGGTAGGGAGGAGAGGAGACCAGAGAGGCCAGGATCCAAGATATCCTGAGCCTCCTTCCCTCCCCCTCCAAAGTGCCCTTGCTAGATGGGCTGAAAAGCCCGTCCAGTGAAAATCACCAAAGACGGAGGATCTGGAGGCGAAGATAGCCTCCAATGCTCCTCTCGCTCTACTGGCTTCAGCCCAGGCAGGGTATAGGAGACTCAGAACCCTTTGAGTTTGGAGGCTTTCCAAACTTCCCGATTTGCTTTATTTTAAAGTAATGCGTGCTTTGGTCCAGTGCTACATTCCGAGCTAGCTACAATTTTCAAATGCTTTTTAAAAGCAGCCCCATTGTGAAATATAATACGAGGATGCAATTTCCACGTGAATTTCCGACACACATGGCATTCTGTGTCCTTTTAAATAGCGAAAGTAAAGGAATGCACATACAGTTTAACACTCTTCATTATAGGCACAGGAGCTCAATATATGCACAATGGCTCCAGTGTCTAGAAGAAAACTCTGGACTGGACGCCCTTCTTTACAAGTACTGTGTGGTCCAGTTCTGAGAAATGGCATTGAAAGTGTGTTTGGGGGGCAGAGCTCTTAGAAGGTCTGCTGCAATCTTTTTCTTAATTGATAGTTGACTGGTGTGTTTTATCGTTGCTTTTATTGTATTTGTTTTTATTATGTGTGTTGCCCTGAAAGCTTTGGCTATAGGACAATTTGAAAATGAAATACTAAAATAAATACAATATATATTGATAGCACTACCAGTCTTGGCTATGCTACTCATCTGCCTAGTTTGTATCTTTTATTTTGCCTGGAGCAGTCAGACAGTCTAGTTCAGAGATGCATCTTAGAACATTCTACTTCTATGCCTCATAGAAATGCTTGTTCCTTTTCAAAATAGTGCAAGCTGTTTTCTGTGGCCCTCAGATATTTTCAGTGTAGATACTAGAACTGAGCCACAGGCCAAATTCATATAGGTATGTTCCCCATTGTATTCAGTGATCATTCCTATTGTGCCTATGGAACTTTCTCCAACATGGAAAGCCCTCTATTTACACATATTTATCAGAGGCCTGGTACAGATGTAATACTAGTCCCTGGCAGACCATGACTTGAAAATCTGGCACAAGAGCCATGTGCTCCCTCCCAAGTCTTCCCTAGCCCTCTCTGAAGTGATCCCCCCTCTCTTCCTTTCCCAGCATTAATCATGGTTTTGAATGGCATGTACACTGGCTCAGATTGTTGGTACACTGGCTCGGATTGATTGTTGATAAACTGGAGGGGTTTCAATCCTGGTTTACAAGGAAACTATGGTTTGTGTCACCCATGGTTTCGATCACTGCACATGTAATGTGAAATTGTGGTTAACACTGGGAAAGGTAGAGGGGAATTGCTTTAAAGATTAAAAATGAGGGGAAGTATGTGTTCACAAATCTGGTTTTTGCATTGCAAACCATGTTTTGTCAGGAGCCAGCATTACATTTGCACTGGAAGAATATATAAAAGTATCAGGGTGATAAACTTTTAAACAAAAAATGAAATCATACTGTGGAAAATATTAAAATATAGAATCAACTGGAACTTTTATAAATAACAATTAGACCTGTTCAGGACCATCAAAGGCACGTAAGAACACTTCTGAAGCATACCATCCTCAAAATAGCAACAAAATAACTATGCAGAATTTAAGATATTTGACTTACAATGGAGGCAAACCAAGATGATGCTTGTTCAAATTGTTGCCTGGCAATATGTAAACACTGAAAGATGTATAGAAGATAAAAGGTAGCTTGCACTGTTTTTGAAAGGAAAGAGCACAATAAATGCTGAATGTTGAAACAGAATAAAGAGAGAGGCTTACAATATAAGCAGAGGCCCTGAGGGACATACAGTTTCCTTTCTTCATGAGTGGTTTGAAAAGGTTACACAGGTCACTTTCTTACAGAAGTTGCTGTTAATAAGAATACCTACCTTTCTTAAGACATTTTGGAGTAAAAACACATACATACATACATTTTGTTAAGACAGATGTGTAATTTAATCAAAACTAATGAAATATTCCCTCATTAGTGATCACAAATTCATTTGGTAATACATTAATAAGTAGAAGTAGCAATGCCAAATCTTTAAACTATGTTACATGAGCCCTTTGTGTTGTGCTGTTAAATAAAAACAAAATACAACCAAAGAACCTGAAGAGAATTCATACTTAACATACCTTGCCATTTCTGTACTTTGCAATGTGGAGTATCTGGCTTAATTCAATTGGACTTTGTTCAAATGTAGGGATGAAGGATTGTTCAGTCAGTCTTCCACGTTAAAAAGAAAATCCAGCAGCTTGCAAAACTCATCAGAATTTGAAAAACCATTAAACACCTCATGGTGGTACGGTCACCTAGTGTTGAGAACTCTTTACGTGTAGCATTTCCAAGGAAGCTTTCATGGGATTTGCATTAGGTTGGAGCCCCAAAGAGCTGTAATTTCTCCTGTGTAACCTCTTCACCCACAACTAAATATCCTGTAATCATGTTTGCAGGCCTGTATTAAAACAAACAAAACTTTCTAAGGTTATTACCTAAAGAAGAAGAACAATTAAGCCTATGGCTGTAATGCACAATCTTATTTTACGTAATAACCTCAAAAGTGTTGTTTCTTCTTCTTCTTCTTCTTCACCCCTTGAGCCTAAAATGCATAATCCTCTAGTAATTGAAGTGAAATAAAATACCTAAATGGCTCTATCCCCTAAAGAACACAGGTATCTCCTGATGAAGAAAAAAGGGGAAATTTAACAGACCCCTGTGGCATTCTCTTGCACTAGCTAAATATGTGTTCCAGATACAGCCAATCATGAAATCAGTAGAGGAAACTGAAGAATGCTGACTTGACAATAGGCCTCAAATTAATGTACTTTTTAAAAAAAAAATACAATACCTCAATTTTGTTATTGTTGGTTTTTTAATACACACACAAACAATTCTCCTGTTTATATTTTAAAAAGTAATTTAGTAATAATTATAGAAATAATTTAGTAATAATGTATGTGTGTTTGTGTGTCAGGCTGAAAGAATTTCAGTTACCAATGGGTACAATTTTGCTGTTATGGTCAGATTAAAGGTTTGGGCTGCAGTCCACAGCCTGTTTACTTGAGAGGAACTCCATAAAGCCAATGGTCTTATTCCAGGGGAAGTTGTTTGTAGATGGAGATCGTAAATGCAGAACTGCCTGGTGAAAAGATATTCAGTTATTGGTTGTGCTCCAAAGACTCTGTGCTCATCTTTTGATTCTGGCAAGATGATTTTCCAAACAGTTAATGTTCGGTCATATTAATTACATACTGTACTTAAAAATGCTTGCATTTATATCTTTTTCCTTCTACCTTGGTTTCAGAAATTATGCATTAACATCTAAGCACATATCTGCTAGTGCAGATCTTTGAGCAAGTAGATCTTTTGTGACAAACAGTTGTCATTGTTAACCAGGCCCAAAATAGCACCATTCCTAACTTACAGTAACATGTATTTTAATTTACTAACTGATCCGCTTAAAATCTGGTTGTGTCCATCCATCCTCAGAGGTGCTTCCACTGAATATCCTTTCAAAATCTGTAATGGATAGTGGATGCCTGGTTTTCACGTGCATTAATTGTCATAGCACTCATAGCATAGAGCACTGAAGGCCCTGACAACTCACTTTTAGATTCTAAGTGACATCTGCATTGAACAGTACAGAAATAAAGATTAAGGAAAACACCTGCTGTGATCGCACTCAGCTTTCCTTCAAAATGTAATATTTAAAAAGTACAGGTCTGTCTTCTTGTATTCTAAGTAAGAACTAATGTCAAAACCTCAGAGGGCCATTAAAGCTGTAAGAATAGAAAAATGTACTGCAGACTTTGACGGCTTGTTCATTATATACTGCCCCTTCCTTCCTTCATCTCTTTTTCTTTCTTGTGCTGGTCACTAGCCAGAGAGAGGGAAGAGCTGCCAATCAAACAATATAATCAGGTCCAGAATGCTGCGGCAGACTATTGACCGGAGCTGGTTACAGAGAGCACATGACTCCTTTGTTACAACTACTTCACTGGCTTCCGTTCTGATTCCTAGCACAATTCAAAATGCTGGTTATGACCTATAAAGCCCTATATGGCTTGGGAGAAGGCTAGCTGAAAGACCACCTTCTCCCATACAAGACTGCCCAAGTTTTAAGATCATCAGGGGAGGCCCTTCTTCTCTCAGTACCACCGCCATCAGAAGCACATTTGGTGAGGATAGGAGAAAGGGCCTTCTCGGTGGCTGCTCCCAGGCTCTGGCACTACTGAGGAAGGCTGGGTTGGCTCCCATTTTGTTGTCCTTCCACTGGCAGGCAAATATGTCTTTATTCAAACAGGCCTTTGGCATGTGAGCTAGTCTGTTGAGTTGGGTGCTGTTTTTATTTTTATTGTTGTGTTCTTTAATGTATTTATGATTTCTGAAATGTTTTTATTTTAAATGGCTTTTATTGTTGTTAGCCACCTTCAGCACCATTTCCTGGTAGAAAGGTGGGTATAAATTAAATAAATATAAGAGATTTAGCAGTGATGAGCAACTGTTGGAGTTGGGGATACCAGAATTTATTTGGTGGAAAGAGAGAGATTGTATACTGCCTCTCATAAGTATATTATGTCATTCTTTTCTAAGATGATAGAATTCTTCTGGACTATATATATATGTGCACACACACCACACATAGAAAGTGAGATTTCAGGGAAAGCAACTCTTTCTAGCCCAGCCTTTTTCCTTATATGCTCATTTTCAATGTGCAGTAGTTATTTTTTTATGGGAAAGATTTCAACAGTGCAATGCCTAAAACATCCCCTTCATGCCTTCTGAAATCCACGTGTATCACTTCATCTGCTGTTTGTATGAATTAGGATGTTGGATTTTCTAACCACAGGCACACTCAATTTCTCTTTGCATTTACAAGCTACTTTCAGCAACATCAAAATATATTTAACGCAGCCTGAAAATAGAAACAGATGCATGTCTCTAATGCTGGAAGGGTGAAGGTCTAAGTAGAAATTCACAGTATCTTTTCCCCACAGGTACAACATGTAACCCTTCCCCACAACTCTTTTCCCACTGAAAATTGTCCTCCCCCAAAGTGGCTACTTGCCCTGATTGGAAGAGGTTATGGGCATGGCCCTATGTGCCTGTATGTTTCCATTGAGGTAAGTAGCCACTTGTGAGATTTTCAGCCAGAAACCAGCATGGGGGGAAGGGTTAAGTCCTTTCCCTGCACTGTGTGGTCTCAATCTGGATCGGGGTCCCTCTTGCCTTTCTTTTTTGTAGAACAAAAGATTGGAACAAGAATTTCAATAATGTCTAATGTGACCCGAATACACAAAAGCAAAATGAGTACTTTGCAAAAAGTTCCATAGGACCTTTATCTTAGTTCACAAGTGCCATACTTAAATTCAACTGTCATACTATCACAACTTGCCTCCAAAGTGCAACATGAAGAGGGCTGGAATTAGAGTCTTCGTGCAAGCACCTTTGTGCCCTTCCCAGCATAATGTTTGGTGCTCATAGGATAATGTCTGAAGCAAATTCATGAAAACATACATACAGAAGCAATACATCAGATTTGTCTCTGTGAATGTTCTGAGATGGATCCATGAGCAATATCCTACATTTTTGTCAGGACCTATTTATAGAATCATTTCCAGAAACTATTTCTAATGTAATTTATGCACTCACAGAATACATACCAAGGACTATCAGTGGGAAGATACTGATGGACAGTTTGACTTTTATCTTTACAGATACTAAATAACTCTACATTGTGCCATGCTAGGCAACCCTAATACGTCAAGAGAAGTGTACATGGAACAGGACAAAGGAGCTTAACCTACTTCACTCTAGTGAAACTCTACTATTTAATGTACCTTTAGGAAATGCTAAACATATCTTGTTCAAATGGACTGTATGAATAAGCCTGAATGCGGGCCATCTGACTAGGGTGCATTAAACAATCACTGAAAGAATTACTCTTGAGGGCTACTTCTCATATTACAGTTTTCAAAAATGAAAAGGCTCCAGGTTTAAATACAACCAGTTCTGAGAAAACGCCTGCTTAACTGTGAAACTGTTTCTACATCCTGACAGTTCATAGGTTTCAGAGCCTATGGTATTTATGGTCATTCACACAATCATAGGAGAAGCAATGGTAATGCAAGAAGTATCTCTGAAAACAGGACTATACACATGTCTAAATTAGTAGTTAGCAACTAGAGTAGCAGCAGGCCACTCTAGGACATAGCACATGGCTAAGGGGCCAAGTCTCTTGCTGCCATCTGGTATACTCAATAGCAAACAGAGGCTAAATATCCAAACCAGCAAATTACATTTCCTAATAGAGGGTGGAAATTGTAAGAAATGTGGCCTGTATCATTCCTCGTCCATCTGAAGTGCGCTATGATAAGGTTGGAAATCTTTTCAGCTACTAGAAGGACAGAGGTATGTGATGAGACAACTGGCAGTCTTTCAGAATTGGGTTCCAGAGAACAGAATGCTGGCTACTTATTGCTAGTTTATATACAGCTGTGTGGCAGGGCAAAAGTTAAAAAGGCCTTACATTTCAGAGACGAACAGAATGTTCATTCCTAACAGGCGTAGTCACATATTTTTGTACCCATCCGCATCTGTAAACCATTGCAATAACATTCTGAGATATCACTGATACATAGACAACAGAATGGAGCATATTAAAATACACAAATGACTCCGAACATACTTCAAGCTGAAACCTCTCACTGCTGAAATGAAGACCTCAAAGGCAGAGAGTAATGATGACATCACAATATACATAAATCAAGAACTGCATGTGGGTTTATTTTACACTTGAGAAAACAGTGGATTTAATTGTGTGAACCAAAAAATGTACTGTACAATATTAATGATAAAACATCAAAATGTATAATTCATAGTGCATTGCTTGCTTTATTTTTATTTATTTATTTTGTCAGATAGTTCCTTTGAGTACATGCATCTGGGAAGATGCAGGTGCCAGTAAAATTTCTCTATTTAACTCAAGCTGCAGGAACTAAATTTTATTCAAAAAAGTGTGGTTTTACATTATATACACAGAAATTTAATATAAAATGACAATATAAAAAGTTAAAAGAGAAAGCATACAGCCAGAAGGTACAAAGGAAGTTGAACAGTTTAAAATGGTACGATATGTAACATGTACTTTTTTTTTCTTAAGCTGATGCTGGCAATTTACAAGGAACTGAATCCAACACTTGCTCCACATTTGTGTTTGTTTTGTTTTCTTGTACCAGTGCAGCACACTATAGAAAGGTCGGTTTGTACCAAAGCTTACATTTGTAAATAACTATAAACTGCAGTATTTTACAGGAAAAAGAAATAGCATTTTTACAATTTTTTTAACAACTTGCATACTTTTTTTTCTTCTTTTTTTGCCAGCCAAGCGGCAATTTTCAGCATCCAGAGGGTTTGGGCATAGTGGCAACTTGGTTTGTTATTTTTATTTTCTTAAAGATGGTTGTGGTTTCTAACCCTTGAGCACTTGATAGCTTTTCATCATTAAGAACAGCATGCATCTTTTCTTTACAAATTAGATTGCAATTTTTTAAGAAGGCTTTTTGACATTTTAAAAATGATTAAACGGAAGTTTTGACCCAGTCTTAATAGGATGAAATGCCTTTTTAAAAAAAGTCATTTGGGAAAGGCACAGAAATGCTATTACAGTCCTCAGAGGGTTAAAAACTGATACTACAGGGTTCTGTGACCTTTATTGTCATGGCAACTTTGTAATTTTAGGATGTCTTTCTGTTATTGTTCTTTGTGTCTTTCTTTACGGCTAAATTAACGTCTCTCAATAGTGTCTCCCACTATATTCTACAAAAGATAGCTTAACATCAAGGACAGATGTTGAAAATAAAGGTCAGACTTTGACTCACAGAAAAAGAAAGAAAAGAAAAGAAAAAAGATTTTTAAAAAACATGCACAGATCAGACAAAGAGCATATAAATATAACTACAAAATGTATGTAAGAAAAACCAAGGTCCAGATAGGCAGTTCAGCAACAAAAGTAAGACTGATTTCAGAGGCTCAGGTCAGGCCTAGTGCAGTACTATGAAGAAGTTTAGTGCAATGTTCCTGTGGTCACTTGCATACCTGGCTGCTTACCTGGACACTAATGTTTTTCTAACTCGGTTACATAGATCAGATGGTCCTCAGGGGACTTGCCATGTGTTTTACTAAGGTGCAGTTTTACTGCATGCTTGCTTGCAAAAGTTCGGTTACAGAGCTTACACTGGAATGTGGAGCCCAAGTCCTCCTCAGCAATTCCAAGTGAGCCTAAAGTCTTGTTTGAGAGGACTTTTGAAACATTCTGCTGTTCTTGAATCTGATTTAGTGGCAATTTGGACAGGTCCTTCAAACTGAACCCTAAATGTGTCTCCAAGTGACTTATGTAAGTAGAAGCAGTCCTGAATTGAGAGGCACAATCATTGCAAAAGAAAACAGGATGACCTGTATCCAAATTCTTTAAAAACTTAGTTCCACCTGTCCTCCTTAATTGATACTTCACATTGGCCAGCCAGTGGCTAATTGTGGTCATGGAAAGACCAGTAAACTTAGAGATATGTACCCGCTCCTGTGGGCCTAGGTCCGACATAATATATTTGCCTTCAGGAGTCTCCCTCAAGCTAGAAGCAAACTGGGCTTGAAGGATCAGAAGATGCTGAGGGTTCCAGTTTGACTGCCTACCTTTCCTCTTGTGTACCGGTGACAGTTCATCCAGAGCCTCCTCAAAACTACTTCCATCTGCATCAGATTTTTCCGACACAGAAGATGGAGTCGAAGACTTGGGAGTCAAGCGCCCCGTGAGGTTCTTTACCATGTCAGAAATATCCATTAGGGCACTTTCCCTTAGAGGAGATGAAACAGAATCAGTCACACTGGAAACCAGAGGCTTGTTTTTGGACTTTGTTAAATCAATAGGCTGATCGCTGTTCTCATAATAGTACCGGTCAATAGCATCAGCTTGCTTGGCTGGAGTTGTTGGGTAAATGGGTTTGTCCAACATACTGTTACTAATTTTGTACAACATGGCCAAAGGGTCCAAAGAAGGACTTACGGGATTAGAAACTTTGCCTAAATGGGTATTCATGATGGACTGTAAAGCACTCAGTGGGTTAATAAACGATGGCTCAGGTGAATGGTCTGTGATGATACCCAAGCTATTACAACCATTTGTAACTTTTGCTTTAGGTGGCTCGGTACCATTAAGTGCATGAGGATCTGCTGGACTGTCCTTTTTGACCTTCTGAACCTCTGCTTCAGGATGCTTTTTTTGCTGCTGCTGCTGCTGCTTGTTAGTTTCTTCTGATTTTGGAAAGTCTTTATTCTCCTTAGCAGTGGGTGACAATGGCTTGACTGGAGAACATTTCTCTTTCTCTGCAGGCTTTTCTTCTTTTTTAATATTGATTTTGCCTGTGACCTTCTCCACTAGCTCCTCCATTGCAGAGACATTGCTTTTGTGAGGTGGGGGTGTCAGGTTGCCTGGGGAATGGATCAGTGCACTATGTTCCGAAGACAATGATTTTACACTGCTAGCATATGATGGTTGCATCTGAACACTCTGCACAGCTGGCTGCATGGGTTTAACAGTTCCCGGAAGCTGGTAAGCTGCATGAATGCTGGGATAGCCTCCCCAGGAAGGTGCTCCGTTCTGAGCCTTGCTTATAGCTGTTGTCACTGTATTTTCCAGGGATTTCAATATATCTATTCCACCTTTAGGACTATCATCTAGATCCTCCTCTCTGAGGTACTGATACACAGTTGTTGGCTCAAATTTTTCTGCAGAGTCCTCATTCTCTTCCTTAATCTTTTTGTCTGTTTCGGTAACAATCACCTTTTCCTTTTCTGGGTCCTTCTTTTCTTCTGATGTTGTAGATCCAGCAGGAGAATCAGGCTGCTTTTTAACATTTGCAGCTGGTAATCTTGTGTGGGTAGTGGGTGGTAAAGGTATGGACTGTATCTTTTCTTCGACCACAGGATCCAATACTAGCTGTTTTCCTTTTTTGGAGGCAGAATTAGTTACTTTCAAAAAATGTCCTGTGACCATCATGTGAGCAGTAAGCTGCTGCAAAGTGTCGTGAGAACTGCCACATTCCATGCATTTTAGTATCTGGGCTTTGCGGGCCTCAAACTGCCACGTGTAGCTAGCACCATTTTGATAGCCATAGCGGTTGTTGGGAGTCACATAGGGGTTGGCAGTTTTCTGATCCTTTGCTGCTTCACTAAGTGTGGTCTCTGAAGTGATTGTTGTTGGCTCAGGTGAGCAAGGTGAAGCTATGTCCTGAAGTGCTCGCTTTTTTGTAGAAGGCACCAGTTTGGTGATGGCTGGTACTGGCTCCTTCAGAGGCACTTTCTGGTAATGCTTTGTTTTTATCATATGGACACTCAAGTCTTGCAAAGATTCAAATGAATGGCCACAGTACATGCACTTTAGCACTTTCTGGGCATCCTCTTTGCCTTCCATTTCCATAAGTGATCGCTTTCTGGGCTTTGACCACCGTTTGGTCTTTTCAGATTCTTTATCTCGGTTGTCATCCCGGTAATGTCCAGTTTCATTCATGTGCACTGTTAGCTCTACCAGTGTGTCGTATGCTGCACTGCAGTCTTTGCACCGAAACTTACTGGCACCAGTAAACACAGAACCATACAGTTTATTGTTTTGCCGGTAAAGCTGCACTGTACTGAATAGACTAGGTTCTGGGAGAAGTCCATACGATGAGGTCTGCTGCAGAGTTTTGGCTAATGCCGCTTGATGCCAGTCATAACCTGAGCCACCACTGTTACTGTTACTGTTACTGTTACTAGTACTACTGATACTTGTAGTGGTACTAGTGTTGGTACTGGTACTGGTACTGGTACTTGGAGTATTGATACTAGAGTTGCTATTAGTGGTATTTTCCTTCTGGCTGTTTTCATTACTCTTTGCTTTTTTTAAATCCAAAGCTAAACTGGACCAGCAAGACTCTGACAGTAAATTTGCATATACAGCTTTTATTTGTGCCAAGCTGTCCTGTGGATAGGAAGCATTGTCCGAGCACTGTTCTTCTCTCTCTTCTTTGGAGGAAGTGCTTTTGAAATGGGCCAGCTGGTCGCTGTTTTCACTGAATGGTGAACCATAACCTGCATCCTGATTTGTTGCTGTGCTGACTGGGGAGTTCTGGTAACTCAGAGCCTCTTTGATCTCTGTTTCATCATTGCACATGTACTCAGTTTCCTGGATGTCCAGAGGTAGCCCGTCATCCTCCACACTGTCTTCATCAATTTCTGCTGCTTTCAGTTCTTCCTCAGGAACGTAAGCTAACAAAGAAAAGAAAAAAAGAAATTAAAACATTGCAGGAAGTACACATTTTATTTCACCGCCACCACTGTTTCTGCAATATTAAAAGTGAGGCTTACATTTAAGAGCCTGGTTCCATGCTTTTTAGCTTACTATGAATACACGCTCTGCTGTCATGTCAAGCATGGCATTCTGGTTGCAACTAAAAATCTGTCATGACATATCAGCAGGATTAATGTTTGACTAACAGAATAACCTGGTCTGAAGAAAACTAAGAATGCATACTTCAGCCCCTTTTCGGGTATAGTGTCATCGTAACTAATTGGGTAGTGCGGCTAACACTTGACTAACAGTCCAATCCTATGCATATCTGCACAGAAGTAATAGTTCTATAGGACTTACTCCCCAGATGTCTGTTAAGATTGTGGCTTTAATCTATATAGTAAACCCATGGTTGAGTGGGAATTTGAACCCAGGTGTCAGAGGTCCAAGTACAACAGTCCAATGGGCCACCCTAACTATAATGGCACAACTGAGCAAGATCTTACACATGAATTTGAAAGTAAAGTAACAATCTAGTAACTGGGCAACTAAATTTCCTCCATTCATTACTGATAGACAGAAAAGTAAGCTACAGTCCTAATTGAAAGAGGATTCTTTTTACCAGTATT
Source organism: Shinisaurus crocodilurus (assembly GCA_021292165.1). NCBI lineage: Eukaryota > Metazoa > Chordata > Lepidosauria > Squamata > Shinisauridae > Shinisaurus > Shinisaurus crocodilurus. Next base: position 145,624,969 of record CM037880.1, read on the forward strand.
CCTGTTATTACAACATAAATCCAAGAAGCATTAAGATTTCTGTGCCTAAAAGAATACTTGGTCAGATGCAAACACCATTAAATATTCCTCCATTATCCATGTGATATCATTCTTACAGCAAAATTAGACAATAGTTTAATTAGAAATTGTGGAAACAGCTGTCAGAAACAGAAATTCTAAGGCAGTTATGAGTATTAATACTCCAAAGGTTTACCACTGAAAGTTGTGAATGAAAGCACCAGAAACAAAAATGTAAAAGGTTTAAGTCTTAATAGACTTGCAAAAACTGAAAACATTTTGTCAAAGATAGGAGTAACTGGAGACTGGCAAAACTATCAGTGTAAGACAGTTGATTTAGGGTGCACTCCTATGCATGTTTAGACAGAAAAAAATCCTACAACTTCCAGCATTCCCCAGCTAGTCTGGCTAGGGAATGCTGGGAGTTGTAGGGCTTTTTTCTGTCTAAACATGCATAGGATTGCAGTTTAAGACTACAGTGCTTATAGATGATGCGAACAGATGGTCACAGTCATGAGGCTTTCCCTTCCATTTCTTTGATTAACCACATCTTGTTGTTTCATCTGGACTTGACAAACTGAGGTTAATCTTAACTATTGTTTGCTTGAAACAAGTCAAGTTCAGACCACAGGTTATGAAGCTAGCTTGTTTCAACAAACCATAGTTAAGATTAACCACAGTTTAGGGTTCAGATGTAACACTAAACTGTGGTTCATAAAAAATGGAAGCAAATGTTTTTGATCTTAAATCAGCACTGGAAGAGAGTGTGTGAGCCTAAGACTCATCATCATCATTTCTATGGTTTATCATGACATCTAAACTGGCCCTATGAGAAATATGTGCAAGTGCCAAATACCGGTAGCTTACACATATTTTCTACTTAATCAGGTTCCCCTGGAAAACCCTAAGCTAGTTTTAAACCATGTCTTAGTCAACCTAAGCTCAGCTGCAAAGTAACTGAAGAGAAAAATCAATCAGGCATATATTCTTAGTATATGTATATAGCATGCATGTAGAGATGCTACTTTCTCTGGTTATCTACATGCTTGGAATAATTAAAGCTGCAATTCTAGACCCACTTAGCTGGAAGTAAGCCCCACTGAACTCAACAGCACTTACTTCTGAATAGATAAATATAGGATTGTGCTATAAATGGACTTATTCCACTTAGTCTACTTCTTGATAAACTATACCAAACTTATTTGGTTAGTGCTTCAGAAATAATATGCTGGATGATTTCAGCTGCTGGAACAACTTCATTAGTAGCTATGTAGTGTGGAAAACAAAACAAACTGGGATAAATATTGAAGGGGCTTTGTTGTTGGCTTACTATAGGGAGTTAGAATAATTTCATAGCTCTTGACTTTAAATAGCATAATCATTTTTTTAACCTGAAGTAAGATGCATTTAAATTATATAGAAATGGTGAAGCCCAATATGACAGGTTGCTAGAGAATTTGGCCTCCTACTAACTTTGGTCTATATTATAGGGGTGGGAAACTTGTGGCCATTCAGCTGTTTTGGCCTACAACTCCCATCATCCCTGACCATTGGCAATGCTGGCTAGGACTGATGGGAGTTGTAGACCAAAATAGCTGGAGGACCACAGGTTGCCCAACTCCTGGTCTACAGCATTGTGCTTCCTACTAAACTGTAACACAGACATCACATAACAATTCTGGCAAGAGCAGTTTGCAGCTAAAAATAAAATAAAATGAGAGGTTAATATTTAAAGAATAAAGCATGCAACAGCATATCCAGCTTGATTATTGGCTTAAAAGTAAACATCAAACTTTGCTATTGTGAGGCCACCTGGTGAAATGATATAATCTTATCAAATTACGTGTTTATTGGAATAAAACTATTTTTTAACTAACAAATGTGATATTCATGAGCAGATGGCCACTATATTAAAATACATTTATTCTAAGGGCCCAATTCACAGAAGTGGCTTCTATGCACCTAAGTGATAATGTAGTTTTTTGCACTGTAGTAGAAATAATTTTTTCCGCACCGTCAGCTCAGTTTTCTAAAACTGTACTTTGCTAGAAAAATCACCTCATCCAAGCTAGTTTGTGAGTCAAGGAGCTTGAAAATGTGAAAATATTTCAGTGACATTTACAATTCACCAAACATGGAAAAATATTTCAAAGGGAAATTTGCTTGCACACAAAATACAGTTCCATATCGAACATGTCCATGCAGTGGCTTTTATCCAACCAAGCACGTGAAGAGCAGCTAGGTCTGCACATTTACAGCCCTTTCAACATTTACAAAGGACGGGGGAGTAGAAGGGACTCAATAGAGTCTCTTGGTTCCCTTCCTACAGTTAAGCAGCAGAATTCTAACATTTTGTGTGCAGTCCCAGCTACTGGATGAGAAATGGGAACCATCCAGCCAAGGAAACACACTGGAAGCCTTCTTCAATGCACATATTGCTTCTAGCTAGATCTGGATGAATAGTAGTAATGTAAATTCTCATTCAGAAAAATATTGGAAGAAAGCTGTAATACCTTGCTGTAGTGGAATAGAACCCCCTCCCCCATACTTTTACAATTCTGTAATTTTTTGAAAGAAAATGCTAATTGCTTACTTTATAGAGGTCTTACTTTAAAACACATTATTGATGGTGCAATCCTATACACGTCTACTCAGAAGTAAGCCCTATTGAGTGCAATTGTTGTAATGCTACATACACTTAACTGGGAGTAAGTCCCACTGAGCTCAATAGGGCTTGCTTCTGAGTAGACATGTATAGGATTGCACTATAAGAACGTTAATATTATTCAACGCAAAACTAAAGGTTCAACAGAGTTACACAATACACAACACTAATAGCTTGATATGGGGGATGGAAATATCTTTGTTTCACGTTATTTAAAGAAATGTATTTTTCATAGGAAATCTTTGAAAAAAATATATTCTTAGAAACATATGCTAAGATGCAAGATAGTCCCTTTTGTCCCATAATTCAACGGCTCTCAACATTTCTAAAAATGCATGCCAAAAATAGGAGGCCCTCTTATCCCCTTTCAAAAGTAATACAGTACTTTTCCCCCTCTCCCTTCCCTACTAAGTTCACTTGGACCTTCTTTTTCTGAATCTCATTTTATTTTACTAAAAGGGGTAATTTAAAAAGAATGTGATTTCTAGCAAACTGCAGTTAATAATGGGAAAGTCCTTTGAAGAAAATAATATTGGATGGCATCAGGGCTGAGGAGACACTGATTCAGGAAAAGAAACAAAACTTGGAAAAGTCTGTTTTGCAGGGAAGTCCAAGAAAAAGCCAGGCATTATTATCTTCCCAAGTGGGACATGTGGATAGATTTATACTACCATCTGTTAATATACTGTTAATTATATAAATATCTTCAAAAAAACCTATTTAAAAATTATTTCAATTTTATAAAATGCACTATTACAGTATTTGGTATTTCAGCTAAAACTGGTTACGTGAATGAGGCTTTACCCTACCATTTTCCCCATTGTACCGTAAAGACCACCATGGCATTACTGTGTGTAGGGCAGAGCAAGAGGATCCCACCACGCTTGCAAAATCCTCTTGTAATACTGATCCAGAATTGAGAACTCAAAAACCAAAGTGTAAGGGTCCAATAGAGACCCCTGCTAACCTCTAAAAAATTCCATTGTACCAACAGATACTGCTTTCACACTGAGGTCAGAGCCAGCTGCCAATACTTGAGAAATGAGACATAAGGCATCCTTATGACCTGTACTGTACCATGTCAAGTCACACATATTTGCTTGCCATAAAGACTTTCTTCTGTCATTTATACAACACAATGCAGCCACAAACTAAGAAAATTTATATATATAAAAGAAGAAGTCCTGACTAACTGACTGACTCATCAACGCCCAGCTCAAACCGTTTAATCTAGGAACGTGAAATTTTGAAGGAACATTGTTTTTATGACGTAGACACCCACCAAGGAAGGATTTTTGGAAATTCCATCCCTAAGGGGGTGAAAGGGGGGGAATCACCCCACTCTCATATCTCCTATGGGCAAAAGAACAGGGGAGCAGTTATGCAAATCGGCCTCACCTCATAATTGCTGCAGGAGCCAATAGGAGCAGTTATGCAAATAACCCATACGACACAGAATGTTCGTATGAATTCCTGCAGGGGAGAATAGGAGTGGGTATGCAAATCTCCCCTAGGCCATTTAGAATGTTCTCTAAGGGGGTGAAAAGGGAGGGAAACTTTTTAAATGACTGACTGAATTACTGTTGTGTGTGGGGCGTCGTCATCACATTTTGATGGATCTACCCCAAACTTGGCACAGTCACTCTTCATCACCTGTAGACTCTCAGAATTAACCTGATTTTTCTTTAAGATCAGATATTTCTGTCAGAAAAGATTTCTGCTGCCAGCACCCAGCCTAAACGTTACACTTTCAGAGACACTGTATCTTTTCCATACAGCTCTCGCAGGCCTTCAAGGAGAAAAAAGAAGAAGAAAAAACCCTTTTCATTTTTAAACCTGTTTTTTTTTATTTTTCTTCTTCTCCATAAAATAAATTCAAAATGCAAATTGAAAATTTAAATGTAAATGGTGTGATGATACCACACGCAGTCGTACCAATTGTAGGCGATGGAGCATGCTATTCCGGGCACTATCTTTCGTTATGTATGGCAGTCAAAATCTAGGTAGGGAGGTATGTGAACAAATAGTCGATTATGTCATTGAAAACTGGGATGAATTCTCTATAATGTCCCACGACAGTGATGGAAACAACTATGCGAGTGCCGATGCATACTTTGACAACATGTCCCGACCCCATACTTATGGTGGTTTGTGCAAGCTGACAGCGGGTGGACAGCTTTTCGAATTCGTTTTTTAAGTTTATCGTAATGGTGAACTTCACGCAAAATTCGGTAACGAAGGTAACCCTGTAGAACGGTTACATTTTACGCAAAACCTTTCCGGTGGCCATTTTGAGGCTTATTTGCCATCTGAACCTGATGGTGTTTCTAAACGAAAAAATTCATGGTCGCATATGAATGGAACAACTATCTTTGTTTTGTTGCCAATACACCCCGACTAATGTCTGTAATAAACATTGCTTATTACATTAAGACATCAACCTGTAAATTATATTTCGTACAGTTTGGACAAAAAACTCATGTTTCTTTTAAAAACAATTGTACCAAATCCTAAAATCCACGCAAGCGAAGCCGCGGGCAACAGCTAGTCTACATTAAAAGTCTGATGTTCACCCACAAATGGGGAAAACAAATCTTGAGGTTGAAATTCTGCTTTTTACTCAGTTTGGTCTGTGGTGAGGATAAGGGAGAGAACATACATTTATTCAGGTGACTTGACTTGTTATATAAAGGCTTATTACTAACTGCTGCTTATGTCAGGCAATAATTATTATTATAGGCCATTTTTATATTGTCTGTTATTATTGGACAAAATTAGTTTGCATGAATGCACACAAATATAAGAGCATACTGGAGTGAGTGCAATACAAAGCAATTTAGAATACTTTATGCCTTGATTGTCCTTGTATTTAAAACATTTGTTATGGCAACTGAATTTATTTATACAGTTATGCTATACTATAAAAATGCAGACATAATGCACAAAAAATTGTACATTCACTAATATTTAAATTTATCATGGTTTAAATTACAGAATTGTCTTGAAAAACAATTTTACAAAAATACCTGTTATTATTGGATAAATATAATACTTGGAATTCAGAATGTAATAATGTTTACAGTAAGAATGTTAACACAAATAATATACAGGATTTCTCATGGCCAATGTATTTTTTAAGCCTAGAAAGTTACTGGAAGAGAAGGAGAGAGATGCTTTTAAGAGCTATTTATTCAAATTAAAGCTTTAAAATTTTGTCCTGAAATTGTTTGCAGTCAGATGCTACAATATCCTACATCAAATAAAAGAAAGGTTTGCATTTAATTGTTACTGTATGAAACTGCCAGGGAAGTCAACTAATTATTTAATATTATGATGAAACATTTCTCATTGATTTTTTTCCCTTCGGCTCATGTCTGTGCAGATCTTTTTAAAAGTGTGATTCAGGGTTACATGTGTGGCCTGTAATCACAGAGAAATATTTAGACCAAACACTATATTCTGACTTCAAGATGCCTAAAAATATACTCACAACAACCTATATTACAGTGTATAATACAACCAGGCCCCTCTGTATTTTTCTCTATCTGTCGCTATAATTTCACAGGAGGGAAATCCTACAAATTACAGATAAAGGAAGAAAACAACTGGAGACTGAGGGTATCTGTTTTCTTTTTCTATTATTACATCTTGTTAAAAAATCTGTGCCCATATGATATGCCTTCTGGATGCCAATGTCTCCCCAAAGATGTGCTGTCATCTCTGAACAGCATTAAAATTTGTGCATTCTAATGTAAGTCGACATGAGGCGCTATATATTGTATGTGTTAGTGGTATAACACATTGTGTTTGCTTCACTGAGAAGGTGTATGCTGTAAATAACTCAGGCCATTGTCTGAAAAGCCAATAGCAAACTGGTGTATGGGGAAACTAAAATTATGTGATATTATTTACATATCAATTCCACTAACACTGTTTCTTAGTCATCCTTTTATTTTAAAAACTGACATCTTCTGCATAAATTCATTCCATTTAGCTATGCAAAACATGTTCCCCGACATTATTTTAAGAGGTACAAAAAAATGACCACTATAGTGTTCACAACCACTGAAATTGATGGGACAATTGCAATTGACTTCGATAGGATATGGAGGATTCTACCCTGTTTTTAATTGCTGCTAAGTATAATTAGATTATGCTTCATGATACATCAATGGTGCCAAATAATTAGTTATTGAGGACAAGGGCTGAAACTTAATTTCAGTATTGTAACTAAGCATAGGCTTAAGAATGCTTTTGTTACATAGTCATTGTAACCCTAGTGAGTTTGTTACATAGTCATTTCAACCCTGGCTAACTGAGGCTACAGAGAAACACACTAAGACTGTAGGGTCATTTACATGCAGTTCAGTAGCAAATGAGTAGTTTTCAACATAAAGAATTGAGGCAGATTAAACTCTGGTTGGCAAAGTGTAAAAGCGTAAACACAGGCACAACAGTTGTATGTAAAAAGCACTTCATATGCTGCAGAATCCACCCCAGTTTTAGTCCCATTATGTCGAAGTTCCCAGTAGACTGTGTCCGTGTTTAGGAAATATAGAAGTTAAATTGGCTTAAATGCTTTGCTAAAGCAGGACTGTAAATAGAGCATTCACACACAAAGTAACACACTTTTTGTGAATATTTATTGTGAATCTCCAATATTGTCAACAAGTAATAAAGGCTGAAAAGTACTTATGGTCTATGAAAAAGTATTTTTGCTTGCATGAAAACTCTAAAATTATAACTGGTTCTTCTTTTATTCTAAACATAATCAAGCAACTTAAGAACATATTTAAATGAGAATACATAATATGTATATACACATATATACATTTTTGCAAAACAGTTAAACCCATTCACACAAACTCTAAAATCCAAAGCTCTGCAAAATACAATTCCTTGCATTTTAGCCAATTTAACTACATTGACCTCAAGGTTAATAAACTGGCTTAAAACCAAGTATTTCAGCGTCAAGTACTTCATGGTTGTGGATCTAACTCATATTGTGGACTGGTGATTTTTGTAGATGCAGGATGAACTTAAATATATTCTTCAAGCAATTTTTAAAATAATTTCAAGTTAAAAATACCCACAAACAAAAAGGGGAATCAAAAGGTGTAAGTAAATAAGTTGGTAACTTTTCTGCATTAGGTACCAAAATGTTGACAATGGATCATGCTAGGGATTATAAAACACCTGGCTGGGGTGTGTGGGTCTGCACGCACATGCATATATTGGGCAGTATCCAACGCTGCCCGCACACTAGCAGGACTCACAGCGAGTGCAACAGGAAACCAGTGAATCCTGAAGCAAACAGAAATGAGAAGAAATATTCATTCTAGAAAGAAGGGAAGCTCCATTGAACTGGCCCTTTCTGAAAACTAGCATTTCTACTCATTTCAGTGATTACTTGAGAAAGTGCTACTTTCCTGTTGTGCTAGCAGTGGATCCCCTTGGTGCAACAGAAACAGTAGGAGCACAGTGGCAGTATTGGATACTGCCCATTATATATAATTATATATTTTATTTCTGGGTATTTATATCCCACTTCTCCATCCAAAGACAATCAGAATGACCAGAATAATCATACCTTATCTCTCTCTGGGTTGGAACTTACGGTAGTTACACTTGGAGTAAACCCACTGAAATCAATGAGACATATAATGGCTTGAATACAATTATGTTCTTCTACCAGTGGAATGGAAACTGCTGGCAGAAGGGATTCCCCTGCCCCTTGCAGACCCCCCAAAATCTGCTCTGGAGGGTTGGGGGACCCTCTGGAGCAGATCTGGGAGAGCTGAAGAAAGAAGAGAGGATGTGGAAGTCTGCTTGTATGACTTTGGAATCAAGCCATGATATATAATTTATTTCTGGGCATTTATACCACACTTTTCTATCCAAAGATAATCAGTGATCAGAGTATAATAAGCAGTCATACTTTTCTATCCAAAGATAATCAGTGATCAGAGCAGAATAAGCAGTCATATTTCAAGTACAACCACTGAAATAAATGGGATTTATTTCAATGGGTCTAATCTAAGTATGACTGAGTCTGTATCCAACCCTGTGTGTGTGTGTCTGTATGTGTGTGTGTATCACACAGATGTATAAAATCACTATAGAACAAAAGGTGACCATAGTAAGTGAAATGCAATATAGTAAACAATCAATATACTTCAGAGTAAGAAAAGCAGCCACAATACAAGTGCTATTTCTATTACAACGTAAAAACTCAAAGAACATCAAGAGTTCTTCTGTATACTGGGCTAAATGGAACCCTTAAAACAACATAATATTTGAAAGCTTCTCATCTTTTCCCATTCCGTCCACACTCACACTCTCAATCCTTTAGCGTTATTAGGCAATGCTTTTAAATGGATAGGCAAGCAGCTTGTACACTTGTGTATTTTCATAGAGATTCTAATGGAAGAAATGTGCTAGCTCTTCTGCTATCAGATAAACCATACACTCAAAATATGTCTGGATCTCCAAAGAGAGATGCAGATGAATCACTCCATCCACCACCCTACTTTGTCTAGAATATTATATTAAAATGTTCATTTTCATCCTTGCTGGCAACATTAGAATGGAAGTATTTAACCTGTTTCCATTACTTATACAAATTACCATTATAGGGTAGGACAGATGTTAGAATCATGCCACACAAGTTACTGCTATACGTTCTTTATATTGAGAATAAGAAGAGGGAAAGCTGTTAGAGCATGTTATCCAGCATCAATAATGTTCTCTGCTACCTGATTCATTAACTTCCACCATCAACATTTCACTTTCTTTCTGTGTTCTGTCTCATCTCAGGCTTATTTCATTTGGAAGCAAAGAGTCTTTTTCCAGGAATATATATTTTTTAATCAGGTGCTTTAAGAGGTTGAAGGAAAGCAAAGAAGGGGGAAAGGGAGAAAGAAAATCCAACATCTTGTAGAAAATGTTATTTCTCTAACAGGGATGATGAAAGAGAAGTCAGTTAAGATGCTGGTACTCAAAGACGGCTGTCACTTCAGATAGAAGATGGCACAACTCACCTAGACAGGTGACACTTTGGTCGAGCAAAGGGTTACTGCATTATTGAGAGCAGGAGAGAGCAGGTTGACAAAGACCTGAGGCCCAGAATGCCTGGGGCTCCTTAAGTAGTAAAGTCAGTGGACACATGGATTTCAGCCTCCATTTGCATCATCTCCACTTAAAAAGGGATCTCAAGTAGCAGGACTGGGAAAGACTTCTGCCTAAGACCTTAGAGAACCATTACTAGTCAGTGTAGACATCACTGGGCTAATGATTTGACTCAAGATTAGGCAGCTTCATATGCTCAACTAGCACTGAAGCAGGCAACTGAAGTCTAGTGATTGCAAGGTTACTAGGCAAGCACAGTGCTAAAAAAAAGGAAGTTAAAAATCTCCAGCTTGCTATTCTTAAACAAACTTTCTGCTTGTTCTGAAAAAGAAAAGTTAAGGTGCAGAGTCTTGGTCTTTAAAAATAGTTGAGAATTATGCATAGTAGTCTCCCTCTGACTGAACTCAAAAGCAAAACATCCATTAATTTTGAATAATGGTTCTAGATTACAGACATCAAATATTCCTATGCCAATTACCTCCTTCTTTCCCTGCCCCACCTGTTTCAGGCTGGATTTTACTATGCTGGGTGCAATGATGCCATTCAAAGATAGCACCATTACAGAAAGTTTATTATTTATTATTATATTTATTTATTATTTGCATTTATTTATCGCCCATCTGGCCTGCAAACCGGCCACCCTGGGCGATGTACAGAAAATAAAACAGAATAAAATACATTAAAACATTTTTCTCCATTAAAATACATTAAAACAGTATAAAATTTTAACATCTTAGCCCACCCCAAGTTCTGAAGTTACCGGCCCTTTTTATGTGTATGCATTTCTAAAGTTACATTTTATTTGGGCATCTCTGGCAG